>OZ020267.1:69182717-69222717 GCA_963971225.1 Melieria omissa | reverse complement strand
TCAATAATTACAAATATTTGTTACTCATACGCCCTGAAGTGCCTCAAACATTCACATTGGGCACTAAACCTTTGACAGGAATTCATCTATAAGTTAAAATTTCTTTAAAATATTTGGAATATTCTAATGTTGTTCTACTTTTAGCATTCCAAATATAGCTGATAGATCTAAAATTCAATATTTTTGTATATATAAGTTTTATGATTATTCAATAATTAAAAATATTTGTTACTCATACGCCATGAAGTGCCTCAAACATTCACATTGGGCACTAAACCTTTGACAGGAATTCATCTATCAGCTAAAAATTTACTGAATATTCAAATGTTGTTCTACTTTTAGTATTCCAAATATTGCCGACAGACTTAAATTTCAATATTTTAGTATTTATTAGTTTTATGATTTTTCAATAATTACAAATATTTTTGTTACTCATACGACCTGAAATACCTCAAGAATTCACATAAGGCACTAAATCTTCCTCAGCGATTCACAAATTCGCTAACAATTTATATTCTAAAGGCATTATTTCTGCAAAAGAGATTGCAGGCAGTTGGTCGGCCTAGTGGCGATCAATTTTTGTGGGAAAATCACAGAGAGAAGGTAGGTACATCTGACAATCAACTATGTCCTGCCTGCAGGAAGGATACTGAGACGGTAGACCAGTTTCTATAAATGTGGATACGTATGTATCACAAGCCAGAGATATTTGGCACTAATGTATTGAGAAGTGACAATCTTGGCTTCTTGGCAGCACAGGATGTAGTCAGATCTCTGCGGAGGTGGTGTAAATTTCAATTAATCAATTTAAAAGTTGTTGTACGATGTACGTTTATTCTGAATGCAATGCTGTTTAAATTGTTTCGACAAAGAAAAAAACAAGTTGTTCTACTTCCAAGAAATCCCAACAAATCTAAATTTCAATATTTCCTTACGTCCTCAACTACTGCAAACACAATTTTTCGTTCTTTCCCCCTTTAACCCCAAATACCACTTATAAACGCACCTATCATGTCCCAATCTTGTTCACTGCCCACGCAAACACTTAGTTAGACTGCATGGTATGCAAAGGCGCTTTTCTCATTTAAATAAATTTTACCTAAAACATTTACCTGCTCGCATGTCTGCGCGCAATTTTCCATCTTATCATCAACATCGTCGCCAGCGCCGGTCGCGGTCTCTGGCCTCGCGGCAAACTATTTTTAATTTTCTGGATTAATTTTCATTTAGGCACGTCAGCTCGCAATAATTTCTACTTTCTTCGGGCAAAGTTTTGTTTGTTTTTTTCTCTTTCTCATTCTTAATGTGCGCTTAGCTGCTCTCGTTTGCTTTCCCTCGGTCACTGAGCACTTGACTTTTTGCAAATTCCTTTTTAAGGTAATTTTCTTGAAGTTTAGCTACGTTGTGGCTGACTTTCTGAAATACGCTGATAAATTTATGGCCCGCTTGTTTGGCTGCAGCTTACCGCAAAACTCAAGTCGATTTTCATTTGGCCTCTACGCGACGCTTATCAGAGCTGCGTTGGTTGTGGCTTTCTAGAGTGTTTTGTTGCTTTTCTCTGGCTTTGGCTGGTTGGGTACTAAATTGCAAAACCACTTTTGGTCGACAAATTTTACATAACTTGTGTACTTATTTAAATATGTGTGTGCGTGTGTGTGTACTTACTACTTTAGAAGATTCAGTGATCATGAATTTTAAATTAGCATTCTTAGTTGCTGGGCTACTGGCATTTGGGGAAAAAGCAGAAATTGTTATAAATTTCATGTACTTGAATTAATTGCTTCACAATGGCTTTAAGTTAAGATTGGAATTTCTGATATTGGCGCAAAGGACTTCATTTTCGGGGTTCTCTATACAACTTTGAGCGGAATGTCTACCATTTGAAACCACATTTATCGTTTTATAACTAAGCACAATCACAATTTGGTTAAATTGACTATGAATGATTCAATGATAGATCTTATTCAGGGCGTATGAGTGATATTATTATACAAAATACAATGAAGGGACAATTGATAGAAAATTTCAAAACTGAGAGTGATTAAATTGATTAAATTATAATTAATTATAACAAAATTTTGGTTGAATTGACTATGAATGAAGCAATGATAGTTTATATTCGGGGCGTATGAGTGACTTTAATTCAAATAATGTTAATTTATTTACAAAGAACAGGCAATTGAATCAAATTTAAAAGCTGTGGGTGATTAAACTGATCGAGTAACATTTAAGTATAATCACAATTCGGTTGAATTGACTATTAATAATGCAATGATAAATTTTATTCAGAACGTATGAGTAATATTAATTAAAAAAACAATGAAGGGACAATTGAAAGAAATTTCAAAGCGAAGAGTGATTAAATTATAATTAAGTACAACAAAAATTTGGTTGAGTTGACTGTGAATGATGCAGTAATAATTTTATTCAGGGCGTATGAGTGATATTATTTCAAATATTATTGATTTGTTGACACTAAATGAACGATTGAGTTTAATTTAAAGCTAGGGTGATTAAGCTCGTTGATCTAGTTGCATGAAGTATAATCACAATTTGTTTCAATGGACTAAAAATGATGCAATGACAAATTTTATTCAGAACGTATGAGTGATATTAATTCAAAAAATACCAAGGCCAAGGCACAATTGAAAGAAATTTCAATGCTGAGAGTGATTAAATTGATTAAATTATAATTAATTACAACAACAATTTGATTGAATTGACTATGAATGCTGCATTGATAGATTCTATTCGGGGCGTATGAGTGATATTAATTCATAAAATACAAAGGACAAGTCTGAGAGTGATTAAATTAAATAAATTATAATTAATTACAACAACAATTTGATTGAATTGACTATGATTGCTGCATTGATAGATTCTATTCGGGGCTGATATTAATTCAAATAAAATTCATTTGTTGACACTGAACAAACAATTGAATCAAATTTCACCTCTCAGAATGATTAAATTAAATTATTAATGACAGTTTTAATTCCAAACATTGGCAAGCGACTTTAATTTGAAAAAAATTATCCAAATTCTTGCATAAAAGAAATATTATTTTCAAACACCCAAACAGTCTTTAATCAAAATTCATTAATCAGCAACATCAATAATGCCAACTAAGCACAACTCTAACCATAGTAACAACATAGCTGCGCAACACCGTCGAGATACCATCTGCCAAGCAGCAACCGAACCGCAGCCAAACTCAACTCAACTCAATCATCATTATCGCTTTTATGCTTCGCTTCGATCAGCGCTACGTGCCTCGACGTCATTAAATTCTACACTTAATGTCAACCGAATGCAAATTGTCCGCCCGCTGTCTGGCTAGACCACGCGACCTGGACAATTAAACTTCGTCCTACGCAAATGCAAAGAAGTCGAGGTTACTTAAGTTCTCTCTGACATCTCATAATGCGCGCCCTTCGGCCGCTGTGTGTTATCTTTTAATGCTGCTCGCCGTGTGCGCAGCTCTTTTGTCCGCTGTCTGTCCGAATAATCTCGACCTTGTATCGTTTTTTATTTAAATTTGGCCTGCACGATAATCTGTTCACTCATTTCCCCACGCCAACGCATTTGTATGAAACTTTCTTTTTAAAATTTTCGTTAGTGCTGGCAGACCCAATTTTCTGTCTCACGGCTGTTGGCTTTGCGCCTTCGTCAGACGCCATACAAAAACAAAAAAAAACGAAAAACTTGTTCGAAAATAAATATAAAAATTCTTAAAAAATTCATACGCGTGGGTGGTGTTTTTGTTGGGATTAAAAAATGTCCTTTCTTTGCGCCGACAACTGAACTGCCGCACGCATTTATCTTTGCAATTACCCTGTCAAAGAAAAAAAGCAAAACAACAAGAAAACAAACACAAAACGGCAACAACCAGCCAGTCGCTGCCGTCATAAGTATTCATTTGTGTGTCGGTCGGTCCGCCGCCTGTCGGCATCAACACGCTTAATTACACAACGACGCCAACTGAAATGCTCAAACTTTCAGCCAACGTTGCATTCGCCCGTTTTCTTACTGGAAACGCGGTTAGCGCAGATTTTTTGCAATGTATTGTGTGTGCGTGTGTTTGTGTAAAAGGCGTGAATTCGCGACACAGTGCGCACGTTTTTATTAACATAAAATTATTAAAAAAGCGCACCGAAAGCGTTGTTAGCGCCGGTTGAGACGGGCGCGTGAAGGGAGCAAAACACGAACGCATACAAACAAAGGGCGAAAATAAAAAGAAGGCAAAACTGTTCGTGCGAATGCGAATTGCGAATACGTAATAACGTAATGAATAGGGCACAATTAAGCGGGAATTTATTGCATACTTTGCTGCGTCCACATTGTAATGGCTTTCTGCTGTCGAGGTATTCATTTATTTTGCTCGAATTTTGTATGTTTTCATCCGCCCGCTTTAGCTCGATTTTGCATTGCCGCTGTGCGATGCTGTTTTTAACGCTCCGAATACCGTTTAAAGGTAATGCGAGTAACGGTTACTGCTTTCAATGAGCGGAATGAAAATTGCTGGGTGAAGTGAACATACATGTTCAACTGTTTTTGCATCTTTGAAGCATAGCCACATGGATAATGCCCACAAAAGGATGTCTTGCGGACCACTAAGCTCATTTTCTACGAAATTTAGACAAGTAAAGTGATGCCTGAGGCATCATCAGTCTTAGTCTCAGATCATTCTGGCTTTCCTGCTTCTCAGTTTGAGCTAATCTGTCCCGTTCTTAGGGAACAATCCTAGTTTCCGGTCCGCAAAAGTCATTGTTTGTCCCATTTTTGCCAATTTTTCTCTATTTCAATGCATCCTTTGGCTCAAATTTAAGGTAGATGAGGTCCACAGAAGTCATTCTTCAATCCAGTTTCATAAATTTGTCTCTATTCCAATGCATCCTTTGGATCACTTTAGAGTCAGTTTAGGTTTTCAGAAGTCATTCTCCATCCCCTTTTCATTCGTTTTTCTCTATTCTAATGCATCTTTTGGCTCACATCAGAGATAGTTCAGATCCACAGAAGTCATTCCTAATCCCCTTTGCGTTAATTTTTATCCATTCCAATGCATCCTTCGGCTAACATCAGCGACAGTTCAGGTCGACAGAAGTCAACTTGTATCCCCTTTTCACCCATTTTTCTCTATTCCAATGAATACTTTAGCTCGCAAGAGTCAGTTCAGGTCGACAGAAGTCAACTTGTATCCCCTTTTCACCCATTTTTCTCTATTCCAATGAATACTTTAGCTCGTAAGAGTCAGTTCAGGTCCACAGAAGTCAGTGTTTATCGCTTTTTCACCCATTTTTCTCTATTCCAATGAATACTTTAGCTCGCAAGAGTCAGTTCAGGTCCACAGAAGTCAGTGTTTATCGCCTTTTTACCCATTTTTCTCTATTCCAATGTGTCCTTTGGCTCACATCAGAGTCAGTTTAGGTTCGCAGAAGTCATTCTCCATCCCCTTTTCATTCGGTTTTCTCTATTCCAATGAATTCTTTAGTTCATAAGAGTCAGTTCAGGTCCACAGAATTTATTGCGTATCCTTTTTCACTTATTTTGCAATCCATCCTTTGATTTACTTTAGAGTCACCATGTTGCCGCATTTGACAATTTTTCTAATTTTTCTTCTATCGAAAATTCATGGGTGGGAAAAAATTTTACTAATTGAATAGAAAATCATTTTTTCCAAATTCCTCAGTAAACTAATTTTCAAAGTTAATTTCAAACGAAACTTATATTTTTCATTATAAAAAAAACAAGACAAACAAAAAGCTCTAATTGCTTTTGCATTCAAAACCAACCAAAGCGCTCATCTTTTGTTTCCCGTTTCACTCATATTCGATTTAAATTGCAATTTCATGCAACGTTTTCATTTCATTCGTGTCTTCTTCGATACAAACATTCCACTCAAATTGCATTTTATTTTTTTTCGCTGCAACTAAGCCGTTGTGCTTTGTGTCCGGCAATCATAATCGGTTATAGCATTCTTGTGCTTTTTCCACAAGCAAAATATTTCGACAGCACTAACACATTCGCAATTAAAATGCTCAGGTCCTACAATGGCTATCACGACTAGAGGAGGCAGATCGGCTACGGCACAAGGCAAAAGAAATGAATACCGAATAATGGAATGCACCAGGAAATCCAGCTACAAGGCAGCATCGAAGGACACGCGGGTGAAAGCACGAACAAGCAGCAAGTTGCGGCCAGACGGGAACAATGCCGTGCAGGTAGCTGATATCATTGCTGCTGCCTGAAGTGTGCAAAGAAGAGAACTAAAAAAACACAAAAAAAAACAATGAAATGAAACGAAACAAAAGACGGCAAAGAGTGTAAGAAAGCCAAAGGGGAAAGCGGCAAATTCCAGCGTTGTTGCACGTCAAATAAAAATAGAAAAATCGCAATCATTGCATTTCTTTTATGCTATTTGTCTTTCAGTTGTATTGTGTGTGTGTGTGTGTGTGTACTGTCGTTTAGGTGGCAACAACACTGGCAACTATTATTGTTCGCTGCGGATTGCGCACTTTTTCATTGAGCATATGATTTTTTCTATGATTTTGTTGTTGTTGTTGCTGACTGTAAGATGAATGAGCAGTTAAAATCACTGCAACCTTTTAATCCCCACTAATTTGGTAGTTTTGGCGTTTTTATATTAGATGCTTTAAGATGCCCGCAGCATGACAGCTGAATGAGTAGGAAAGAGAAATGTTTTTCTAGTTGAAAATAAATATGCAATATGTAAAATTTTATGTAAATAATGGCACCTGGACAATCAAGTAAGATTATATTATATTAAAAATATTTTTAAAGTCAGCAGTTGAAAGGGATTTCACAAATATATTTGGTTTTTGCTTCAAAGAAACCCAAAAGTTGATAACTGCACTAGTTCGTTTGTATGGAAAGCGCCCTCTGGTGGTGAATTTTTGACCTTTTTTAATTTTGTATTTTTTTGACTAAACAATTGTTTCTAATACTGAACGAATCATTTAAATCGGTTTAGTAGTTTCTGATATATGACAACTACTACATTTACAAGTGGGCAGCCAATCGCATTGAAAACGGCCAGTTTTGTATGGCAACCCCCTTAAAAGTTGGAAATAACGGTTAGGTATGTATGGAAAAACATTTATAAAGAAAAATAAATGGAGGTCAGTCTTATATTTGGTACGTCTAGGCGCAACCTAGAAGCATTGGGAGCATATTTTCTAAAAACCATAATTTTGTATGGGAGCCCCACTAACAAATGTAGAAAACGGGTAAGTATGTTCACAAGAAAAAATTAGTGTGGGTCATTCATAGACTTTAACCCTCTAAGAGTAACTCATGAACAGGCATGAAGAAATTTATCGAATTTCATTGCTCTTTTGTTAACTCTGACCAGCTCTTTCTTTAATTAAACCTTTAAATTTTTGGGCTCCAACATGTTTATGTCAAACCTCATAAAATGAATGTGAATAACCCATTATTAAGAATTTATATATCGCCAAATCTATATATCCACATACTGTCGACGAGCCCTTCGACTATCGAGACACTAAATTTATTCTCAGCGGTTTGTTTGACGTTAATTGTTTCTGGGATTCGAACCCAAGTCCCAGTCACCAGTAATTCAATGCATTATTCTCAAATTGAAAGAGACCCAATTGAGTTCAACAACAATTTGTTTTTTTTTAATAGGGGAAAGTGGGGTAATGACGGCCATGGGGTAATGACGGCCATCACCATTTTTGGTACTTAAAGTTGACGTAGGTCTAAACCGTTTACTGTAACAGAAAGCTTGTTCCGTAAGCTTGTTTTTAAGTAGAAGCTGAAGTGTGTGGATTTATTATAACTTGTAGTTCCAGACCAGTGCCGATACGTAACTACTCGAAAGTTTTATAAGGTGTTCAAAATATCGATTATTTCGTCAAAACTTTCAGCTACACAATCAAGGTAAATATGTTAAAATGTTGCTATTGATATTAGCTTTCTAAATCAAGTAAAATTTGTCATGTGTCTTGCATAGTTTATTTGTACTGCATGCTTGCGCAAAATGAGGTCAGTGGGGGAATGACGGCCACTAGAGGTGGGGTAACGACGGCCATGTCATTAAGAAGTATTTTTGGAATCCGCATGATGATATTTGTTCATCATTGAGGCCTTTTATGCCATTTAAAGAGATCCACTGCTTGTCCAGTCGTTCTAGACGGTATAGCTATTCTGCACTATACATTCTCACAAGTCCCAGTCGTTGTATTGTAAGTTTGAGGCATTTTTTTCAATATGTTTCAATTTCGTTTCTCTTCCGCTTTTTGTGAGCTATCAATAAAGTTACAATTACAAAAATGTCAAATTTCCATTTGTTTTTCTTCACGGAGCCTTTATTAAGCATTCACAGTGATTTGTGTTGATATTTGTGCGATTTCTGGTCGGTTTTTTTGAGTGGCCGTCATTACCCCACCATTTTTCTAAATGACAAAACCCAACTTTTTTTATAGATTCTAATTTTTTATAGTTAAAATCAGAATTTTTGAAATCTGCCGATACACTTTATTAGCATATGTGTTCTAGTTGTGCTCTTAACTCTGATTTGATCAAAAATATCAATTTTTGGATATGTTTTGATGCTAAATGAAAACTATGCCGTCATTACCCCACTTTCCCCTACTCATTCGTTCGCTTTATTCAAGATCTTACAACATTTTTGTTGTTTGCAAATATTTGTCAAACAAAAATAATTTTAAAATATTTAAATCATCATCCGCCGTCAGTCAACATGCATCACTGCACTCGATCATAAATATTTATTTATATTTATTAATAATTCAATTTTAAATCTTGTAAATATTTTCGCTACAATCGCTAATTAAAAACTCTCTGGGTTGACCTGACACAATTTGGTTATTGTTGTTTTTGCTTTTCGAATTAAATTCCACCGCACCGTTTCGCAGCAATTTGCAAATTGTTCTGTCACATCTCAAACTGTCTATTGTGATGGTTTTATAACACATTCAATATTTATTACTAACAATTCAATGTGTTTTGTTGTTATTGCTGCCGTTTGTTGTTGTTTTTCAAACGAATTGACTGCATTAATTTTTTTTAATTTTTATTAAAATTTCATGCAATAAATTCGTGGCGCAATTAATTCGAGTTGCTGACCCATTGACATGTTTTTGGCGCTGACAATTTTGTATTGTTGGATATTTGCATTTTTATTTTTTAACACTGTTGTTGTTGCATTTAATGTTCAACGCCCATATGCCAATCTTTGGCGTGACATTTAAATATGTGGCATTATTTATGTTTTATTGTATTTACTGTAAATGTTTGCCACACCCACTTAACACACACACTCACACATACACTGCTGGCCAGTGAACAGTGTGTGTCAGAATTTTAATTGCATTTTATCAACTCGTTTTCCCTCATTTTCATTGATGGTTTTGTTATTGTTGTTGTTGTTGTCGTAGTCGTTGTAATATTGCATTATTAAATTTTGTACTTCACTCTAAATATTGTTGTCGTTTGTGGCATTTCGCTGGCAATATTATGGTTTCATTTTTACTGCTGTTGTAGTTGTTGATTGTTGCCTGCTGAGTGGCAGCCAACACGCATTGGTTTGAGCAGCGATGAGCATAAATCACTCAATTGACATGTTTGCGCTGAAATTTTTCAAGTTCCTGTGGTTCCTATTGTTACACATATTTTTTTTAATTTTCTGTATATTCAGTTTTTATTACTTTAATAATTCGTGCTGCCAGCAAAGAAACGATAAGCTTGTTAGATTAAACAAAAACCGAGCAACTCTAGTCATAGTCATAGTCATAGTCATAGTCATAGTCATAGTCATAGTCATAGTCATAGTCATAGTCATAGTCATAGTCATAGTCATAGTCATAGTCATAGTCATAGTCATAGTCATAGTCATAGTCATAGTCATAGTCATAGTCATAGTCATAGTCATAGTCATAGTCATAGTCATAGTCATAGTCATAGTCATAGTCATAGTCATAGTCATAGTCATAGTCATAGTCATAGTCATAGTCATAGTCATAGTCATAGTCATAGTCATAGTCATAGTCATAGTCATAGTCATAGTCATAGTCATAGTCATAGTCATTAGTCATAGTCATAGTCATAGTCATAGTCATAGTCATAGTCATAGTCATAGTCATAGTCATAGTCATAGTCATAGTCATAGTCATAGTCATAGTCATAGTCATAGTCATAGTCATAGTCATAGTCATAGTCATAGTCATAGTCATAGTCATAGTCATAGTCATAGTCATAGTCATAGTCATAGTCATAGTCATAGTCATAGTCATAGTCATAGTCATAGTCATAGTCATAGTCATAGTCATAGTCATAGTCATAGTCATAGTCATAGTCATAGTCATAGTCATAGTCATAGTCATAGTCATAGTCATAGTCATAGTCATAGTCATAGTCATAGTCATAGTCATAGTCATAGTCATAGTCATAGTCATAGTCATAGTCATAGTCATAGTCATAGTCATAGTCATAGTCATAGTCATAGTCATAGTCATAGTCATAGTCATAGTCATAGTCATAGTCATAGTCATAGTCATAGTCATAGTCATAGTCATAGTCATAGTCATAGTCATAGTCATAGTCATAGTCATAGTCATAGTCATAGTCATAGTCACAGTCATAGTCATAGTCATAGTCATAGTCATAGTCATAGTCATTCTTGGGGCCATCATCATGGACCATCCTTTTTTTTTGCATCACAATGCATCAATGATAGTTGAACGATGGCAAAAAGGATCCAAGCATCATAAGCTCACGGTAAGTTAAATTTGTTTGTTAAGAAAAATCTCCCAACTACCATAGAAGGAGTTTAAATTTACCCTAAAATATCATTTTGTTATAAAAATTTTAGGTTTCAAAAATTGCTTCAACTGGTGGTTTCAAAATAATTCCTGACTGCGCCACTTCTTGGCTGCAGGTTTATTGACTTAAAGCTTTACTTGGTCATGGATTTTCAACATTTTGTTGGAATACTAAGCATCTCATACTCGACTGGCAGATAACCATTACATTAAGTCTTTAGGCAATAAATTAGTTCACAGCTTCAAAAATACATTAAACCTTTTTTGAAAAGCTTAAAGATGCACATATAATAAAATCAAGTCTACAAACGAACTCGACAGCCTGCCTGCAGTTCTTCAATGAAATTAAAAAATAAAGCAATAAATGTCTGAAATTATTTAATATTCAATTTGAATCCTTGCCATTCTTTTGAAATGTTACTTCTTATTGTCTTAGCAAACATACAACACCATTCAGTGGTATGGAGCACATAAATAAAACGACAACATACAAGTCTTGGTCCCAGCGTGCAGTTGCTGCCCAGTTAAGTCCTGTGGACTCGTACACAAGCACTGGTCTTCTAACTTGCGCAACAAACGAAAAGAAAATAGAAATAAAAGCCAACTGAAATTTATAACCTTGCAACCAAACACATACACACAAATATACGTGTCTATATCTGTGTGTATGTATGTTTGAAAAGAAATATAGTGCAGTAAACTGGCCGCAAACAAACACACACACACATATTTGCCTACATATGTTGCACGCGTACGTAAATAAAATACAAGCAACATTTTCAATTTTAAGAATCTTTTAAAACCGATCAACATGTGTGTGTGTGGCATTTTACATTATTTTATTTAATTCTTTCCTGCTTAAATAAAATATCCGAAAACACGGTGCATGTTGATATGAAAAACAGAACAATGCATTTTAGTTGGGACAATGGGCTGCTTTTATGAAACTAATTTTAATTGTTTCTAGTGTAAATAATTTTGGAACAAGTTCAAAAACTTGTACGAAGAATGAATTGCATGTTGAGTAGATGAATGAATAGACAGACACGAAAGAAGGAGGTAGTTTAGGAGCTGTGGAAGTTTAATTTATTTGAAAAAAGATGAACAGAAAAATTTTGATGTAAAGAAAGATTTGATACATAGACAGATTTGATGAACGGACAGAGTTGATGCACAAAGTTGATGAGTTGAGTTCATTGAAATCAGAGTTGATGGACAAAGAGAGTTGATAATTACACAGAATTTATAAGAAAGCTGAGTCAATGGACAGACAGAATTGATGAACTGACAGAATTAATGAACTGACTGAGCTGTTGAACTCACAGAGTTAATGAACAGGCAGAGATAATGAACTGGCAAAATTTTTGAACAGAAAAAGTTGAGTCAACAGACAAAATAGAGGAACATACAGAGTTGACGAATAAACAATATTGATGAACAAAATTGATGAACAGATAGTTGATGAACCAAAAATTGCTGATCAAAACGAATTGATGAATAGACAGAGTTGATGAACAGATTTGGTTGATGTACAGACAGTTAAAGCGCATACGGCTTATGAACAAACACTTGATGAACATCGAAAATTGATGAATATACAAAATTTATTAACAAACAGAATTGGTGAACAGATAGATCTGATGAACAGGCAAGGGTGATAAACACACAATTGTGGACCAAATAATTGAAGAACTCTCAGAATTGATGAATACACAGAGTTGATGAACAAACAGAATTGATGAACAGCATTGATGTACAGACACAGTTGATGAACAGGTTTGAATGACGTACAGACAAAGTTGATGAACAAACAGAATTGATGAACAGAGTTCATTAACAGAGTTGATGGGGAGACAGAGCTGATGAACAGACAGAGTGATGAACCAACGGAGTTGATAAGAAGACAGAGTTTATGAACAGATTAGATTGATGGACAAACAGAATTGATGCACAGACAAAGTTTGAAAGCAAACAGTTGATGAACAAACAATTGAAAAACAGCCAGAATCGATAAAAAGACAGAGTTGATGAACAAACGAACTGATGAACCGGTAGACTTTATAACAAGACAGAGGTTTTTAACAAACAGAGTTGATGAGTAAGTTTAAATTATGTACAGGCAGAGTTGATGAATAGACATGAGCAGAAAGATCTGATTAACAGGAAGTGTTTATTAACAGACAGAGTGATAAATCAATGGAGTTGATAAAAAGATGGAATTGATGAACAGATTTGATGAACAGGTTTGGTTGATGTACAGACAGAGTTGATGCACAGACAAAGTTGATGAACTGACATTCGATGAACAAACAATTGAAGAACATCCTGAAATGATGAATAGACAGAGTTGATAAACAAACCAAATTGATGAGCAGAGCTGATGAAGAGTTAATGAACGGATAGAGTTGATGCTCTTACAGAGTTGATGAACTGACAGAGCTAATGAACAAGCAGAGTTGTTGAATAGACAGAGTTGAGCCAATAGAGGAACAGACAAATTTGATGAATAAACAAAATTGATGAACAGAGTTGATGAATAGACAGACTTGATGAACAAACAGCATTTTGGAACAGAGTTGATGAACAAATAACATTTTAGAACAGAGTTGATGAACAGACAAAATAATGAACCGACAAAGTTGATCAGAAGACAGAGTTGATTAATAGACAGAGTTGATGAGCAGGAAGTGTTGATGAACAAACAGAATGATGAACCAACGGAGTTAATGAGAAGATAGAATTGATGAACAAACAGATTTGATGAACCGGTTTGGTTGAAGTACAGACAGAGTTGATGTACAAAAACCTTAATGAACAGAAATTGATGAACAAACAAATTGATGGATGTCCAGAGAAATGGAATAAGCAGAGTTGATGAACAGAACGACTTGATGAACAGTCAAAATCGATGCACAGACAAAGTTGATGAAAAGAAAGATGTACGGTGTGATGTTTAGAAAATAGCCATTGATGAAATTAAAAGTTGAATTGAAAAGTAAAAAACCTGAGTATTTCAAAGCAAATTTTCTAATCTCTTTAAAAGTTGCATTAAAAGTCCCAACATCATTTTTGCAGTTCCAAACATATTTCTAAATACTTTTCACAAATGACAAAATTACTACTTATTTGAAATTCCTTAGTAAAAATTTTTATAATTGTAAGCTTTTAGGCCTTTTACCTTCACTACATAAAGAACAGCCAACGGTTTCTTCGTGTGCATTACATTTTACACCATTAACACAAAACAATATTTACCGCTTTTATAACTAAACACATACATACATATTGTTTGTACGTCTCACGTGTGTCTGTGCTTGTGGCCAAAAGCGACGGCCAGCAGACACTTTTAGCCAAAAACTATCAGCCAGATTTGTAGCCGACTATTTTTTATACGATTTTATTATTTTATTTCTGGCGCTTAGAAGCTGCTGAGGCCGTAAAAGCTGCTTCCTGTTGCGCGCAAAAGAAGAGAAAAAATACAACAGGAAGAAGACTACGACGCAAGGAAATAGTGAACAGGACAGCGCATTGCATCGCATCGCAGGATGTGGCTATTAAAATGGCAACGGCCAGAGAGTGCATTATTTATGTGCAATACTGCGAAAGGCAAAGTTGCAAGGGGAACGAGGGTGGAGCGGTGCGCAAGAATTCAATTTAAGCAGCCGGCAAAAGGCGGAAATGCGGTCGGCTGTAAGTGCGGCTGCAGCAGGAAATGGACAAAAGCATTGTGTGTGTGTGTAGGAAATAAACTACAGCGGGTCAGAGGATATGCTTGGCATTCTCTAGTCTAACTGTACCTAGTTGTACTGTTACATGTTCGTTTAAAAACGCAAAAACGAAAACAACAAACAAAGAATTTAGCAGTGAGACAGAAGTCACCGAATTTTTAGACATGCATGAAAAAAAAGGTTTCTTTTAAAAATTTAATCTTACAAATTTAAATTCGGTCAGCGCGCTTTTCTGTCTTTGTGAAAAGTTATATAAGCGCTCATTTCTTCTGGCTGTGGCTTTTCTTCTGTGCGTCAATGCGCTAATGATAATTGTTCCGTAGACTTGATTTTCTTCAACTTTCTCACTCGCATTTTCTTTTTCTTTCTGTTTTTCGTTTATTTCACCAACCGACTCTTCTTTAAAAACTGCGCTTTAGCTTCATTGAAAAACACTGCTTGTTTTTACTTTTTATAATTTTATTTTTTTTGCCTTCGAACTTAATCAATCAGAGAAAAATCAAAAATTCGCAGCAATAAAGAAAACAAAAAATAGATGGAAAAAAACCAGGACAATAAAAATCCACTCAAAGTTGCTTTGACAGTTTGCCAGCGACGTGTCAATGCCACATATAAAAAACAGTCGAGTAGGCATTGTCCGCTTTTAGGCGCAAATACTGAAAAAACAAACATTCTCTCTCTCCTCTGCTGTTTGTTTGCTTTTGTTATTATTGTTGCAACTTTGTTGGCTTTTATTTAATGCGAGCTGACAGCGGTAATTGCTTGAAAAGCGCACACGCATCATGGCGACAGCAAACATTGCACCAACAATAATAATAACAACAACAACAACAGTAAGTAGGAATCCCAAAAACCAACACTTGAGACCTGCACTCAAGTTGACTTGACTCTTTAACAATGAAAACTAAGAAGCATTTCTCTCCCACACACACACACACACACACAAACACCACAAAACGACGGTCCGCAATTTAGGCGCAGGATTGCCCCTTTTTCTGTTGCAATTATTGGCGCTTTTTCTTGGCATTTTTCTTCATCTACTTCTTGCTGTTGTTTTTGTTGTTGTATTTGGTGCTTGGGCTCAAGTTGTTCGCCCTAAGTTTTTGATTAATGGCGCAATGGCGCATAAATTATCCTGCGTCCTTGCAAGGCGACTGGCAGCGACTCCGCCTTAATAAACAAAAAAAAAGGCAAATGCAAAAACAATCGCGCAGCGCTGCTCGACTCGACTCGATTCAGGTATGCGGCATGTCGAGCGTGCGACTGATGCAAGGCGAGCGCGACAGTAGCATCATTTTTTCGCTGCCTTTCAATTTTATTGAATTGTTGTGGCGCGCGCGCGCTGCTAAATTAATGAAGCTATACTTCTTGTTCTTTTTGTTGTTATTGTAATTGTTATTGTTGTTGTGTTTTTTTTTTCGTTTTTACTTGCTGCTATGTTTTTTGTTGATGTTGCTGTTGTTCATGTTTTTTCAACAATAACAACAACAACATGCAACACGCATTTCAATTTTCTGTATTATCCAATGAATTTTGCGGCTTTTGTAATTGAAAAGTTTTGCACTGCCAATAGGGTCGCCCGGGGGCGACGGGGGGTCACAACAAGTCAACTTTTGTGACAAGTTGCTTTTAATGAATTTTTTATAGGAAATTTCGTCTTTTACGAAATTAATTTGTAAATTCAGATTACACAGCCTGTGGTCGCATTTCAAAAAGTTCATTCAAAACTTATGAATATTTGTGCAAAGTTTGCGTCAGAAGTGTGTGGCTTCAATGTTTGGGTCAGTGAATCAAAAGAAGAAATCACACAATGTTCGGACATGTTTTGTTGCTTTAAGGCATAATGAATTTTTAGAACTTTTTTATATGATTTGGTTTTGATTTCTTCTGGTACAACAAAAGCATTAAAAGGAAAGATAAAAAATCTATAAAAAAGTTAACATCCTATTAACAGAAAAACTGGGAGTGTTACTTTTCATAAGCTTTGCAATTCGGGAAAATTTTACATTAGCAAAATCATTCGCCATGGACAGGAAAAGGTGGTAGTCACTTGTTGCCAGGTCTGCACTACAAGAAGCTTCCAAGGAAACTTTAGCAGCTTTTGGCGAGTGCGTAGAATCGAGTAGAGTTGAGTAGAGTTGAGTAGAGTCGACTAGAGCTGGAATAGAGTCGACTAGAGTTGAGTAGAGTCGACTAGAGTTGGAATAGAGTCGACTAGAGCCGAAGTAGGGTCGATTAGACTCGGAGAAGAGTCGGAGTAGAGTCGACTAGAGTCGGAGTATAGTCGACTAGCGTCAGAGCAGAGTCGACTAGAGTCGGAGTAGAGTCGGAGTAGAGTCGAAGTGGAGTCGACTCAAGCCGGAGTGGAGTCGACTAGAGTCGAAGTGGAGTCGAGTAGAGTCGGAGTGGAATCGAGTTGAGTCAGAGTAAAGTCTCAGCAGGATTGAGTAAAGTCGGAGTAAAGTCGAGTAGAGTCGACTACAGTCGGAATAGAGTCGATTACAGTCGGAGTAGAGTCGACTAAAGTCGAAGAAGTGTCGACTAGAGTCGGAGTAGAATCGACTAGAGTCGGAGTGGAGTCGGCTAGAGTCGAAGTGAAGTCGAGTAGAGTCAGACTAGAGTCGACTAGCGTCAGAGCAGAGTCGACTAGAGTCGGAGTAGAGTCGACTAGAGTCGGAGTAGAGTCGACTAGAGTCGGAGTAGAGTCGACTAAAGCCGGAGTGGAGTCGACTAGAGTCGAAGTGGAGTCGAGTAGAGTCGGAGTGGAGTCGAGTTGAGTCGGAGTAGAGTCAAGTAGAGTCGCAGCAGGGTTGAGTAAAGTCGGAGTAAAGTCGAGTAGAGTCGACTACAGTCGGAATAGAGTCGATTACACTCGGAGTAGAGTCGACTAAGGTCGAAGTAGTGTCGACTAGAGTCGGAGTAGAATCGACTAGAGTTGGAGTGGAGTCGACTAGAGTCGAAGTGGAGTCGAGTAGAGTCAGAGTAGAGTCGACTAGCGTCAGAGCAGAGTCGACTAGAGTCGGAGTAGAGTCGACTAGAGTCGTAGTGGAGTCGACTAGAGTCGAAGTGGAGTCGAGTAGAGTCAGAGTAGAGTCGACTAGCGTCAGAGCAGAGTCGACTAGAGTCGGAATAGAGTCGACTAGAGTCGGAGTGGAATCGACTAGAGTCGGAGTGGAGTCGACTAGAGTCGGAGAAGTGTCGAGTAGAGTCGCTGCAGGGTTGAGTAAACTCGGAGTAAAGTCGAGTAGAGTCGGAGTAGAGTCGACTACAGTCGGAATAGAGTCGATTACAGTCGGAGTAGAGTCGACTAGAGTCGGAGTAGAGTCGACTACGGTCGGAGTAGAATCGACTAAAGTCGAAATAAAGTAGACTAGCGTCAGAGCAGAGTCGACTAGAGTCAGAGTAGAGTCGACTAGAGTCCGAGTAGAGTCGACTAGATACGGAGTAGAGTCGACTAGAGTCGGAGTAGTGTCGACAAGAGTCGGAGTAGACTCGACTAGAGTCGACTTCAAGAGTCGATTATAAGAACCGAGTACAGGAGTCGGGTTGAGTAAAGGAGTCGAATAGAGAAGTCGAGTTGAGGAGTCGACTACAGTCGTAGAGATGCCATGGGCTCCATTGAAAGTGAACATGTGAAACTCTTCAAAAATGCCATAACAACACAACAATATGTAAAAAAGTGAATGAAATATGTAAACGAAAATTAAGTTAATAACGTGAAAATACCTCATCATTGAAAATGTCATGTAAACAATAAAATGAACAAATCAAAACACCACACGCTGATTATCTGAATATAGTCAGATATATATTTTTGGACAGGTGGTTATCAATCATTATTGGCCAATTTCGTTTTTGTTCTCGCTTTGTTATTGACTGACGTGTTACTGTATTTTTGGTTTTCCTTTTTGCCTTTGTAGGATTTTTTCTCTCCAATGGGCCGCAGACGACGTATGTGTGCATTAAAAGTTGATTAGAAGCATATTTCATGGGGCGACTGTACGACTGTACTTTATTTGTTTCGCCCCTTATTTCCCCAAAGCATTTTCCTTATGGCACGTTTCAATATTTCGTTACGGTTATTTGTAGTTGCGGTGATTGGACGAGTGAGTCGAAAAGATTGAATGATGGCGTGCAGCATACATGACGGCACACACACACACACACATATATATATGTATATATAGGCATATACGTGTAAATCAAAGTGTATAGGGGTTTGTGTGTGTTACTTCGTGTGTGACGGGTTGTGGGCGCTGACTGTCTGACTGAATGATAGATGCGTGCAAATGAGCTGGAAATGCTGATGTTACAGATTATCAACAACAAATAAATTATGCGTTCACGGCTTTTGTGTTGCAAACAAAAAAAAAATTGAATGTAGTACAAATAACTGCCAGGCAAACGAGTAGAATGCGGCATGGAATAGAAAGAGCCAAAGGTGGTGAAACACAATGAAAGGTTGTCGGGTGGCTCAACTGGCAATTTGAAAGAAGAAACTGATCAGGTTGAATTGGGCAGATTATGCTGATAGTCAGCCTAAAAGTATGCAATGAAAAATAGGCTTTAAATTAAGTCAAGGCAATGAAAACAGTGAGATATGCAATGGAATGTGGAGTGAGTCGAAAAACTCTGAAAGTTTTAAATTTCAATTTCAAATCACAATGGTTTCGAATCTCAATTGTTTGTTTTTAGTTCAAAACTAAGAGATATTTTTCGAGCACCTTTAAAGATCAACTTTACTCAACTTTGATATAAGTTCTCTATTGCATACTCTTAGGCACCAAACAAACCCATGCTATTCCAAACTTCAAATCACAAATAACAGTTGCCATGAGCAATGGTTTCGAATCTAAATTTTTTGGCTTCAGTTCAGCACCAAAAGATATTTTTCAAGCACATTTAAAGGTCAATTTTACTCAATTTTAATATACGTTTTTTAATGCATACTTTTAGGCACAAAACAAATCAATGCTATTAGAATTTCCAAATTTCAATTTCAAATCGCGAATAATAGTTGCAACCGTCAATGGTTTCGAATTTCAATTTTTGTGTTCAGTTTTTCATTGCATACTTTTAGGCACCAAAAAATCCAAATACCAAATATTCAAATCCCTTTTAATTCAACACAAAAATAAGTTATTTCAACCACTTTTAAGAGTCAAGTTAACTTACTTTTGACTTGATTTTTCCATGCATACTTTTAGGCACTAAACATGATTTCGGTCTATTCTTTTATTCAATTCCGAATCCGAAACCGTCTTCGCCCTCAGTTGCTTTCACACTCTGCTTTCTACTCAGTTATTTGCCTTTTCTCATGTGTGGTCGTGCACTTTTGTCTTTGCCGTTATTAATTTAATTTAAGAAGAACGCGCACACACATTAATCAAATCGACGTCATTCATCTTCCAATGTTGCCTGAAGGTGTACAACCACCGACTGTCTGCTACTAATCTATACAACAACAGCAACAACAACAGCCAAACAAAATACTGAACAAAATTCAACAAAATTCCACCTGCATTTTGTCAGCCAACTTTGTATGCCAACTTTTATACATTTTTGTTGTTATTGTTGTTTGGTCTCACACTCCTCTTGCACATATTTTGTTTTACAAATTCCTGCGCTAATACACCCAGCCCCCCGAATTTGTTGTACCGTCGCGCCGCTTTCTATCTACCAAACATATTTGTATTTTTCGCATTTTTTATTAAAAAGTTTTCGTGTTCTTTATTTGTTTGTTTGTTTGTTGCTTCCGCACAAAATTTTGCATTCAACAACAACAACAATACGAGCAACCAGCAGCATGGAAACTTTTGGCCGTTTTCATTACAGGCAAAGCTAAAAATAAAGCGGCAACATTCCTGGCGCAACTTTCCAAATTAAATGCTGCAGAACTTCAAATTTTCTGCCTTACACCGAACGTCGCCGCTTTCGCGCGTCTCACTGTCCGTCCGCTCGCTGACGAGGTGAGCAACGAAGCACTCGCACGACGCCTTGGGCTGCACACACTCATTTATGCAAATCTTTCAAATTAAGTGCTGGCATTGCCACGTCTTCCTTCCCGTCCGCTCGTCGACACTCTTGGCACTTTGCATTTTTCGCAGTCAGTAAGGCTGCCTAATGCATGGCGCTGGCTGGGGTTTAAAATGTGCAAACTCACTGCGAATGTTATATATCATCTCTTAGCCTAAAATTATGCTAAGCAAAAACATGTTTAATTTCTATGGGCATCACTGCTGGCGAGGGTGAGTAATCGGCTGAGGGGAAGCGTGAGTGGATAAAAATTAAGGTCAAAAATGAGATCAGATAGAAATAAAAATAGTTCCTAAGAGGAGAATCAGGTGTAAAAGAAGGGAAATGAGGTAAACATCTGAAAACGGATTTGAGAAAAGTAGAAGCAAGAAAACGACATCAAATGTGGAAAATATCAAAGAGGCAAATTTGTAAAGAAATCTAGAAAGAAAAGAACGTAGAAAATGTTCGTAAAACGAAGTACAAGGACAACTGAAAAATACCTTAAAACATACCTAGTTTTCAATGCAAAAAATAGAAAATTAAGTTCCAAAATGAAGAAATAAAATTCAAGAAAACTAAAGAATAATAACAAAGAGAAAAAACCCCCAAAAGAGTGAAAAACATGGAAACTAATTTCAGATTTTGAGTGTGAAACAGTAAAAAAAACCTACAAAACTGACCTACGACCTAAAAAAAAACTGAAAAATACTAAGAAAACATAAACGGCACACATTCTGAAAGAAAACATTTTTGACATAAAGAAAGAAATATACAGAAATGGAATGAAAAAGGACAGAAAAAAGAAAAAAAGTGAATATAAAACAAAGATAAACTCCGAGAAATTAAGAATTTATGAATAATTAAATTTAATTTTGTTATTAAGAGAAGAAAATGTTATATAAGAAAAAAGAGAAGAGAAGAAAGTGAAAGTTAGAGAAAAAATTAAACTAAGTACAAAGAAAGGGAGAACACGAAAAGATCACAAGACCTCAAAACTGGTTGTAGAATTTGAATAAAAAGGAAGGCAATAAAAACGGCTTTAGTAAAATCCGACGAGGAATGAAGGAAAAGCGAAAATGTTCAGGTATGGAAAGAAAATGAAAGCGAAGTAAACCCAAAAAAATCAGAAACGCTAAATGCACAGAAGAACACAAAAAGCAAATGTTGAAATTTGAATTTCGAAAGAAGAATGTAGAGTAAAAATATAAAGAAAATCTCAAAAGAGAAAAAAAATCTTTAAGCAAAATGAAAAAAAAGAAACGACATAAAACAGAAGAGAATAAAAAAACAAAGTGGGTGATAAAAGGAACAAAAAAACAATAAAGAACAGATTAGTTAAGTGGAGGTTATGCTTAAATATGTTAGGTTAGGTTGAATTAAGTTAGGATTAAGTTTAATTTTAAGTTTAAGGTTAAGTTTAAGTTTGAGTTTAAGTTTAAGTTTAAGTTTAAGTTTAAGTTTAAGTTTAAGTTTAAGTTTAAGTTTAAGTTTAAGTTTATGATTAAGGTTAAGGTTAAGTTTAAGGTTAAGTTTAAGTTTAAGTTTAAGTTTAAGTTTAAGTTTAAGTTTAAGTTTAAGTTTAAGTTTAAGTTTAAGGTTAAGGTTAAGGTTAAGGTTAAGGTTAAGGTTAAGGTTAAGGTTAAGGTTAAGGTTAAGTTTAAGTTTAAGTTTAAGTTTAAGTTTAAGTTTAAGTTTAAGTTTAAGTTTAAGTTTAAGTTTAAGTTTAAGTTTAAGTTTAAGTTTAAGTTTAAGTTTAAGTTTAAGTTTAAGTTTAAGTTTAAGTTTAAGTTTAAGTTTAAGTTTAAGTTTAAGTTTAAGTTTAAGTTTAAGGTTAAGGTTAAGGTTAAGTTTAAGTTTAAGGTTAAGGTTAAGTTTAAGGTTAAGTTTAAGGTTAAGTTTAAGGTTATGTTTAAGGTTAAGCTTAAGGTTAAGGTGAAGAAGAAAAAATATACTACTCGAAGCGCGAATTAGCGTGTGGAGACAAAGAAACAAAAAGTAACGGTTACGGTTAAGGTTAAGGTTAGAGTTTAGGTTAAGGTTAAGGTTGAGTTAAGGTTAGTTGAAGTTGAGAAGTTACATGCAATTAAGGTTAAAGTTGAGGTTGAGGTTTAAGTTGAAGGTAAAACAGAAAGAAAAGATGAATAAACAGGAAATAATAAGTGAGGTTAGACTAGGATAGGTTATAGGTTAGGTTAAATGAAGTTAAGGTTCAGGTTGAAGTTACGATTACGGTTAAGGTTGAAGTTAAAGGTTAAAGTTAAGTTTGAGGTTAAAGTGAGAAAGGAAAAAAATATGAAAAAGCAGAAAATAACAGTTTAGGCCTGGATAGGTTATAAGTTAAGTTACATGAAATAAAGGTTAAAGTTAATATTGAGGTTTAAGTTGAAGTTCAGAAAGAAAAGAAAGGTTAAAAACAGAAAAGAACAGTTAAGGTTAGGCTAGGATAGGTTATACGTTAGGTTAAATTAAGTTAAGGTTCAGGTTTAATTTGAAGGTTTATTATTGAGGTTTAAGTTGAAGTTATAAAAGAAAGTAAAGATAAAAAACAGAGAAGAAGAGGTTAAGTTAAAATAAGTTAAAGATTAGCATAAACGAAGTTAAGGTTAAGGTTAAGATTGAAGTTGAAAAAGGAAAGGTTAAAAAACATTAAAAAAAGTTAAGTTAGAATAGGTTTTGCTAGAATATAGGTTTTGTAAGGTTTGGCTAAACAAAATTAAGGTTAAAGCCAAAGCCAAGGTCGAAGTCAGTGTCACGTGTCTACTTTCAGGGTTTCTAACATAAAAATTAGAGCCATGGTCATGTCATGAAAATAGGAAAATGAAGAAAGTGGAGAAATACAAAACTTCTACACAAACCGGCAAAATGATATGAAAAGAATTACAAAAAGCAGCAGCAGTCAAATTACCAAAGTGTATACAACAATAAAACAACAAAAAATTTCAAATAATTCAACGAAGCAATAAAAACCGAATACCAAAACAAACACTACAAACAGCAAAGAATTAAAATGTATAGCAAAAAATTGCTAAGAAACAATAAAAAAGATAAATTGAAATACAAATAAAAATTAACCCAAAGAGTTGGAGAAAAAACAGTAGAAAAACTTTTAATTTGCTATCGAAAAACACTTTGGCACTCGGCCGTCCGATGCTGACACTGAAAACGAGCAAAGTTCCATTTAGTGAATGTGTCCTTTTCAAGGACCTTTTCGGCGACCTTTACGCGCAGACGTTGCGCATTTCATTCATTTTATTGTCCCTAATGCAAATGTATGCGTGTCGAGCACACGTTTGCATGTCTGTACCGTTGCCAGGTTAAAGCATTTGGACGCATTGCCAGCAGAGTTGAATGACCGCTTCCCTCTTCCTTCGCTTGCATCGTATTTATTGATATTTTTATTATTGCTACTAAATATACACAATTTCGTCTTTTGCTTGCCTGCTAGTTGAAGTTCAAATTTTTACGAGTCGCTGTGCGTGCGTCCCGTGAATGCTGGGCGATTTCGTTCGTTGCGTTACGTTTCGCCGCTACTAATTTTATGTCTACAAACTTTTTTGCCAATTTGCGTTGCACGAATTGTGTGCTACTTTTTACTGACCCTTATGTTGTTGTTGTTGTTGTGCTGGTTCTAATTACCAACTTATGTGCCATGCAGCTGATTACTGTTGCATTTCATTTTCATTTGTTCTATTGAAGAGTTCAACCTTTTTATTCGGTCTTGCAAAATATTTACGCTTTAATTTTCTTATATTCGAAGAAACCACAATTCCCATAAATCTGTGTAATACTTAGAACCCCAATTTTGAGGCGCGTCTGTCTGGGTTTTCTCTCGCCCCGCAAACGCAATCAGTGCGTAAATGTTGGCGCAGCGTGTTTAATTGCTTCTCTTGCTTTGAGAAAATCGGCTGCAGGCGCTGCCCACATGGCACAGACACGCACAGTTTGCCAAGCAGACAATGTCGACACACAGACAATGGGGTTAAGTCTGGGCTCACACTGTAGCGGCAATTTTCGCCGAAACGTTGAACATTTGCCGTTGACACTGCGAGAGTGTGAGCCCGCAGCTCAATGGTGCTTTATATCTCGTAAATTGAGGGCATTATTTCTGGAGAGGAGCGTAATTTCGTGCATTAAATGCTTTTATTGCAAAGTAGATGTATGAGCAAACTTTAACATTTAAATATTTAACATTTAAATCAAATTATTTAGAAGTAACTAATTTGTTTATATAGAAGAAAGAAAATGTAGTAGACCATGTTTCACTGTGTGTGTTCTATACTCTTTAGTAAAAAAGATTAAGTGATTCATATGAACTTTGAAATTATCGCTGTGGTCCTTCTTATTCTTGTTCTTGATTCTTGTTCTTGATTCTTGATTCTCGATTCTTCATACTTGGTTCTTGATTCCTGATTCTTGCTTCTTGATCCTTGATTCTTGGTTCTTGATTATTGGTTCTTGATTCTTGATTCTTGACTCTTGGTTCTTGGTTCTTGATTCTTGATTTTCGATTCTCGATTCTTGATTCTTGATTCTTGATTCTTGATTCTTGGTTCTTGATTCTTGATTCTTGATTCTTGATTCTTGATTCTTGATTCTTGATTCTTGATTCTTGATTCTTGCTTCTTGCTTCTTGATTCTTGATTCTTGGTTCTTGATTCTTGATTCTTGATTCTTGATTCTTGGTTCTTGATTCTTGATTCTTGATTCTTGATTCTTGATTCTTGATTCTTGATTCTTGCTTCTTGCTTCTTGATTCTTGATTCTTGGTTCTTGATTCTTGATTCTTGATTCTTGATTCTTGATTCTTGATTCTTGATTCTTGATTCTTGGTTCTTGATTCTTGATTCTTGATTCTTGATTCTTGATTCTTGATTCATGATTCATGATTCATGATTCTTCATTCTTCATTCTTCATTCTTCATTCTTCATTCTTCATTCTTCATTCTTCATTCTTCATTCTTCATTCTTCATTCTTCATTCTTGATTCTTGATTCTTGATTCTTGATTCTTGATTCTTGATTCTTGATTCTTGATTCTTGATTCTTGATTCTTGATTCTTGATTCTTTGTTCTTGGTTCTTGGTTCTTGATTCTTGATTCTTGATTCTTGATTCTTGATTCTTGATTCTTGATTCTTGATTCTTGATTCTTGATTCTTGATTCTTGATTCTTTATTCTTTGTTCTTGGTTCTTGGTTCTTGATTCTTGATTCTTGATTCTTGATTCTTGATTCTTGATTCTTGATTCTTGATTCTTGATGCTTGATTCTTGATTCTTGGTTCTTGGTTCTTAGTTCTTGATTCTTGTTTCTTGGTTCTTGGTTCTTGATTCTTGTCCTTGTTCTTGTTCTTGTTGTTTTTGTTCTCTTTCCCCTTTTCTTCTTTTTATCTTAAGTTTCTTCTTCTTCTTCTACTTCTTCTTTATCTTCTTCTTCTTCTTTTTCATCTTTTGATTTTTCGTTTTCTTTATTTTTTCTTTTTCTTCTTCGTTTTTATTTTTCTTCGTCTTCGTCTTCTTCTTCTTATTCTTCTTCTTCTTATTCTTCTTCTTTTTCTTCTTCTTCGTCTTCTTCTTTTTTCTTCTTCTTCTTCTTCTTCTACTTCTTCTTCTTCCCTTCTTATGTTCTTAAAAAAGTAGAAACTGAAGGTAAACACATGAGACCAATGATCGCGAAAAGCTTGTCATAGGTTTCGCTCTAACTCCATCAAACCAAATCTGAGCCACTTCTTCTCTCATCTTGTGAGAACAGCCTGAAGGACGGAACACTGCTATTTGAAATTTGCACTTTATTGCATTTTTTTGAAGCATAAAGTGTGTAATTTTAGCAATGAATGAAGGAAGCTTACAAAAGCGAATTTCTTATAGATCTAATTTATATATATAAGTTTTGTATTATATATTTTTTTGTT
Source organism: Melieria omissa (assembly GCA_963971225.1). Classification (NCBI taxonomy): domain Eukaryota; kingdom Metazoa; phylum Arthropoda; class Insecta; order Diptera; family Ulidiidae; genus Melieria; species Melieria omissa. The sequence continues at coordinate 69,196,237 of OZ020267.1, read as the reverse complement.
TTCTTCTTGTTAAGCTGAATGAATGAAAATACTTTATATAAAAAATTTAAATCCTTAGCTTTTAATGACAAAAATTATAAAAAAAAACATTTTAAGGAAATTTTTTTTATTTGTAGGAAGAAGTTTCTGTTTTTTAAGATTTAGTAAATACTCATTTCAGGTATCTGGCAACACTGGGTCTGAGCAGTACATTCGACTCCTTGGCTGCAGAAAAAGACAGTCTTTACACCTAAAGATATGAAACTATTCAGGTAGCTGTGTGGGTTAAAATAATCGGAAAAGCCTTTAAATCGAAGAAGCCTACTTCAACTTGCTTTATTTAAACCAACTAAGAAACAAAAGGAACCAAACGAAACTATTTAGCTTTATTAAAACAACTTGTAGTAAAAAATCGTTTTCAATTACATTTCATCGAACTTCATATCACTTTTCGAAAATGCAAATTTCCACACCCGACCAAATCCAATATTAACAAATTGCAGAAATATTAGACCGAAAGTTTATTTAAAATTAGTAAAACATGACACTATCAAAATTCAATAAAATACAGCCGAGCTGCCTAATCTCGACACACATATATAATGTATGTGTAGGTGGGTGTGAAAGTGTGTGAAGGTTTGGTTCATTTTGGTATTTGAGCCTAATTAACTTTATTTAATTTTGCATTTAACATTTGGCACCATTCGCAACGTCCATAGAGAGGTAAACATTCACAAATACATACAAACATACATATCAATGTATGCGTAAGTTGGTTTGTGTGCAGGTTGTCAATAACGTGGGCGACATAAAACTGCACAGAGGAGTAACAACAACTATTGACGTCAGCCCTGAAGCTATGTGCGGGGCGTGTGTGTAGGTAAATCTACTTTGGTTTTGTTGTACATAACATTTCGCTGATAGCAACCGCACACATACACGCAGCGTTCATGTGACATTTTTGCTAATGAACACAGCTGAAAAAATTGCATTAAATGCAAACGCACAAAACACATCGCGGTCTGTTCTAAAATTTCACAAAATTTGAGTGCAAATTTGTTGCATATAGCAACACAGCATTCACCACACATTCTCCACTCACACACACACACACACACCACAGTGGATTGCACATTGTTTACCCGAGTCAAAGAGATTTTCAAAATGCAAGCAACACTTGTGAACGCACCAGCAACATTGTTCGACTGCCACTCGAACCTGGTTGACACTTTTGCGCCCAAGCAATGTTCAATTAATGCCAATTGCCACAGTTTGGCAATTACACTCACTGTCTATGGGTTGAAGGAGGAGAAGAATTTCTGTCACCGACAAAGTTCTTCAAGCAGCACACAGCCAACGCCGCACTTGGTTCACGTATCATTTGGGTGGCTAATAAAGTGTTCACACCTTCACACAGCCGCAGTGAACATCGGCAGTTCGACTACACGACACACTTTTGCGCATTTTACAGCTCACCAATGTAGTTCAATGTTGTCTGGTCGGACTGGCTTCATTAAAGCTCCGCTCCACACATACACACAAACGCATACATACGAACACGAACACTCTGGCTCAGGCAATGATACACAAATTTGTGCAACACACTGATAATTGTGGCATGTGGCATATAGCAAAGCCTTGTTTACGATTTCCTGACTGATGTTCAACACTTGCACGAATGTGTGGATACTGGATGCTGTGTTCAGCTGCACGTGTCGAGGCCAATTTTCGGCGCTTCATTGGGCCAATTGAAAATTTGCGTAATTTCAGGCGTTGCATTAGTTTGTGGAAGCTGTGAGCATAATTGTGCCATAGGCCTCTTTTAAACTTTTAAACCTGAATCAAACCTCGACATTATGCTCATGTAAAAGAGTAAAATATGATCAAATTAGAATCTTTAAGCCAAAAATTTCAACCAATGAATAAAGTTTCAGCTGACTTGCAAACTATTTCGATCTGAGTCAAATTTTTCAACGTTCTGGAACAGTGTTGCTTAGTCTAAGCAGTTTAGATCAGAAAACAGATCCAATAACATTCAAAGACATGAGGAAACCCATTACTTAGCAATGAAGAGCGCCATAATTCAGCTAATTAGTGCTTTGAACTGCAAATCTGAAGTCACACTTGACGACAAAATCGAGCTTCTACCTTAGTAAACACTTAAATATAGAAAAAATAGAATAGAAAGTTTTCTTTAGGCGGCTGTCTCTACAGCACAGCATGAAGAACCTCTGAGAGTAAACTTGTCTATGAAAAGCGTCTTAAATTGGCATTCGAAATCTGCATAGAACTGTAGACTCCTTGATCTATCCATCTATATCCTTCAATCTACATCAACAATACTGATGTTTGTGGGGAACTTATCTTTAGTGTAGTTGTCAACATTTCGGGTCAGTCATGTATGTAAAGTAAATCTGTGGCAATGAGCTCTCAGTTGTCTTCTACTTTTACGATAACTAAGCAATCGAAGTTATCAGTGGACTCAGCGTTCATTTAATGACGCTTTCAAAGTTCTGTTAATGAGTCCTTTATAAGGTAACTTTACGAAGTTCTCTCAGTGATTTCTTTACAAGGCAACTCATCAAAGTTATCATAAGACTCTGCCTTCACTTAAGGACGCTTTCGTTCACTGATCACTACGAATATAAAGAACTGGTCGAAATAATGCAATGATTCCTATGCCCCGGTTCGAACCTACACAAGCAACTACTTATTATGGCTTTTCACACCGGAGGTCTTAGGTTCGAGTCCCAGCTCGGGCTGGTGAAACGCACGTCTACTTCTGAAGCTTTTTGAATTAGCGTTTTCGCTAGTTTTGACGGATTATTAAAGTTCACTTAATTGGGCCTCTTTCCATTTCCTTGTTCCACTACATAGTCCAGAGATCTGACCTCACTCCTGATGACATATCCATTGCCAAATGATCATTGGACAAGATTACCCTTTCGCAAACATTTTCCATGAATCTCTTGTACGCTAAAGGATTAAGATTAGTTTTCTCAAATCCTTCCTCAATCCTTTCTCAAATGTTCAATGAACAAAATTCTACTTTTGCAAGTGTGAAAATGAGAGCGAAATCTTTTGCATGAATCTCTTGAGCCCTTAAGAGCTCAAAGCCAAACCAAACTTTAACTTGCAAAAAAACCCACTAGCGCCTCCATTGAATATAAAACGCTGACCTGCCTATACGGTTTTTTCAATTTTCCCTCCACGCATGCTTTGTATGCATGCCGACATTTCCAGCTTTCCATTTTACCTCAGCATATTTATCTATTTCGACTCGTCATGCCGTCGGGCTGGTAAACTTTCGCTCACGTATGAAATATTTCACACCTGCCGCGCGTCGAAAAACCGAAAAAGCAGCAGCAGCAACAAAATGAACTACGCGAAGAACCAAAGCAACAAGGAATCGGCACCTCGACAGCCTGCAACGAGCGGAAAAATACGCTCGCCACAACAAAAAAAGGGACCAACACAATAACAACAACAACAACAGCAGCAGCAACCTCGGCATGAGTGCTGAAAATAGGTTAGGTGAGGTTACGGTTTTTCGGCTACTGCCGCTTTTTTTTTCGATAGCAGCGATCGAAAAGGGAGGAAAAGAACTGGCAGCGTTGTAATAGTGAAATGCTTGCAATTTTTGCACTCGCTGGCTGAATAACGTTGTGCCTTTTTTTTGCGCAAACTCATGCTGCAGCAAAAATAACCGTAGCAACAACAACAACAACAACAACAACAAATCGACATACCTCAATTCCAATTTCAATTTCGATTACAATTTTTATTAGCCGTAGTGTTGGCAGCGGCGTGTGTGTGTATGAAGCACAGTGTTGCCAGAAATTTCCAAAAAAAATTTAAGTTTATATAAATTTATATACATTTTAAATAATAAAATTATAAAATTTTTATTAAATAAAATGAATATAAATTTTCAATTTATATAAAAAGAACTGTAATGAAATTAAATTATTTTAAAACTCTTTTATTGGCGTCTAGAACTTCAACAATCCTAACCTAACTTTCTTAACACAACCAAAGCAACTATGACCTAAGCGATGCTATAAAAAAAGTCTCACGAAAATTACGAAATTTTTGGATTTGCTAGCAACTTAAATAGGGGTTTTCACAATGCATAGTAAAATTTTCCATTAAGACTAAGAAATTGCGACAAAACTTAAAGAATACAAGGTATGGTTTTCAGTTGTTGTCGACTTATTCATGCCCTACACTATTGCCACGCCCTTTTACTAATCAATTCTCAATTTGTTCCACTTTCTGATGTTATTTTGGTTAATCTTTGACGACTTATTTATACCCTACACTAGTGCTACGCCTTTTTAACAGTCATTTTTCAATTTGTTCCTATTTGCAATGCTATTTCGGTCAATCTTTGTCGACTTATTTTTACCCTACACTAGGGCCACGCCTTTTTAACAGTCATTTTTCAATTTGTTCCTATTTGCAATGCTATTTCGGTCAATCTTTTTTACGACTTATTTTTACCCTACACTAGTGCCACGCCTTTTTCACATTTACTTCTCAATTTTTTCCTCTTTCCAATGCTATTTCAGTCGGTCTTTGTCGACTTATTTATACCCTACACTAGTGCCAGGCCCTTTTACCAGTCAATTCTCAATTTATTCCTTTTACCGATGCTATTTGGGTCAGTCTTTGTAGATTTATTTATACCCTACACTATTGCCAAGCCCTTTTAACAGTTAAATTTAAATTTGTTCCCCTTTCCAATGCTATTTCAGTCGGTCTTTGTCGACTTATTTTTACTCTACACTAATGCCACGCCCTTTTAATAGTTAATTTTCAATTTGTTTATCTTTCCAATGCTATTTCAGTCAGTATTTGTCGACTTATTTATACCCTACACTACTGCATTAATGCTGCACTACATACTGCACCATTTTAATGCTATTTTTGTCAGTCTTTACTGACTCATTTATACCCTACACTAGTGGCCGGGGTTTCAATTATTTTTTTTCAATGCTATTTCTGTCGATCTTTTCTGACTTATTTGACCCTATACAACAATTTTTTTATTTTTTTTTTTATTTTTCCAATGCTATTTCGGTCAGTCTTTGTCGACTTATTTATACCCTAACAGACAATTTTAAACTCCTTTTAAACTTCCTCTTTTCAATACCATTTCCCGTTGGTCTTTGCCAACTTATTTTCATCCGAGACATTAAATCTTTCAATATTTTTTTTAATTTGTTCTTTTTTCTAATATGTACATTTATTTCCAATTTTTTTTACCATAATTTAGCATTTAAAAACAATTTTTTAATCAAGCAAACATTTCTATTAATATTTATAAACTTTTCTAGGTGGCAACACCATCAGTGCGCATATGAATTGTTGCCGTACAATGTGTTGGCCGGCAGCACTCGAGCAAATTCCTTTGCCCTTTGGTGGAAATTGCAAAAAAAAAAAAACAAAAAAAACAAATTGAAAAAGAGCAAAACTAGCTAAACATAAAAAATGCAAAATGCGTTCATTCTAAACCAAAATTGCCAGATTTGCTTTCATTTAGTCGATTTTACACCGAACGCTCACTTAGGAAAATCTAAATGGTTGCAAAGTTGAGCAACAACAAAATATGCACAAAACAAATTTCACGCACTAAAAACTAAGTTGAAAAATTATACAAACGTACCGAATGATTTGAAGTTTTTGTTGTACGCTCGGCTTGGCAATGGAATGCCGCATTTAAATGTGTGTTGATTTTTGGCAAATTTGCACCTTCGAAAGGGTTGATTGGAGCGCCACATTTCGCTTAATGTTCATTGAAGTGTTGTTATTGAAGTGTAAAAGGTAAAATACTCGCGCAACCAAAAATAAAGGGTTTTGAAAAAAAATAGAAAAAGGAAATTATACACGTAGAAGTAGTTGGGAATAGTTGTTTGGTATGCAACGGGCATTTAAATCGATTAATTACACGGTACAACAGCACAAATTTTGCAAAGGGTTTCTTAATCATTTCGAATGATTTTATATTTTTTGTATTCTTTTTGGTTTTAATTTTTTTTTTGTTTCAAGTTTTCATAGCACTTTCTGCGCAGCTATCTGTTTCTAAAATGTATAGGACTTATTTAGTGCTCTAGAAGAAAAGGTATGTCAGAAAACAGGATACAAGTTCAAAGATTGTGTGCGCTACTGGACCTGTGAAACAATTTTCTTCAATGAAACTTATACAAGTTAGTTGATTGTTTCCTATAAGCATTATTTTTATCGTTGATAGTCAGGCAACTTTCAATCGAGGTATAATTAAACTTATTGCTAAAGTGTGGCATCTCACTACGAACTACGAAATACTACAGAATGGATTTTCGAACATTCAACAATAAAAAGAAAATCAAACAGCAAATGTGATGAAAGAATAATAGGAAACGTTTTTTTTCTGTCCAGTCACTCACACAGCATTTTATTTCCGCGTCTTTACACAACATTTAAACGTTAAACCAGCTGAAACCATATTTGTCACCAGAAATCTTTGCAAAATACAAACATTTGCTGATACTGTCTGACTGTTGGTCAACTCTTTACTTTTACTGACTAGTGGACCTACGAGGATATCGAAACCTCATAGCGAGACTGAACCGAGTACAACGACTGCCGATTCTAATTTTCTCTCTGTGAGGAAAACTCTATGGTCTCACAGTCTATAAGTCAAGATTCAATATGACTGCTTATTGTTGTCTTTGCTGTACTGTTGTAATTTGTCTATGCTCATACAACTTTCACCATTGTCTGTAGCGCAAAACATTCGTCTTGAAGAGATTTATTTAGAGTGGTATGACACCTCTATGACACCACCTATGGACTCTCTGTACACTAGCATTTTGGTTAAATTCAAGTTCCTCCTTCATGTTCTATATCCTCTTAACCTAACAATCCATTCAGAACCAATACAACGCTCACTCATCTATAAAGAATGAACAGAATATTAGGTTAGGTTGAAGTGGAAGCATTCTTCTGAAAAGCTCACCGAAGCACTCGTTGCGATACCACGTTAGACTCCACTCTCAGAAGAAGAAGAAGTGTAAGATTTATACTGAAAATCTCACATAATCACATTGGTTTAGCACGACTCACATTTTACAACGCTGGGAATCTCAAGCAACCCTATATAAACCTGACCTGAGCCTAATCTGTGTGATAGGTTAGATTGAAGGAAGAGAATTCTCCTGAAAAGTTTACTTAAGCAGTCATTGTGATACCACATTGGATTAATACCTTTGACGACGCTGGGAGTCACTCGAATTCCAACATGAACGTCACCTGAGCCTGACCTGTGTGTTAGATTAGGTTGAAGTGGAAGAATTCTCCTGAATAGTTAACCTGAGCACTCGTCGCTGGGAACCATTATGATCCCAATATGAATCTGACCTGAGGTTTACCTGTGTGTTAGGTTATCTCCCAAAAGCTTACTTAAGCAGTCATTGTGATACCAAGTTCGATTAGGACGGCTCACCTTTCACGACGCTGGAAATCACAAGGATCCCAATATGAACCTCACCTGAGCCTGATCTGTCTGTTAGATTAGGTTACAGTGGGACAATTCTCATGAAAATCTCGGTTAGGTTAAAGCGAAAGAATTCTCCTGAAAAGTTTCCGTAAGCACTCGACGCTGGAAATCACGAGGATCCCAATATGAACTTCTGTCTTCCTAATACCCAGAGTTGAAAGCCTGACTAAACTCATTTCGAATCAGGGGCCTGAAAATGTTTGCTTTCTCTGGGCCAGAGACAAACAATATCTCTAGTCTCATCTTAAAATATCTTAGATAATCATCAATTACACTACTCAACAAAAAATGGGTCATTCGCGTGCACTTAAAAACACTTGGGCCACGGGATACGAAAGTGAAAATCAAAATATTTTTCAACAAGCGTTTTCGAAAAATCTTTGAAAAACTAGATTTTTCCCTGTTGTTTCAGTTATAAGTACATATTTTGTAAACGAATCATCCTACTAACACAATCTCTCCCTCTGTCAGAAGATAATACCTTTGCTTTTCTAGCGATACACAGATTGTCCTAAACAGATGAGATTTGGGGAAGTTACTGACGGTGAAAGTTGTAAAAAAGTGAATTTTTCGACCAATTTAAGGCACGTTCTCACCTTGTGGAAAAAAAACAATTTTTTTTTTTGCCTTATCGTGTAGATATATCGTATAGATATATGTGTAGATATATGTTTCAAAAATGTGCTCCAGAAATTTCAGATCAAAATCTGAAAAATTACAAAAGTTACAGGCCGTTACAAAGAGCAGTGTAGAGCACCGGCCAAGCGCGCTTTAAACTTTAAACGCGTTTTTCTCAGAACCACATTTTCGGACCTTACGGAAGTGATTGAAGGCGTTGGAATGAACCAATCGTCACCAAATTTTTTCCAAATGTTCCTTAGGGTTTTTTCTAATAAACGAACTACGATCAGCCAAAAATATTGTAAATTGTTTATTTAAAAAAATAATTAGTTAACAAAAAAATGCGAAAATCGTAATTTTTTTTTCAAAACCTCATAACTTTTTTAATTTCGATTTTTTTTTCATGATCGTAGTTCATTCAATAGATAATACGGTACACATTAAGAGTGTGTTCGATTTTTGTGTTTCCGATCACGGGTTTTGACGGAATCACTTCCGGTAGCGGGACACCTCCTCGCCGACATGCCGCCACTGATGGACGCCCCCTCCCCCCTTTTTTTGATTCATTCAATTTTAACAATTATATTCTCTAAATAAATGTCTGTTTTCTCAAAAAAAAATTCCTAAAAAAAATGCACTTTTTCGGATCCACAAGGTGAGAACCTGCCTTAAAAATCATAAATTTTCGAATGTTTTTTAATAGATAAAATAAATGATCTCCTCTGGTTTTAAAATCTAAGATGAAAGATATATTATTTGAGCAAATATAGTGCGCAACATCAATGGAATTGAAAGAAATATGACAAAGCTATGATGCACTGAGTGAAAACACCAACTTTACATTAAATTACACCGTGCGAAACAATTTTTTTTGTCGAGACTCATCCAAATGTTGATAAAGACGTCAAACTAGAGGTCATTTATAGTATCCTGGCATAGTCAGTTTTTTATTTTCTGGCCCAAAGTTCTTTTTAAAGGAAAACACATTTTAACACACAAATTTTAAGGACATACACATTTCAAATATTTTTTTTTAATATTGGCGATTGTGCAATGATAAAAATATGTTTATCAAATGAAAGAGAAAAATTGTCTCCTTTTGACTAAATTTTCTATTTTTAACTTTCAGAACTTTGAAATAGAATAAAATTTAGATGTATGAATCTTCAGACTAAAATCCAAAACATGTATGTATTCCATACCTGACATATTATGGTCCTGAAAGGTCCTCACCTCAACTGCAGCAGAGCTTAAAATTGTCATTACTTATTAATGTCTAAATTTTCATCATATGACAAACATTTTCGTAAAAACATTGTCTAGAAAAATCGTACATATGCAGATAGACTGCAGACGCTTCGACTGCTAACAGTGCTTGCCAAAAGTAGCAACAATAACCACTAATGCTGTCACAGATACTAAAGCAAAAACAACAACAAGTAATACAATAACTTATGCTACAACAACTAATGCTACAACAACTATCATTGCAACAACTAATACTACAGGAACGAACTATAACTATAGAAACCATAGCCACAACAACAACAACTATAATGACCTGCTCCACAACAAATACATTTACAACAAATATTACGATTACAGTCAACCAGTGGCGCGCATGCAAAGGGTGAGTTGATGTTAAAAACCCCTGATTATTTGTTTGTTACAACAACTTTCGAAGCAAATATGGTTTCTAATTGGTTTTGCCTTAAAAGATCAGTGCAAACCACTCAAAATGCGCCACTGCCATAACGAAAACAACCCTTCATCTACAACAACAAGTGTTTTCTACTACCAGAACAACCATTACCAGTACGCTTGTACTTGTAACATGCAACATGACTTGCCGCCTCACATGGCCGTCATTGTTGTTGTTGTCGTCGAAGGATTGTCTGACCAACGGCCAACGGCCGAAGAAGAAATAAAGTATCAGCACCAAAATGCTGCTCAGCTGCCATTTACGAGTAGATATGCAAGAATGTGAGTGAGTAAATGTGAGTTTTTATATTTGAGTGTATATACATGTGTGTGTGTGTGTGCTCTGGTGAAACCCAAGTCATGCTTTGCTATAAACCAACGTCAACATTAAATCCAATAGCCACACATACAAACACAAACACATACGCCGCCACACAAAATATAATGTTCAGCCTCACTGCTGGCCGCGTTGGTATGTCGTCAGTCACACGCTGACCACAACTTTTCTATTTGAGTCGCTCCAGATGTATGTATGTGTGTGTGTGGCTGCTCTGCCACACAAAGCGCAACCAGACCCAATATTCGAGTAGCCAATGCAGAGACGTGGCTGTCGCGGTCTGCGCGCCTTGCCAGCGCCCACTCCAAACATTCAGCCCTGTCCCGCAGGAGGCAATGCCCATCACGTTGATGACAATGGCTACGGTTGCTTCTTTTAGTTGCTCGCTTCACTTTCTGCTTCAGCTTCCACTTGTATGCTGGTTCTGCTGCAGTCTCTTGAACGCTGCTCACATGAACTTACTTCTTGTCGTTGTTGTTATACTCATTCTTTTCCATTGTGTATATGTGTGTGTGTGTGTGTAGCAAAAGAATTGATGAGCGCACATCTATTTTCGGTTTAATTTTTTGGCATTTTTTATTCCACTATTTCCTCACTTCCACTCTGCGTCACGCTTCACTCTCCACCCATTTTCTATCATGTAGCAACAATACACTCACACATACACACCCGCCCACTGACAACACCCACGGGAAAACATACATATGGCCCAAGCAGACCAACTGTAAAAGCAGCTGCAAAAAGTAAAATGAATCACAGCGCAAAATCTTCAACAATTTGCCAAAGAATAAGCGCCGAAGGATATGTGCCGAAAATACCGAATCTTCAAGTGTTGTTGTGGATCTCACGCTGCGCCCTTGAGGAGCAGCTGCAAGCGAAATTTTCATTCTTGTTGTTATCAGACAACATACCCGGGTACACGTTCGCTGGTTCGCGTTGATTTATAATTATGCAATTCCCTTCTCATTCCATCCTTTCTTATTGTCAATGCTGCTGATTGCCTTCGACACACGCACACACACACAAATGTTGACATTAAGCGGCCACAATTGACAGCCAAAATAAAAATACACGCTCACACTTTTTGCTGCGCTTTTTCACAGTCAATTTCATCTCCATTTTGTTGTGGTCTTTCTTACTTTTTGCTATTTTTTTTACTGGTTTTTTTGCATGTATGTATTTTTTCTGAATTTTCAGTTTTTTTTTTATTTAGTCTTCTTTTCTTGTTTTAAATCCATTTTATTACACATGCAGCGCGCAGCATTTGTGAGCTTTGCAATTGCCACACTTGGCCAACTCTTTTGCCTCTCAATGCCGCTTTTTTTTTTAATACGACCACCAAATATTGTTCATCAACTGCTAAAACCTTTGCTAATCTTTCAAACAATGTTTGCCGATTTCATTGCGTCCTTCGCGCGCCGCACAAAGTGTGTCGGCTTCATGCGTCCTGCGCGCGAGGCGCTTACGACGTGTAATCCTGCGTCATTGCAGTTTTTCGACTTTCAGCGTTGCCACTCGCGCTGTTGACTAATGTCAATGCAGTCAACTTGCCATGTAGCCTGTGTGCAGTTAGCAACGTGCAATTTCCATTCCAATCAAATCAGAATTAAAAAAAAAAAAAATTTAGCAGAAATTTTGACAAGTGGTTTTAAGTTGTGGCCACATGAATTATGACAGTCCGGATTTTTTAGGAATTTTTTTTTAATTGTAAAGATGACTTGAATGCTTTTAAGTAGTTTTTCAGATTACTTCATACATTTTAGACATAAAAATAAATAAGAAATAATGAATAAAAATAGTACATAATAATAATAAAAAGGAAATTTTAAAGAAATAAATAATAAATCATAAATAACAAATAATAAATAATCATAAATCATAAATCTTAAATTATAAATCATGAATCATAAATCATAAATCATAAATCATAAATCATAAATCATAAATCATAAATCATAAATCATAAATCATAAATCATAAATCATAAATCATATATCATAAATCATAAATCATAAATCATAAATCATAAATCATAAATCATAAATCATAAATCATAAATCATAAATCATAAATCATAAATCATAAATCATAAATCATAAATCATAAATCATAAATCATAAATCATAAATCATAAATCATAAATCATAAATCATAAATCATAAATCATAAATCATAAATCATAAATCATAAATCATAAATCATAAATCATAAATCATAAATCATAAATCATAAATCATAAATCATAAATCATAAATCATAAATCATAAATCATAAATCATAAATCATAAATCATAAATCATAAATCATAAATCATAAATCATAAATCATAAATCATAAATCATAAATCATAAATCATAAATCATAAATCATAAATCATAAATCATAAATCATAAATCATAAATCATAAATCATAAATCATAAATCATAAATTATAAATCATAAATCATAAATCATAAATCATAAATCATAAATCATAAATCATAAATCATAAATCATAAATCATAAATCATAAATAATAAATCATAAATCATAAATCATAAATCATAAATCATAAATCATAAATCATAAATCATAAATCATAAATCATAAATCATAAATCATAAATCATAAATCATAAATCATAAATCATAAATCATAAATCATAAATCATAAATCATAAATCATAAATCATAAATCATAAATCATAAATCATAAATCATAAATCATAAATCATAAATCATAAATCATAAATCATAAATCATAAATCATAAATCATAAATCATAAATCATAAATCATAAATCATAAATCATAAATCATAAATCATAAATCATAAATCATAAATCATAAATCATAAATCATAAATCATAAATCATAAATCATAAATCATAAATCATAAATCATAAATCATAAATCATAAATCATAAATCATAAATCATAAATCATAAATCATAAATCATAAATCATAAATCATAAATCATAAATCATAAATCATAAATCATAAATCATAAATCATAAATCATAAATCATTAATCGTTAATCATTAATCATAAATCATAAATAATTACTAAAAAATAATAAGTAATAAATTATAAATAACACATAATAAATAATAAATTACAAAATAATAAAAATAAAAAAATTAATACATCATAAAGAATTAAAAAATAAATAAAAAATAATAAATAATATCTGGCACCAATACTTATTCGTTGATGAACCCTCAGATAGTCAAAGTTTTTTTTTAATTTCAAACTATGTTATGCAAAATTTATATTTGCTATGTTCAGGTTTGATACACCTTAAAGTATGCCACAAACTTTCAATTAATGATTCGGATAATGATGCAAGATGGGCAGAGAGGC
>OZ020267.1:69170217-69177717 GCA_963971225.1 Melieria omissa | reverse complement strand
GTGCATTCCGTTGGACAAGCGGCACGCACACAAACCCAACTAAACACGCAAACACATACACACAAACAAATGTATATATTACATATATACACACACTGACACATATAAATGTATATAAAGAGACCGAGCGCCGTCATTAGCGGTGAAACTAAGCCGCAAATCACGTCTGGCCAGCATTAGTGTCTGTCTACCCTACGCCCCTCTTAGACTCAGTCACCCGCTCAAAGCGATTTGAACACATAACGGTACAAGACCTTAACTTTAATATACGCACTAGATGACTACGCCCTCATTATTAATCGACACCCGATTCTCCTTCCAACAAAAAGCCCAGTTTGTTTTGTTTCCCTTGTCGCCTTCACCTACTGCCAACCCTTTGACTGTTGTCCTTTTTGTGTGTCATTCGCATAATTTTCAATTATCTACATTTAATTTATGCTGGCCACACTTCGGTCATTACCACAGCACCACACACACACACACACTCACGCGCCCAAACAGCATTGGCGCCGCTCACAGTGTTGCCACGCTTTTTTGCTTCTGCTGTTGCGTACTGCGTTGAGTTTGGCACCAAACGCTGTTTGTATTCAAATTGGGTGATTATGTTCATTTACGGTTGGCACAATAATTTTTGCTGCCAATGAAAAAGTTTCGACCCATTCGCAGTGCATCGAGCGAATTCCAACAACTGAGGGCGGCACAAACACGAGTTGAAACCATAGTTTGTGTTCCACACTTTGTCAATTTACCATTCCGTAGCTGCGCAGTGCTCAGACAAGTTGTAAACTTTTTTGCTTTTCTCAAACTATTTTAGAGATTTTAATGCCAAAAGCCAACAAGTTGCCAGCCGAGGAAAAACTGCCAATAGCCCAAAGGTGAAATACTCAAAAGCAGTTCAGGTAATTTTGTTTTTTTGTTTTTTATATGTAAAGGTTGTAAGTTGCCTTCATGTGCATGTGTGCGTTGTTGCTGTTTGTTTACACTAAAATCATTAGTAATATTGCAGCCCAGTGAGTGTGTCGCTTGGTTGGAGATTATGTTGCTGGTGGTTTTGCCCCCTTGTGTGCAGCTAATTTTTACTTACAAGTTTCAGGACATTAAGTGCTCTGCAAATTCTGAAATGAGCCAGAAAATTTCAGTTTATATTTATGTTATGGTTTATGTTGAGCCACATATATGAAAATTTTATTTATTTAGGAAAGTGGGAACAAGACAAAAATGCTTTAAAGTCTTTAGAACGTAACAGCTTTTACAATTCGACATTAAAATTTTATTTATTTAGGTAAATTTTTCAACAAGTGGAAACAAAACCAAAAATTTTTTAAATGTTTTAAGTCTTCAGGATGTAACAGCTTTTACAACCTTAGAACATGAAGTCCGCTCATGGCTCTAGAGACGAGAACACCTATCTACGGTATCTCTTTCTGAGAAAGCAATACAAGTTAACCAGCGGCTTTGAAGGTTCTCTTTATAGGTCTTCTGCCTTCAAGTCAAACCTGCTTGCCAAAAACTTACCCGTTGAGAGCCAAACATTTGTTATATCTCAATAGAATCGATAAATGATTTCAGGTGCCACATATTGCCTCGAAAAATTCAGACTGAAACCCCAAAATTCAGACCGTTGATGCTATTCAACTATTAACAACTTTGGGCCGTTCGAACCGTTTGGACTGTCCGGAATTTGGATCGTCGGACTTTGTTTGAAGCTCTACTAGTGATCCTTCAAACAGTCAGGAGGATTGATTGCACGTTGATTCGATGTGCTTTTCTCCAGATAGATTTAGTTATATGGATTGTGGAATGGTCTTCTTGCGAAGATTTTTTCCAGCACCTATGACATTGATGGGTTCAACTCAATTGTCAAAAACTTCTTCTTTCGAAACAGTGTATTCTAGTCGTTAGATCCTTCCAGAACCAACACAATGCTTCACATTAAAAAAGGAGAAGCAGATAAGGAAGATCTCTACCCAGGCCTTGGAGTTTAAAAGGCCTGGAGACGAATCTCATAAAGGTCAAAACCAGGCGCGGATTCAGAAAAATATTTCGGTGGGGGGGTTTCAAAAAGTAATTCTTTAATATTTGTAAAATGCCATTTAGTTTGTTTTTTTTAGTTTTATAGGCGATCTAAATATTTCGGGGGGGTTTCAACCCCCAAAACACCCCCTGAATCCGCCACTGGTAAAGCATTCCCATTTTCAACCACCCAGTTCAGGACTATACATATTGTTACGAAAATTCCAAGTTTTCCAAGGTTCGTTTTGATTGTGTTTGAAAATAAAACCACTTCAATTCTTCAGCGCAAAACGCAGTCAGAAACTAACAATCACTTTATTTACAGAATTACACTTTGCTCGTATCCACACTGGTTACCACTTTGCTTATTCAGCCAAGACTCGACCCCTTGCGCTGCGCACTGCTGCTTTTATACTAGTTGTCTTATCGTGCCGAAGTTTCTTGCACATCCAGTTTTACTTTCTATCTCGATTGTTCTAGCAAAGCTCATCACCTTTAGCGAACCATCCTTGCATATCGGACTATACCAAACGAATTAGACCAAATTTGCCTTACTTCAAAGTTCATGCCTAAAAGTATGCTTGGAAAAGCATTCAGTACAGAGTGCCTTATCGTTTCAATATGATCAGTAGTGCACACAGGATTTCATTTTGGGGAGTTCTGTATACAACTTTTGAACCCAAAGCTTACCATTTGAAAGCATATTCTCCATCCAAAAAGATTTGTAAAAACAGGTGTGTTCAGATGAGTGCTGTATTCAGTGATCCGTCGATCCCATCACTAGTCCCAATCTTTCCTACTATCTGTCATTCGCAATTCGTACGCCTAACAATAAAGACCCAAAAATCGAAAACAACCCGCGTTTTCCTTCCCCGATTCGCGACGAAGCGTAAACAAGGTGTTTTGGGGGTTTTGAACCACAAGTCCCTCCTTGCGTACACCAAAGCATACAAGCCTCGTCTGTGCAGAGAAGAACATAGCAGCACAAATCAGACGTTACGGTCATGATTTTTCCAGTACCAGATTATTATAATTCGTCTTCATAGTACAAAAAGATCATATGAACAAATCTCCCAAAATCTTAACCTTGACGTAAACGCTTTTAAACTACATTCTGAGGCTAATGTTATCTACAGATCATCCTAAACTTTAATTTTTCCGCTAAGTTTGTTTAGGTAAGACAGGCAGCTTGCTGGTTTCTCAGCACGTCGAAGGGGTAGAAGGTCTCAAAGACCCTTTGTGATACCCAAAGAGAGTGAAGGCAAGGTTCTGTCATCTTGTATTCGTTGTTAGCTGAAACCAACCTGAGCGTCAAATGAACCTGGAAATGTCCTCCAGGTGCGTGGTGCAAGCCATACCCAAACTTTGTCCTTGCAACTGAAGCTATAAAACTACCTCTTGAAGATCGAATTAACATATATACACCAACAGGTCTGTGAACTGAACTTTAGCTTTAAAGCTAAAACGTTTATTTTCTTCAGACTTTTGTTTAGTAAAAAATCTATCATATCATAAGAAATCTTCATTTGCTGCAATGCCAAGATATCTACTCCATGTTAGGTTAGGTTATTATATAAGCTTAAGTTAGGTTAGCTTAGATTATAGAAAAGAAGTTTGCAGCATGTATCGTCCACTTGGAGACCCTGTTGGGTCCATTGGGATTCGCTTCATTTTTTAATCCCATGACTTTCCCTTACTGATGAGTTTTCCCTGTACATCCAGACGGAATCTTTTGTGAACCAATCAGTCTTGGTGAGGGAATTGTGTTAGATCAATTATCTCTGCTAATCATAATTTCTTGTCTCATTGGGAAAAATTCAAAGATAAACCTACGATCTAATCTACAATTATGGTCTCTGTTTGAAAATTGAGAACTTTAAGAACTTTTTTCACAACAACTCTAAAAGATCACCTTTCGAATGGCACTTTCCATCTTCGTAATAGAGTCACTTCTTGTGCAGTACTAAGTCGTTCAGAAAAAACAGTTATCAGTTAACAGTTAAAAATCTCTATAGGTCACCACTGACAGTCATCGTTCTAGGAATTCTCGCAGTCTTCTTAACTCCAAAAAATCACCTACCTTGAGACACTTTGAATATTCGTGATGGAATCACTTGGTGTTCAAAATCAGGTCATGCAGTTTAGATCAGAAAAGACAGTTACAAATGCTCATTATAGGTCACTTTTGACCTTAATCATCTAGTCATGCTCGCCATTCTCGCAGTCTTCTTAACTCCAACAAATCACCAGCTTTGTGATACTTCTTTATAGACCAGAACCAGGTTATGCATTTCAGAATAAAAGCTCATTATAGTAGGTCACCGTTGATAGTAATCGTCTCCTCATTTTCATCACTCTCCCATTGTTCTCGTCATGCTCTCGTCTGCTCGTTTTCATTCCCCAAGAATGAGAATGATTCTCGTTTTCGTGGATCTAATAATTCGTTCTGATTAAGATCCACAAAGTTCATTCACAAAAATCAATAAGTTCATTCAAAATTCCACTTCAACAAATACATTTTCCTCTTTCAAAGAAGGCTTTTAAAGGTATTAGGTATTCTTAGCTGAGGTTCAACTGGAGCAAAGCCTTTGTCTTCTATACCTCTACAAAACTGAAATACTTTCTTGCATTTTTTTACACTTCAAAGAAGTCATCGTTTCAACAGGGATCATTCCCAAGTTGTATTGGATTTTCAGGACTGATGGCTGACTCATTGATGCGATAGCAAACAACTTTTCGCCTTACGAGACTTTAAATTATTTATGTGACTTAAACCCTCTTAAAACTGATAGCTTCATGGCGCCGCTTGGGTGCTTAAACCGCGTTTTTACGTAAACAATTTTTATTTCTTACATTAAACAATCACAGTTTCTACTCAACAACTTACAACACAGTAATTTCTGCCCACTTTCAACTGGCATCGTTTTAATATTCACAGCTCTAAAGCCGCAATTTTCACTTTGGCTCTCATCAAAGTTGCTTGATTTGATTCGATGCCGCGCTTTACAACTACAACACGCCATAATCAAGCGCACATAAACTTTTAGTGTCAGGCATAACAACAACAACAACAACGCTTGGCAACACAAATTTATTGATGTGTTATGGAAAAATTTTTTCGTACATAGCTGCCGTGTATTGTGTGAACTGATTTGATTTGCAGCCAAAGGCAAATAGAGCAAAGAATTTTACGCGGTTGCTTTCAAAGGCAAACTCGTAAAACTGCACACAAAACAGTTGAATTTTTAACATTTCAACTCTTTTTTCTTACTTACCCCCACAAAAGCGTCATGAAGCGGACAGACAGCGACTCACATAAAAGCCACATAAATCCGTTTAAGCATATTTTGGGCTGTTGCTGCGCTCGTGGCTGCTCGGCATTTGTCTTTTTTTCGATTTTTCTCTTTTCTCTCATTTTTAAAATTTTTTTTTATATTTTTTATTTTTGAATTTCTTGTTTTTGTTGTTTGTTGGTTTTTGTATTTACAGCGCATAATTTTTCATAAACCACACGATAAAGCGGCAACTTAACATGAATCGTTTGGCATACATCACGGCGCATATGCGCGGCCTTGCCACACTCGCTCGTTGCTCTCGCCTGCTGCCGACCTACCCAGAAGTGACTCAACTTGCACGCGAGTACATAAAAATATCAATAAAAATTTGAGTTAAGGTTGTGTAAGTGCAGCAGCGAAAAACAAACAAACAAACAACATTTGTTAAAGCAAAAAACAAAAACAACCATAACATATGAGACGTAGGCATAACGTAGGCATAGCAATTGTAAGAATTTGCATAAATGTCTATGAAACGTGAGCGTTTTCAAGAATTCGCGCATTAAATCGCCAAACAGTGCCGTGAAACGAGCTGCGAAAAAAGTAAGTAATAAATACACAGACGACACGTAGCTGTTGTGTGAGTGTGTGTGTGTGTGTATGTGGGAAATTTGAATGAGCGGTGCAATTTGAATGAATTGTTCTTGTAATATTAAATTTCTTTATGCCATCGATACAGAAGATCGTGATGAGGACAAGGAGATGAGACAAAACTTGATTTGGATTTGAAGTGAACGAAAGTACTTTCGAAAGCGAGAGATCAGAGGAGATTTACGAAAGGCGACGAGAATCAAGAACAGTCAAATAAGCAGAAAAGAACGGGAAAAGGTGAAGGACAATACAACGAAATGGCTACATGAATATATATGCAAACAGTGGTGGGATTGTGGGGGCTTAAATCCTCCAAATACAAAAATTGCTAGTTCAAAATATGGTTTCCAAAGGAGTTCAGCTCAACTCAACGATGCTGTAACTTTTGCAAATGTCGGAAAAAGATTTTGCTTTGATATTCATTCATTCATTTATTAATTAATCAATGTATTCATTTATTCATTCATTCATTTTATTTAATCTATTTTATTTTATTTTATTGTATTTTTATTTTATTTTTTTTATTTTATTTTATTTTTTTACTTTATTTTATTTTATTTTTTTAATTTATTTTTTTATTTTATTTTATTTTATTTTATTTTATTTTATTTCCTTTTATTTTATTTTATTTTATTTTATTTTATTTTATTTTATTTTATTTTATTTTATTTTATTTTATTTTATTTTATTTTATTTTATTTTATTTTATTTTATTTAATTTTATTTAATTTTATTTAATTTTATTTAATTTAATTTAATTTTATTTTATTTTATTTTATTTTATTTTATTTTATTTTATTTTATTTTATTTTATTTTATTTTATTTTATTTTATTTCATTTCCTTTCATTTCATTTTATTTTTTTATTTTATTTTTTATTTTATTTTATTTTATTTTATTTTATTTTATTTTATTTTATTTTTTTATTTTATTTTGTTTTATTTTATTTTATTTAATTTTATTTAATTTTATTTAATTTTATTTTATTTTATTTTATTTTATTTTATTTTATTTTATTTTATTTTATTTTATTTTTTTATTTTATTTTGTTTCATTTTATTTTATTTAATTTTATTTAATTTTATTTAATTTTATTTAATTTTATTTAATTTTATTTAATTTTATTTTATTTTATTTTATTTTATTTTATTTTATTTTATTTTATTTTATTTTGTTTCATTTCATTTTATTTCATTTTATTTTATTTTATTTTAATTTATTTTTTTTAATCTTTTTTATTTTATTTGTTTTATTATCTTATATTATATTTTATTTTATTTTATTTTATTTTATTTTATTTTATTTTATTTTATTTTATTTTATTTTATTTTATTTTATTTTATTTTATTTTATTTTATTTTATTTTATTTTATTTTATTTTATTTTATTTCATTTTTTTCGTTAAAACTACAAACTTCTTCCATATCCAGCTTCACAAGTCCCTTCAAAGCCAACTATTCTGAAAATTACATATTTGAATTTTGCCAAATTCCAGCTTAATACATTTGAAAAACTATTAGCATACCAACTGCATTCCTCGATTTAACATTAAATAAAAATT
>OZ020267.1:68632717-69165217 GCA_963971225.1 Melieria omissa | reverse complement strand
GCAGCACTGAAGTGGCACATTTGTGCGGCCGTTTTGCCACTGTGCCAGTCTAAACACACACACACGTTGTGAATGTGGGCACATGCTGACACACAGACGCACTGGCAGACGAACGGAAACACACAGCCAGCCAACGCGTTACGCCATTGCGACGGACATTGTGATGCACACACTTGCTGTGCCGCCATTGCGCTGCCGCTGTGCCGCCCGAACGGTGTACACTGAGTGGCTGTGTGTGTGTGTGAGTGAGTGTGTGTGTTTGTTGCGCCAAGTCCTGGCGGAGCAGTTTTTGGGTTTTTGGCATGAATAAACATGTCGGCATCGGTGGTAACAGCAAGTTTTGGCTTTCATGTTTTGCCGCCACTGGACCAACTCGACTCGAGCAACAAAAGCGCAATTTGCGGCGCTGTTCAAGTGCCGGCTACGTAATGCGTTTTTAAATTAAGTACCGCCATGGGGCAGCGTGCTTGAAAATTAAATATGTACAACTATGTACTTTATTTTTAGTTTTTTTGCATACTTTTTACACATTTGACGCTCCCGCTGCATTCGAAATGCGTTCGCCAATATTGCAGAAAATTGCAAGCGAATTCGCAACATTTATTTGTGGAAATTTGTTGGTTAAATTCAATTTTGCACACCGTTTGCGGTCATTTGAATGCGCATTTTAAATGTGGTGCTGTGGCTGCCACAAAATGCCGACGGCCAGACACAATTTGCATCAACAGCCGAAACGGCAATGAGCTGAAAATGTAAATGTGAGGTGTACGTGGAATTTTTCTAAGTGTGTTTTTTTTAGATGTAAATATGTATAAATGTAAATAAAAAGACGATGCAACAAATAAATAAAATTTTTTGGTGATCTATTAAATGAGTGAAAAGTTGCATGCAATAAATTTTTTGTCAGTATGTGACTGAATATTAAATATTTTTAAAATAATTTTTTTAATCTATTGAATTTCTGAAAAATTGCATGCAATAAAATTTTTTGTCAGTATATGACCGAATACTAAATATTAAAAATTTTTTTTTTATCTATTAAATTTCTGGAAAATTGCGTGTATGTGACTGAACATTAAAAATTTTTTTTAATAATTTTTTTTTAATCTATTAAACTCTCGAAAAATTGCATGCAATAAATTTTTGGTCTGTATATGATCGAATAATTAAAATTGTTTAGTTTTTTAAATCTATTAAATTTCTGAAAAATTGCATGCAATAAATTTTTTGTCAGTATATGATTGAATATTCAATCTTTTTTTAATATTTGTTTTTTTGTTTTTTAAAGCAATATTTTTTATAAGCATCTAGCTAACTTAAAGGCTGAGAACTGGAACAGCTCAGAAGAAGTTGAAGGCCGATTTTACTGCTGCTTTGTTTTTCAGCAGCGATATTTTTTTTTCAGTTCCAGTAAACTTAAAGACTGGGAATAGTAGAATCCTTAGAATTAGAATTAAAAAAGCAAACTTATTGTTTCCAAGGACTGATTTTAGTACTGTTTGGTTTTTCAGCAGCTTTGGCAAATCTATTTTTGTAATCACAAATAATTTTGATAAAAAACGTTCTATGCATTTTTCTTCCATTCACAAAGTTTGCTAAGAATTCAACAATTAAGTTCATAGGAACAGCAAACAGCAAAACGAGGTTTTGTTAGGTAGAAGAAGCAGCTTGCTGAGCTCAGCAAGTAAAGTCAAAGACCTCAAAAATCCATTGTGATGCCCAAAGAAAGTTTAGACAAGCCGCTGACATTCTGTGTATGTGTTGGCATTCTAACGTTTCGTCAGTTGCAATTAAAAAAAATAATAATTTAAAAATAACACCGTGCGAAAAAAATGAAAAAAACTTTGTCACACTGGAAAAAATCCCTATGGGCGTGAAACTTGAGACCAAACATAGTAATATTGCGTACTAAGTTTTTCATTTCTACATCCTTTATTCTTTTAAAGGGACTTCAAAATTTTGAAGGGTATAAAAAATAAAAAAAAATATAAAAAATACTTAACTTAGTTAGAATATGGCGATCTGTATATCAAATGAAAGAGGAAAGGCTAAAGAATTCTAACATACTTACTTTTCAAGAAAATGCGTTATAAATTTTCAAGAATATTAAGGATTAAAATTTTCAAAGGACCTTTTTCATATCCTTTTTTTACATATAGATAAAAAATCAGTTTTATTTAAATTCTTGAGCCTTTCCTTTTTCATCTGATATACATATTGTCATATTCTAAGTTAAGTATTTTTTATATTTATTTTATTTTTTATCCCCTTCAAAATTTTGAAGTCCTTTTAAAAGGACAAGAATTTCAGTCTTCATCAGTTCCAATGAATCGAAAATTTCTTAAAAAAACTGCTTCTTTGAAGAAAAAAGATTGCAAAAAAGGAAAGATTTCAAATTTTTTCGTTTTTCATAAGCTTGCATGAGTTAAAAATACTCTTAAAAGTTATTTTTTTCAACAATGAAAAATAAGAATGATATAAAATTTTTTTCAAACTTCGTTTTGTTAGCAATGAAAAATACAAAATTATGTCTTTCTGATAGGTTTCAATTGATTGAACAAACCTTTGAAGGAAAAAATAATGAAAATACGATTTTTTAAGTTTGTGTGTGTTTCTCATAAGTTCGAATTTATTGAAAAATCTTGTAAAAATTTGTGTTTTTAACAAAAAAAAATAGACAAATAAATTTAGATTTTGGTAAAAACACGTGTCAGTGGACATAGCAAACTTGGATTGAAGTTGAAATTGGTGCATGAGTATTGGTGCATGCATATAGTGAGGTTAGGTATGTTTTTCAGCACATCTATTTCTTTTAAAAATTCGTTTAAAAACCACTCAATTTGGAAGAAACATATCTAACATTCTGCCGCATTCTACATGAGCTATCAAGTTTGGGACACTCGCATAGGAAGTTCGAGGTCACAAGTTTTATTTCCACCTCATCCTGGCAGCCATGACAGTAGTCCCGATGTGGCAACAAAAGCCTTTCTGCCTTCTTTCAAGCCTTTCTGAAAGGCGCAGTGCCCTGTTTTGGAGTCTTGACTTTTCCAAATATGCAAAGTGTCGCTGTGTCAAGCCCCTAAAGCAGATTCGCATACAAAAGGGGGGGAAGGAGTTCAAACCCCCAAATAAAAAAATGTCTGGCACAAAATATGGTTTCAAATGGTATTGGGTTCAAAAGTGGAACGCAAAACCCCCTCCAAGATAAAATTCTGTGTGCACCACTGATCTAAAGATACTGATACGTTGAGAAACTCCGTGCCGTACTGCAAATGAATGCTTTTTCAAGCATACTTTTAGGCATGCACTTTGAAGTATGGTAAATTTGGTATAATTCGCTTGGATAGTCCGATATGGCAAGGATGGTTCGCGAAAGGTAGGCTAGAACAATCGAGATAGAAAGCAAAACTGGAATGTGCAAGAAACTTCGACGCGATAGGAAAACTAGTATAAAAGGGATCGAGTCTGTGTTGAGCAAGCAATGGGGAAACATGCAATAGTAGTAGTGTAAAGTAGAACAAGTGTAAATTTGTAAATAAACCGATTGTTAGTTTTTGCGCTGCGTTTGCGCTGAATAATTGAAGTTGTTTTATTTTCAAACACAATCAAAACGAACCTTGGAAAACTTGGGATTTTCGTAACAATACAAAATTATCTTTTGGTTCAATTTCGTTTACAGTGCGGTTGAGATCTGCAGCCAGGCCGAATGATCTATTGGTTCCACTTCATCCGCTCTTTAGTGGCCAAGTATACCACTATGACCACTAGATTATGTAAGGGGCAAGGGCCCACCTTCCTTTTCCTACGGCACTAGTACCGTCTTCTCCTGAACCTTTTCCTGCAATCATTCTTTCCTCACTAGCTCTCCTCCTACTCTCTTCCAGCTGAATGTTTTCAAACCTGTCTGTTTGTTACCACAATTTTAAGTGGCAAATAGGTTTCAAATGGGGCTTTCCTCGAAAGTTATGTACAAAATCTCTCCCTCAAAATGAAATTCTGTGTGCACCACTGACTGTGACCAGGGGCCCAATAGAGCTTCATGTTGTGCTCTTTGAACTGTCGGCATTTCATAACGAATTTAGAATTGACAGTGTGAGAGCCCAGCATTCAATGCCGCCTGGCTGTCCACACAAATGGTTAGATTAGATTGATTAGGTTATGGAGGCAAGTCCAGTACACGAATCATTTATCCGGCCTGGATTATGGCGTCAATAAATGTCTGAAAATCTCTGCATATAAATATTTAGTTTTGTTTGAATCTGCCTACCAAAAGGAGCACTTTTTGCAATATTTTCCTACGAAAAGTATCCCAGAGTCAAAAATCATCAAGAAGAATTTGGCAAGGCAACTTTTAGTATATGAAACGCTGATCTCAGAAAACAATGCGCCTGAAAGTGCAGTTCGTGGCTTTTTGTTTTTTTGTTTACTATTTATTAATCAAGAAAACTCAAAAGAAAAAAGATTACAAGCGTTTAAGCAGCTCCGCTGTCCGCTTGACAGCGTTAATGGAAAAAGCAAAAAGGCCAACAAAAATGTCAGTTAAAAATCAAACACAACGCAGAGCAATCGGTATCAGAGTGTTGAGACGACAGACAAATGGAAAAGTCAAAAACATATAGAAATGCCACTGATGTAAAATGTAAAACGTGGCATACTAACAACGATGCAAAGAAAGCATGCAATGCACACGAGAGCGATATTAATATCCTTAGAGCGTGCGAGAAATCCGTGACACACATACGCACGCACACATAAGGAAATGCACACATGAGGAAATGCATACAGACACAGCACAAACATGTTGGCAACGCTGTCAGCCAGTCAGCTGCAATCGCTGCCATTGGCAACTCCAAAGGATCTCCCACGAACGAATCGTCGGTGTTGAGCCCGTCGTGCGCGCTGCCGTCATTTTTGTCAGCGTCTGGTTGTTGTTGTTTCCGTTTGCCGTACGTAAAGCACCAGTGGAGTGGAAAAGCTGTGCTGCACCTTCGCAGCTGCACGCATAAATTCCCTGATCCTTGTGCTATGATGAAGGCAAAAATATTACCCGCAAGATTTCGTGATTAAACTGCAAAGCAACCAATGCGCTGCAGCGTTGCACGCAGCTGACGCTTATAAATTGCATTGGCATCGAGCGCATAGCGAGGGCCGCCAACGTCACTCCTCGCCATTCCCAATTTCCACACAACCCCCCTCCAGCCACTATCGCCTTCTCTCCCACCATCCGCACGTCTGCCACACCGCATAACTCAACGAACAAACAAAACGCTCGCCACAAAGCCGCATCATACACTTTGAGGCTGCATTGGTGGCGTTGCTGCGCGGTAAACGGATCAAATCGACAGGGCAGCGAATTGTGGAAACCGGCAAATATCAACGGCGCCCCCATTAAGGCGGACAGCAATGAACGCATGAACGTCGGTGCTGGGTCGCTCGCCGCTTGAATGAATGGCTTGGCAGATGGATTGCCGCACCGACGCATGGCTGGATAGACGAATGGCTAAATGCTAAGCCATTTGAATGACTTTGGCTGCTGCGCTACCGTCGAGCGTCGAAGCTGCGGCAGCGCAGCTGAATAGATGACCGCTGAAAGAAACGAATGGCATTGGGTTGCAGCAATCGAATCGGCATTTCGCTTTCAGCTGTTGTGCTCGAAAACGTGCAACAATCATCCAACGACCAACGGCCAGCAACCAGCATTTGTGTATTCGTACGCACATTTGCCATACAAGTGGATTTTTTTAGGTTATTTTTTCGACTCTTGATCCTTGAGTTTTACGGTCAAATGCATCAATGCGCATGTGAACATGTTATGTAAAGGGAAGGAGAAGGAGTAGTGCGAGGGGAATAAATTCGTTAAAGAAATCGTTGTTATAGTGTTTGTTAGGTTTGTTTTTGTAGCATAATTGATGTTTAAATTTCCTGCGACATTGCACAAAGCAACGAGTACGTGATGTTGCCAGATTGAATTTTTTTATATATTTGAAATGTAACGTTTTTGGTTAAATGTTTTAATATTATATTTTATATATATTTATATACAGATATATATATATATATACATATACATATACAGTCGTGTCTGGGTATATTGAACACCCGATATAGTGAACACCGAAATTTTGATATGGAGCCTCTAAATATTGAAAAAATTTTAATCAAAAAACAAAGTGTTTTTTGAGCAAATAAAACGAGTTTTTGAACAAAAATGTTAACTTTGATATAGTGAACAACCTCGATACTGTGAACAGGCCTTGCAATAATTAGTTCACTATATCCAGACACGACTGTATATACATTTTTCATCTTTTTTTCTGCTTCTTTAACTTATACTTCATTTTATCTGCTCTAATTTCATCTGTTCCTTCTTCTTTCTATTATTTTTCTGCTGATTTGCCTTGTTAACATCACTTTTTCTCTTCATGTACTTCTTTATCTTAAGCTTGTTCTTCTGTTTATAAGAATTATTTTACAATGCTTCTTCTTCCTCTTACTCCTGTACATCTTCTTCTCGTTCCGTGTTTCTTTTTCTTCTCCCCCTATTCTTCTTCATTATTTTTGTATAAACTTATTTTTTTTATTTTTTTTATTTATTATTTTCTTCCAAAAATTACTCCTAATTTTTTGAATTATTTTCATTTTTCTTTTTTTCTTCGCTTCTTCATCCTTGTCTTCTACTTTTTATTCATTATATATTTCTATTCCTATTATAAGTACTTTCTTCATTTTCATCATTAACGTCTTATCTTAGTTTTTACACTTACCTTTTTTCTTCTTATTGTTCCTCTTCTTTTTATTCCTCTCCAACTTTCGTTCATCTGGTTCTATTTCTTTTCATTTTCCAATGAATTTTCGTTGTCTCCTTCTTCCTATTTTCTTCGTTTCATCTTCTGTTTTGAATTCCCCTTCCTCTTCCTTATCAACACCATCATAATTTTTAATACTTAATAATTTTTTCATCTTCTGATTCTAATTCGTCTTCTTCTTCTTCCTAATCAACATCATCATCATTCTTCATACATTCTTCTTCTTCGGCATCATTATATTCATCTCATTCTTCCTCGTATTCTTATTCACTTTTTTGTTCTTTTTATTTCTATTTCCGTTCCCATTCCCATTAAAATTCCTATTATTATTCTTTTTTGCAATTTATATTTCCATTCTTACTCTTTTTTAATTCTTATTCCTACTTCCATTCTTATTTCTTTCTTACTCTTATTCCTATTCTTTTCCGTTTTCATATGCCTATTCTTTCTTCTATTCCACTTATTCGTATTTTTATTCTTAATTCTTATTCCTATTCCTTTTTCTTATTCTGATTCCTAATCTTTTTCCTAATGCTTAATTTTTAATTTCATTTATAAATTTAAATTAAATTTTATTTTCAATCTTTAATTTTTATTTTTAATTTTAAATTCTTAAAAACAATTATTTTATTTAAATTTTTTAATTTTTAAATGTATTAATTTTCATACATTTTTTTTAATTTCAATCTTTAATGTTCAATTTTAATTTTTAATTCATAAAAAAAAGTTATTTTAATTATTTTATTAGGATTTTTTTATATTTTTTTGGTTTTTAATTTTAATATTTTAATTGTTAATATATAGTTTTTAATTTTTTAGTTTTTTAATTTTTAATTTTTCAATTTTTCAATTTTGAATGCTTAATTCTTAATTCTCAATTTTTAATTCTTCACTCTTAGTTCTTAATTCGTATATCCTTGATTCTTAACTCTTAATTCCTAGTTCTGAATTCGAATATCCTTAATTTTTAACTCTTAACTCCTAATTCCTCTTTCCTAACATATATTTCAAAAATTTTAATTCTTAGTTCTTAATTCTTAGTTCTTGATTCTTAGTTCTTAATTGTTAGTTCTTGATTCTTAATTCTTAATCCTTTAGTTTTAATTCTTAATCCTTTATTTTTAATTCTTAATTCTAAGTTCAAAATTCGTAATTCTTATTCCTAATTTGTAATTCCTAACTCTTATTTTTTATTATTCCTAATTCTTGTTCTTATTCCTACTTTTAATTCTTATTCCTATTCCTTTTTATTCCTATTCTTTCTCATATGTTCTGATTCCATTTGTTATTAATTTCTGTTTCTCCATCTCCTTTCCTTCTCCCTATCTTTTTCTTATTGCATTTATTAGTATTATTCTATTTATTTTCTTTCCTTCTTCTTTCTCTCACTTCCAATTATTTGGAATCCCTTCTCCAACTCCCACTTTAACTCTAATTCAAAAATCCCTGTTACTTTAATTATCCACTGACCACATCTGGCAACACTCGATTCCTTTCATCAACGCAGTGGGGCCACAAAAACGATTAGGCCCCCCAAAGTGCCCACAAAGTCGAAAAAAAATACCAATGAAACTGCGAAGCAGCAACATTGAGCCGGAAACCAAAATAAAAACTCACTTTAATGGTGAAAAATACCGAGGGAGCGGAAAAACACTGCAACCACAAATCCGCTTTAATGAAAAATTATTCCAACGTTTGCATGCGCCGCGCGAATCCCACGATTTACGTTGCCACCAATGATAACATGATGCGAAACTGAGAGGATTGACGAAATTTTGTCGTTTTTTTTGGTCACACGAACACAATCCGTGTGAGCTGAAAAGAAAATCGTCAACCCTGCCAGCTTTCTCTCTTTGTGGAACAATTCGTATTGTAGCAAGCAGCTGACTTGCAAATTTGTTCCTAACGCAGGGTTGCAATTTTTATGTACTTGTAAAAAAGTATGTTCGCAGTCTTATTGTACGAAGCAGTGTAAAATAAGGAAAAAATATATGAAATGATCAAAATTATTTAATTTAAATGAAAATGTTAGGGAAAAGTTGTAATATGCAGAGCTATAAAGATGTAAAAAAGAAATCCTTGACAGTGTCGGACAGTAAACAATTTATGTTTATAAGTGTAGTCTGCTACTTCGCGATTATAAAATCGTATCAGAAAACATATGTATATATATGTATATATCTATATTATATTATAATTGCGACAGCCATATTTTGCTATCCCTTTTTATACGGGTGCGCATATCATATATACATATATTATATATACATATATACGCATATCATATATACATATACATATATATATAACATATATATATGTATATATAATATGCGCACCCGTATAAAAGGGATAGCAAAATATGGCTGTCGCAATTATCGCAAAAACTCCTATGGAGCTTTCATCAAATTCACATTTCATTCAAATTTCATGAATAAAATTCAATAAAAGCTGAATAAAAAAGGTGTTAAACACGTATTAAAATACTTTTGACTGGTTTTCGGGAAATATTGTAATTTTTTAATCATTTTTCTTCCAAAAGATTACAAAGTTACAAAGAAATAACAATTGATTTTTCGATGCTTAAAAAATTGAAAGTAAACGCAACCCTCGCCGTGGCCCTTGTATGGGAAATCAACAGTACGGTTCTGTGCATACCCCGGGTCTGATGTTTGGCAAAATCAACCCTAAGGTCTGATGTTATCGGTGTATTAGTGCGGATTTTGAGTATGTATTGTGGTCGAGCGCTCTCAGTTTCGCATCATGTTATCATTGGTTGCCACCGAACGTCGTACCGCACCACACTACAACGCATCGCCGCCCCCAAGGCGCAGCCGCCCGAAGCGCCGGCGACAGCAATAGCAGCAACAAGAACGAGGGCGACAGGCAGTCGCGTGCGTCGCATTCCAACGCACAAGAGGCTACGGCACGGCGAAAGTCAAGGCGAACACAATGCGCAGCGGCGAGATAAATAATCCCGATGATGCACGCTGTCAGATGCAAGCGACACGCGCACGCACACACACAGCAGCCCCCCGCGCAGTTCCCTCCCAGTAGCAGCAGCAGCAGTAGCAAAATCTGTGCAGCATATTTGAAAACAAAAAAAAACAACAGCAACACAGCAAATTTCGCAAACGCCAAGGCTGCTATGTGTGGGGCAGCACGAAGGGAAATGCGAACAAAAAGTCAAATCGCAATCGGAGCGCGGCGAAATGACGCCGCGACGTGCACAAAGTGGGCTAACATGGAGACAGGGGAAAGCGAATGCGTGCGCGCAAAATCGTAGCAGCAACCAGACACACCAGTCCGAACAGCAACAATCGGAAATGCAATCGAATGAAACGAAAATGAAAATTCCTTTCTGGAATTTTGATATGAAGGCAATTTTTTCAGTGTTGCATTGCAATTGCGATGCGTGTGGCACAGCGGCGGCAGGTGAAGACGTATTACAAGCGATGCTATTTTTTATTGCAACGATTGTTTTTTTTGTTTTGTTGTTGTAACACGAAAAAACTGTGCCCCATTTTTGGCGAATTTGGATTTGCTTTTTTTTGCTTTATTACTTTTTTGACGTTGCATTTCTGCCTGCTGGGTCCAAATTAAAACGCACACACGCCAGCCAGTAAAAAAAAAGAGTTGAAGGCGACAGCAACGCTGTGTGGCAAACGAGCGTGCAATTTTCTATCGGAACGCAAATGCAAAGCGTCATTTGCGGCGTGTGGCAACGAAAATTGCGCGATTTTCGTTGGCACTTTTGTGTGCATTTCTATTGGTTTTGTGATTTTCAGTTTTTATTTGTATGTTTTGTTTTTTGTTTTGGCGCAGCATAAATGACACATGATATGACATTATCAAAAATTTGCCGTTAGAGACAGTTTAGCAGTAAATATTTGCGAAATAGTTGAAGTTTGAAGAACTGAAGTCTTTATCCACTCAAGTGTCATTGGTCAAGGAAACTTTTTGAAAGCATTTCAAATTTGACACTGTTGGTAGACAGCAAAATTACAGCTGTCATAGTTGGTATTAAAATTATTCACTGATAACTGGGATTACTAGAAGCAGTTGTGGTTCATAGGAGGAAGAATTAAACAAATGAAGCACTTAAATACCGAATAGTTGTAGCAGAGGCGTCCCCAGGATTTCGGGAAGGGGGGGGGGGGGGGATATGAAAAAACCAGTTTAACGTAATTTTAGTACATTTATTTTTGCGTATTAATTGTTTTCAATACACGTTGAAAATACTTATATAAAAGTTTTTACACGAAACGAGGTGACTTAAAATTAAAAAAACATTTATTTTACCAGTTTTGTAACATTTTCAGCTATTTATAACTGTTTTATATGTTGGACTACGTATTTTATAAAATAAAATTAATTCTTCTTCGCTTAGCACACATTTTGTCAATGACCTCTTCAGATGTTATGGGTATATCATTGTGCACCGCCAGCATTGCCATGCCATTCAAACGCTCCTTTAATATTAGAATAGATAAATATATACAAAATACGAATTAAAGGGTTCCAATACTAATTTTGACATTTGAACTACCTGGCCAATGGTATTGCGTAGATATGTTTTTAGTCGTTTTAGAGTAGAAAAAGTGCGTTCTGCTGTGGTAGTCGAAACCGGAAGAGTTGCTAAAATTTTAAGCAGTTTGAACAAGTTGTTGAACACCTCTTCGTCGCAGTGCTGGAGTGCTTCAAGTGCAGTTTGTGGTGAAAGGTTTTGACGCTTCAAAAATGTTCTCCATAAGTTTGTTTCTGCCACTATATTTTGACTTTGAACATGCGGTTCATAAAACTGAGCTAATTCAATTAAATTTTTTTCATTTTCTGCACCCACATTTTGTGCAAAGATTGAAGAAAATCATTTAAAAATGGTCTTGTGTTTGGTGAATCGACCATCGACTTCCATTATAATATAATCAATAAAGGGATAGAAAACTTGTATTTTAAAATGATCAGTTAAGCTGTACGTTTGCGACATTTGATCGCGCTTGGTTCGCCTCTTTTTGATCTCAATGTCCATATTTTTGGCATGTTGTTCACAACTTTGAAATAATTTTTCAAAATAATGTTCATCGGAACGAAGTCGTCGCAGTTCCGCTACAAGGTCACTCGCCAAGTCCACTGCATGGGCCAAATCTATCTGTTTTTGCTGCAATTTGTTGCACAAAGGCAAAATGTATGAAAACATTTCTCCTATTATAACAAGCGATGCTATGAATTCGAAATCTATACTGCGATGAAATATTATTGCATCGGTCGACGATGTGTCGTTCCAATCGCGTATGTCATCCAAAGCAGCATGTATAAAAGGCAATAATGAAATGAAATCCGATACCGCATTATATTTCGATGTCCACCTGGTTACGCTTAACCTCTTAAGGGTTTTCACACTTGGTGGCAGGTCTGCTGCTTCTAAGCATCTTGTAAGAGCAGACTTTCGTTTTGGAGTATTAAAAAATATATAAATTTTTTCGACGATACTCAAGGCATATCTAATTTGTGGTACGGAGCTCGCTTGAGATACGGCCAAATTAAGTGCGTGGGCTGAGCAATGCACATAACAAGCATGAGGATATGCTTGTTGCACGTGTTTTTGGGCGCCGTTAAATTGGCCAGACATATTTTTCGCGCCGTCATATCCTTGGCCGAAAAGGTATTGACAATCAATATTACACTCATTAAGAGTTTTCAAAATAAAACGAAGGAAATCTTCCCTCAATTTAACATTTTTATCGTTAGTTGTTTCAATGTATCGGACGCAAATAGAAACCTGTAATATTAAATCATTTTGAAAGTAATGCTTTTCCGATTCATGCATTTAAAATATTCACTACTCTCAACACCCGATAAAGTTTACAGGTGAATGTTATACCTGCTCATTAGTAGATATATCTGTCGTTTCGTCTGCTAAAACCGAAAAGCACTTAGCTTTGTTCACTCGCTCTACAATCTTCTTCAATATGATTTCATCACAGCACTGCAATATCTCATTTTGTATTCTAGCGGAAGTATATTTCGCGTTTCCTACCGGATGTTGCAAGACATTTTTAAGCTCGTCATCTCCCAAAGCTCTGAAGGCCAAAATGGCTTTGAAATTTCCTGCATTGTACATCGTGTTCTTAGGCATAATTGGCACTCAATCTTGGCTTAGATAAAGGTTACCTTTGCTTTGTGAAACAAAATCCGACGACACCTCTACATCGCCACCATCGCGATGGCCTCTCAATGGCATTTCTGCGCGTCCCAAGCAAATTATAGCCTCGATCATAGGGGTAATTTTTCGTCGATTTTCAGCCGCCTGCTCTCTACCCGATGTGTCGATTTGATTGATGATGGAACTATCCTTATGCAATTTGAAAGCTTCCGCATCTGCTATAGCATTCACGTGGTATTTGCGTTCGTGATCTTTGAAAGACTAAAGGACCGAACATTCTAGGTTTTAAACCACATATTAGAAGTTTTGTGACTACATACCTCCTGGGCTTTTTTCCAGTTATCGAATTTAGATGTTACGAAATTGCCAAATGTAATGCCATGTTTTCCATCGGCCTTTGCGAAAGCAACACAATATTTACAATAGACACCTTTGTCCAATTCTGAATAAGCCAACCAGTTATACTGGTTGAGCCAATTGTACTGGAACTTTAGACCGCGCTGGGCAAACTTCCCGAGAATTGGAAATATGTGCCGACTGTGAGGCACCCACAAATTGGTTAAAATTTCGGATCTGTCGTCGGTCGACAGACATGCCTGCTTTTTAGAAAATTGGGCAATATCATTAACACTTGCTGTATTTATTTCTACGTATTCTTTCATTTCGATTTCACTGGAAACTACACTTTCTTCTGGTGCTTTGGCCGCCAACTTTTTTTTTAGTTCTGGCTCGCCGTCTGCTGAACTTTGAGGCCGTTTGAAAAACTTTCTTATGTCCATTTTTTGTTTTAATTGACTTTTTCTTTGACACTTTACAACCGCAAAAGAATTTTCTTATTTTCCGTGTTAACAAATAAGTCACCAAAAAGAGTGTAACTGAATTTTTTCAAATTTGAACAGCTGATGCAGGGTTGGCATTAGCTATACTTTTGAGAACACTGAAAATGCAACTATTTTTCGAAAACAAAGGCAATACTGATTTCTGTATTAATTTTAGAATAGTCAAGCCAACAACCCAAAATAGTTCAAATGCATAAACAATACTTCAAACGAAAGTTTGTTGGCAAGCAGTGTTGCCAAATTCTGCCACAACTGCTCTGAACAATTTATCATACGTATACAACGGCTCAGATCAAATTAACATTTTAATTTGGAATTATTTTTTAAGTATTACATCACATTAAGAGGTAAAGGTGTTTACTTATTCTTTTATAAACATTAAATTTTATGCTCTCAACACAATAATTGCTACAGTAAACACGGCAAAAACAGACATTCAAGACAACTATAAAACTACTTATACGTGTATTTATAACACCAGTCATGCCAAATCTTTTTTTTTTACAATCCTGCCAACCCTTTTTGATACCTGGGAACTTTTTGATTGAAGATTGATACCAAATCGCAATCAAATCTGCCAATCTACCGAAAAGGAAATTCAAAAAGAAAAAAGCCTACAAATTTTGATCTCTGTTTGTTTGTTTTGCTGTTTATTTTTTTTTAATAACTCAGCCGTTGCTGCAGCAGGTTATATTTTTTTCTATTTATGGAGACGCCAAATAAAACAAATAATAAATTTCCACAATTTTATGTTTTTACATTAAATTGGATAAATGCATTTATCGACCAAGGGGGGGATCTATCCCCCTAATCCCCCCCCTGGGGACGCCACTGAGTTGTAGTAAGTAAAGTAAATGGATTTCTTTGGATATGCTGGATTGAGCCAATTATGATCTTGAAGTAATGGAAATGTTTATAACTTATAGGGGTAGAAAAATTTTACATGCAAACAAGTCATCAGAAGAGGAAAAGACTCAAAACGACTTCAGAGTCGAGCTGATTGATTAAAGTTTACTTGGATATTTATGGTTTGGTGTAATACAATTTAATTCCAGAGAAAGAGTTCGTGAAGGGAGAGTTGTTTTTGGGTATATTAAGATATCTACATCAGAACAAAAAGATTTGTGAATAAAAAATTCGTGGATTTTTAACCTAACGACAATAGAACTAAATTTAAAACCAATAACACAACAAATACCATTTAATAATATTTTTATGTCAACTTCCTGAGACTAATTTTGGCGCTATGAGTTGTCCGCTTTAACTGAATTGGAGCTATAGAACAAAATTTGTCAACAGGAGAAAGATTACTACCAGAAAACGACAAAGAAAGTCATTTCTGCATATCAAATCGTTTGAACGTTATTTTAAAGTCGCTTAAAGAACAAACGGACAAATTGACATGACTAAATTGATTCTCTTGGCGATTTTAATTAGACCTCTTTCTACTTGTCTGTACCATCCAGGCTGCATTTTGGGTTTTTAATACCGGCATTCTAGTAATTAATATAAATTGGAGGAAATTTTCATAAATAAATAAGACAATTTATTTAGAACAGTGGCGGATCCAGGGGGGTTTGGGGTTTGAAACCCCCCCGAAATATTTGGATCGACTATAAAACTACATACAAATTAAAAAGCATTTTATAAATATTAAAGAATTACTTTTTAAACCCCCCCCAAATATTTGTCTGGATCCGCGTCTGATTTAGAACTCAATAGTAGGTCATGTCTTAAAGATAATTTTCATCAAAAAAGATAACATTTTATTGAAAAAACAAAATCAGAACATGTCAAAAGACTCCCGAACAAATAAACATAACTGAATCGATTCTCCTCACGACTCTAATTAGACCTCTTTCTACTTTTCTGTACCATTCCGGCTGCATTTTGTGTATTAAACGCCGGCTTCTAGTGATTAAAATAAATTGGACGAAATGTTTGTCAAAAAGTTTAACATTTTTTTTAACTCAAAAGTAGGTCATATATTAAAGGTAATTTTCATCAAAAAGTAGAATATTTGATTTAAAAAACGAAAGTAAACAATGTCAAAAGACTCACGGAGAGATAGACATAACCGAATCCATTCTTCTGACGATTCTAATTAGGCATTTCCTTACTTTTTTGCACCAGCCAGGCTGTATTTTGGGAATTAAACAACCCATACCGAGCAAATAAACACCGGCACTCTACTAATTGATATAAATTGTAGAAAATTTAAATTAAAAAGTTGAATATTTTATTGAAACGTAGGTCATGTCTTACAGATAATTATCGTCAAAAAGTAGAACATTTTATTTAAAAAACAAAATGAAAACATATTCTTAAGCAAACCTTATGTCATCCCTAATGACAACGACTCTTCATTTCATAAAATTTAGTGAAAAAATTTTCACATTCGTTTTTAGTAACACTGCACTACTTAAATTTGCATTACAAAGTAGAACATTTTATTTAAAAAACAAAATGAAAACATATTCTTCAACAAACCTTGTGTCATCCCCAATGACAAAAAATCTTCATTGGTTCAAATTTACTGAAAAAAATATTCACATTCGTTTTTACAAACACTGCACCACTTTATTTTGCATTACAACAACAATTTATCTCAACAACAACCAATTTTATACGCACATCATAAAAGCAAAATCTCGCAAAATAACTCACCATCACCAACCAACCAAAACGCACTGGCAACGCCGATAGCGGCGACGCGTTTGACAAGCGGAAACCGTAATTAACAGCCGCCAGTTGATTAGAAGCGGCCAGTTGTGGCAAAAGTTGGCAATTAATGTGTGCGCATTTATCAAAAAGTCGACAAAGAAATAAAATGAACAAAAAAAATAACTCAGTGAAGTAATAAAGATTGTAACAACAACAACAAAGGAAACGAGAAAAAATGCAAATGTCTATGGATTTTGACTTTTTGACAATGGACAACCGCACCGAAGCATTTCGCCGGAAATGTGAGTGGAAAAAAAATGCCTTAATAAATGAGAAATCTGCGAGTTGCGCTGACTTTGGTGCTATAAATTTTTCAACTGCTCAACCATTTGTCCACGACCAGCGATTTATTTTTTTTGTTACTTTTTCCGGCCTGTCTCTTTAATGACATCGGATTAGCGTTGCAAAAATGTTTTATTGCGCTGTCCGCCCAGTCGGCCATGTTATCGCGCGTTGTGTGCGCGGCGAAGGCGGCGAACGGAAGCTGCTTAGCCCGAACAGTGTTGTCAATTGTTCGCGCCCTCACTTAACTGCCCTTTTCACACTGGCGCACACAGTCGTACACACACAGCGGCGTGCCGGGTGTTTATGAGCTACCAAAACGTTCATTAAGAACGCCTGCTGATTTAAGCCAAAAGCGCTACCGACAAAACCAAGTAACAACAACAATAACGTTATACAATCTAATAAAAATGAAGTCATAAAAATGCCGTTTCTGATTTTGTGCAATTGTGTGTGTTGGTGTGATTGTGTTGTGATTTTCATGGTTTTTAGAAAATATTAGCCTCCAGTGTAGTCGAGACACTTTCCACCGCCTAAAGGCCAACGGTTAGACAGGTCAGTGACGCAAGGAAAATATTTAAATCTCAGCTGATTAATATTATTGGAGTCAATGTGGTTTGATTGTGAGCGACATTGAAGAAATGACAAGGTGAACATTAGGTGTCTGTGTTTGTTTTAGTTTAGTTTAGACAATTAGAAGAAACCGTTTAGAAAAGAAAGAGGGGAGGAACAGGTGGTCCCTGTATAAACTGTCTGGTATTCATTGTAGCTTTCGAAAGAGTTAAAATTTGATCATGAAATTTGGTTTAAAAAAATTGAGAGATGTCGTGATCCAAAAATAAACTGTTTAGAAAAAATAGAGAAGAGGAATAAGTGGTCCCACTGAGTTGAAAAATAAAATTTATTCTTTGTGAGCAGTGTAGCCGTTGTGCGACTAAAGTTTGAAATTTACCCTTTAGACCGATGCTAAGGACTGTATCGAAAATGATGAATACACTTTAAAAATCATATAAAGTGGGCTATGCAATGTTGGTTGCTCAGCAATATCGGTTTTTAGATTCTAGAGGTTCAAATTGTTATTTTCGTGAAAAATTTGTTGTACTATATCGAAACGCTTAAAAATGAGAGGGCTTTCCGCAAAACTTCGTCAGGAAATTTTGTCCAAATGGGCATCAACCAAAGGAATGTCGTATAGAAAACTAGCAAAAGAAGCAAATGTTAGCCTGTTTGCTGTGCAAAAACTATTCGCCGGTATACTACACATTGCACATTTGAAGATTTACCAGGACAAGGTTGTAAAAAGGGTGCGTCCTAACCATTGCTAGATACTAAGATATGTGCCTTATTTAAGAAAATAAGGAGATATCCGTACGCGATTGCGCAAAAAAAGTCGGAACGAGTGCAGCAATGGTTCAACGTGCCAAGAAGAGAATCCAGTTGGGAACATATAGAAAGCAAAAACAGCCGAAACGAAGCACTCAGCAATGCGCGCAGGTGAAAACCAGATCCCGAAAATTGTACGACTATATTTGTAGGCAAAAATTTGATTGTATCATAATGGACGACGAAACATACGTGAAATTGGACTACAAAACGCGGCCAGGACCCCAATTCTACGCAGTTCCGAAAGGCAGTGAAATTTCAAAGCTGGCAAATCAATTTTTGGCGAAAAATTTGGCAATAAGATTCTTGTTTGGCAAGCAATATGCAAGTGTGAAAAAATGTCGACTCCACTCTTCACGGACAAGCCCCTGAACGCTGAAATGTACCTTAATGAGTGCCTCAAGTAGAGATTGCTGCCGTTGGTGAAAAAACACACTGGCAAGACTTGGTTTTGCGCTGACTTAGCTTTTTGCCATTATGCTAAGCCAGTACTAACGTGGTATGAAGAGAAGAACATAAATTTTGTTAAGAAAAACATGAATCTTCCAAAGTGTCCAGAGATACGCCCTATCGAAAAATTTTGGACGTTGATGAAGAGGGACCTTACAAAAAGATCTAAACCGGCTAACTCCGTTCAAAAATTTAAAAAAGATGGGAATAGTGTTAACAGAAAATTAGATTCTGGCTGTGTCCAGAATTTAAAAAAGGACCTCGACAAAAAGATTAAAAATGTGGGTTAGCCTCCCACTAAATAATTTTTTTTGTTGCTATTTACAAAAATATACAATGTGAAATGCCATTTATAAAAAAAAATAAATTCTAACTTTTGTTATGCACTGGTATGAAGCATGTTTTGGTGTATTTATAATTTTTGATACAGTCCTTACCTGACACCGACTTTTTAAAAATATGCTTATTTTGACACTTTTCTTCAAAGTCATGCTGCTTTAGACCCTTTTGTTATCGAAAAGTTGATATATACATTTTCAAAATTGTTTCGTAAAGTTAATTTTTTTATTTTTGTTTGTTGTGATGTATTGTTGTATTTTTGTTTGTGTTTAAAAATACTCATAATATGCCTTCCTTTTAATATTCACTTTTTAAAGGTAACACTTAAGTACTTACAAATTACATCTCTGGCAATATTTAACCTTCTGCCTATCCGTCCGATGACCGTCTGCCCGCACATCCCTACAATTTTCCATATCCAAACCAAAACACTTGTGCTGTGGTCAACTTTCACTTATAACGTATCACACTCACTATTCTATTTCTCTCGACCATTAACACAGCTTAATCTTTCATGATTTATGATTCAATGCAACTCAACTTTCGTATAGAAATTGTACTCTCCTTAAATAACAAATTAGTTAATTTTCGACTGTACTTTATGCCTATTCACAATATTGTTTTGATTTCTAAAACAGTATTCAAAATTATTAAATTAAATTTTCTGCACTTTATTATTGATCCAACAATGCATATCGAATGTCCATTGTTTTTGCGATGCGGCAAATTTTAATTAGAAATTGATTCATGTACTAAAATACACAAGTCGAAATATTTCAAACATTGTTGCAATAGTGCTGAAATATATTGCTTTGTTGTTGCAAACAATTAACTAGTTTAATCCTTACATTTCTCCCCCCCCTGCACACAGCAACTATTTATCGGCTGTTGCATGAATAGTTTGAAATGATTTATTGATCAAGTTTTGTTATTAATTAATGTTACAAATTGATTATGGAAACTTGTGCAAAAGTTTTGTACAAGTTTACAAGGCAAAAACATGCATTGGGAATGCAGAATAACATAGAAGAATGTCCTATATCTAAATTTAATTAAGATCGAGTGAATAGTTTTAGACAACGCAACCACTTGAACCACAAACTGCAAGTGACTTAAATGAATATTATTGAGTTTTTTTTAGAAGAGAGCAGAGAGATAATTTGTTAGAAGTTTGCATCTGTTGTGGTCACTTTTCATCACAATTCATGTTGTCTTTTTTTATAGATCAAATAAGCTAGAGTTGTGAAGTGAAGTTATTTTTAACTGTTTCATAGCACTATTTTGTCATCCTTTCTGGCAGCCAAGTGGCAATCAAGGCACTAAGATCGTACCAGGTGTCCTCGAAACTGGTTTTCGAGTGCCTTGAGAAGCTGAACGAACTTGGCCGTTACAATAAGGTCTGAGTACTTTGGGTTCCGGGTCACACCGGCATTGAAGGGAAAGTACGGGCTGACGAGCAGGCAAGGAGGGGAGCTTCCACACCCTTTGTCGGCCCTTTGTTTCCCAGAATACTGGGAAAATCAACCAAGTCTACTACAATAGAATAGTATCCTACAATAGAAAGCGATTCGAGGAATGTTTGACCCTATCAAAGAATAATCTAAGGATTATCACGGGAATGCTTACAGGGCATTGTAGATTGAATTATCATCTAACTAAACTAGGAATCCGTGAAAACGGGTATTGCAGGTTCTGGTTGCAGGAAAACGAGACTGCAATACATATACTAGGAGAATGCCCTGTACTAATGCATAAAAAAAGAAGCACCTGGGGGACGATCTGATATCGGGTGCAGACTAGGTATTCAGACGTTTAGGAAACATACGAAAATTCCTCTCGGATACTGGTCTCACTGATAGTCTTTGAGGTCCAAGAAGGGGGCACAATTGATCTACTAGGTCGCAGTGCATTATCCCCATCAATAATAATAATAATAGTGCGAAAATAGTTCTAAGGCCCTTGTTGAATTCGTTCCTTAGGAAGGAATTTGTCAACCGGTGCCTTTTGGAGTTGTTTGAGCCTCGAAAAAAGACTTTGAAACGTAGAAGACTTTGATTCAAACGTATCTGTATGGCTAAAAGAGTTGATTTGAGCCAAAAGTAAGAGTAGAGCACTAGTCACTTTCATTTGGAGGTCTAATAGACCAATAGGAGGTCTAATAGAAGAAGTAGTTTCTTACTTGGATAAATTTCTAAACCAATTTGTTAAGAGAGAGAGAGAGAAGACAGTGAGACATTTTAAAGACATACGAGTGGTGCGGTCTTAGAACTTTTGGAAAGCTAGACAATACCACAAACAGTGAAGAATAGTTTTTTTTCCTACAGGTATTAGGCATTTTTCCTACAGGGCGAGTGGTAGCATTCAGGGACAACGTTCATTTGAAACCCTAATAGATCACTGTGGTGGACAGTTTCCAACAGTCTCTCACATCGATCTATTCATGAAGCAATTCTAATTTAAGCTCGCCAGTACTTAAAGTAGATCTAGCCAGCTCACTGATGGGTGATTCCACAGATCTTAACATCAGGTTTCCTCGAGATTCTGGATCTCATTAAGCGGCTCTATATGGGCTTTTTGTGATACCACAAATTCCAACTCACAAATTTTAGATTACCCAGGTTATCTGACTTTCACTCGCTTAATATGTATCATGCAATCAATATCAATTTTTTTGTATCACATTAAACTAAAAATAATTGAAAAATTCACTGAATTTATTATTCTTCACATTGAATAGAATTTGAAATTTTCCTAATTGAACTTAATTGAACTACAAAAATGGCAAAAGTCATTGACTACATAAACTCATAAAATGCAACAAACTTACAGACAAAAATTTCTCAATTAACCGCAATAAATTTCACACACACACACACACATTATTCAAGGCAAGTGACCGAACAACTTGGCTCAAATCAAATCAATTTTTCATAAAACAATAAGCTTGGCTTAATTTACTGCTGGCAACATTGTTGAATTAACCCAAGTATCTGTTATGACATAGTTGTGGTCTAGCGGCTGAAAATTCACTGCAACTTTGAAGGCACACAATATTTAAGGCTGTCGAAAATCAATAAAAACGTTCAGCTTTCAACCACAAAACGCACAGAAATCCACAAAAATAAAGCCAACAAATATTGATGGTAAACAAAAGTAGTTGAATGACAATGCAAAGGCAAACAGCCACAACGCAATACAACATAAAAGCCAACAAAACCAATATTCCACAAAAATGTAAACAGAAACTTGCAACGAAATTGAGAAAAGTCAAGTGTGAGTTTTGAGTTAAAATTAAATTTTATGATTAAAAACTGAATGGTTGTGGAACTCGAGAAGACAGATCCGGTGCTCTGTCCGTGTCCTTTAGAGCGAATAGAAACCAATCGCTGGGTGTTTGTTTTCCTAGCTGGCAAAACTGTAATTGAAGACCACTAGAACTCACCCACACTCGATTTACTCACAAGGAATGTGCCAAAAAATTGCAAATATTAGATTCGAGCTGAAAGCTGAAATTTCCTTTGACAATAGCAACAACAAAAAGTTGGCACACACATGCGTCACGCTGCGATGTTGCCTTATTACTGGGCAATTTGTCTGTGGCAGAAAATCTTGCAAATAATTTTGCCATAGTCGCGACAAAGGAGCCGAAACATAATCTGGCGACTTTGACAGCGCTGCATGGAGATCAACTATCGGGAAGCAAATTGCCCGCAGCGAAAATTCTGCTGCTGTAATATGAAGAAAATTACGCGGAGAGGGGAAACTAAAGAAAATATGTTGATAACATATATACTTGAGGTACATACGAGTATATGACATGGTATAGCAGCAAATAAGCAGATAATTGTTGTTGTTGCTGCGTGTATGACGTGCGCTGGTCAGCAATGGCGCCAACATTGCTTTAAGACTCACTCCCTGCTCACTGAAACGCTTTAAAACCACCAACAGTGCAAAAGACAGCAAGTTTTAATTACAAAGCACGCACAAGATTTATGCTCGGCCGGGGCTGATGATGGTCGGTTGGAAAATGCTCGAGCAACTGAATTTGGTTGTATGATACTCAATCGGCAACACTGTGAAGCAGCAATTTAATTGGGTTTAATTCGAAACGTGACCGGCATTTCGTCAATCTACGCCGAAGCTTTAGCTTTTCATTGATTTCTTTTTCTCGCTCCGCGCAACTGACAATATTTACCGGATGCGGTCTGTATGGAATTTTATTGTTACTACTTCGCTGTATGTGTTTTATTTGTATTGTACATTGTGTTTATTTTTAGGAATTAGGTCAGCGAGTGTAAGCGAGCTGCCTTAAGCAATGTGAAAGCATTTGGCC
The DNA here is from genome assembly GCA_963971225.1 of Melieria omissa. Lineage (NCBI taxonomy): Eukaryota > Metazoa > Arthropoda > Insecta > Diptera > Ulidiidae > Melieria > Melieria omissa. The sequence continues at coordinate 69,141,898 of OZ020267.1, read as the reverse complement.
TATATGGAACAACAATTGCGGCCTAGTGTCCGAAAAAACTGTAAACAAAATCCACTTGAGCGATTATTGTTAGGATTTATCGACATTGCTTCGCTTTGCTGCGAACGCAGCTGTCTTTCATGCTTCAATAAAGGACATTAACCACATTCCTTAGTGCCATAAAATGCACATGTGTAGTTAGAGCTACTTATGTGCATGGAATATCCATACGAAATTTATAGCGACGCAGTGGGCTTCAAACTTGTGTGCGAGAACAGGTTCCAAGATACCATGCTCGTTGTGAAAACCCAGTTAAAACAAAGATCTGAAATGTGTATGTGTGTATATCACAGAAACAGACAGAAACAGACGCAGCCACTTAACCCACCAACCAGAGGTGGATTATTATTATTATTGATGAGGATGTAGATCTATTGTGTCCCCTTCTTGGACTTCAAAGACTGTCAGTGAGTCCATGATCCCAGAGGAATTTTAGTATACTTCCTACACCTCTGGATACCCAGTCTGTACCTGTTATAAGATGGTCTCCCATGTGTTTCTTTCTTTTATGCATGAGTACAGGGCATTCTCCTAGTATAAGGTGTTTTTTTTAGAGGTTTGTTTTTCGAATAGAGATAAAACTGGCATTTTGTGGTCAAATCTGGCAACTCTAATGTCATTTATGTTCAGTTTGGTTTGCCATTTCATCATGAACAGGTTGACAAAAGAACAACGCTTGCAAATCGTGCAAATTTATTTCGAAAATAATGGTTCAGTTCGCGAAGTTTACCGCAAGCTCCGTCCATTTTATGGTCGACATAATCGTCCATCAGAGCAATTAATTCGCTAAACCATGGGTCGTTTTTACTCAAAATTTTGAGGGTGTACGGACAAAACTGACCTCGGATTCGGTTTCAGCGCACCCAAATACATAAGGATAGGTGGGTCTAGTCAAATGTACAGACCACTTTTTTTTTGTGTGCCGGTGTAATTCAATATACAATGCCCTGCTAGCATTCCCATGATAATCCTTAGATTATTCTTTGATAGGATCAAACATTCCTCGAATATTTTCCTATTGTAGGTCCCAATAATCATCTTGGAATGCTTTAAACCAGGTTGAGTTTCCCAGTATTGATTCCTTCTGGTTATCTCGTCCTTTCTGCTTAAGATAGAAGAAGCTCCTTTCCCAAACCAAAAAGGGCCGACAAAGTGTGTGGAAGCTCCCCTCCTTGCCAGTTCATATAGAGATGGGTACTTCTCACAGAAAGAAGATTATATATTGTTACCAGTGTCCAATGGACTCTAGCACGTAGACTTTGCTGTTCATGGTACCTCAGCTATTGCCTCCCGCCTTAACTAGCAAATGGCAGGGCTAGGAACTTGAAGTTTCCTCACTGCTAGGTGCTTCCGCAGCCTTCCATAGGCAGCAATTGAAATCAGTTTTCTCAGAGATTCTGAATATCCTTAAGACGGTCTGTCGCTTTTTACGATGCGTAGGATGTCCGTTCGAGTATCGAGTATCAGTAGCTCATGTTCCATTAGAGTCGTTCTGATAAAACACATATACCTGGAATGCCCTTAAGGTCGACATTCACTAACATAATGAGCAGCAGTACCATCTGGCAGTATTACAAGTAGAATTCATTGACCACTAGAAAACACTTGAAGAATTTGAGGAACGTTTCTGTGTAGATTAGGCGTGAAATGAGTTGCTATAAGAGGTACATAGATAGATATGGGTACGTAGATATGTGTGCTTTGAGGAAAATTTTTCCAAGGTCATAAAGGTCCATTGTATTAAAGCCATGATTCAGACTTAATTCTTTCGATTAGATATCCTAGATAACCGAGAAAGAAATTAGATTAGATTATATTTATTTGGAGGTTAATTGCACTGAGAACATTGCTGATCTATTGTGTCCCCAAAAGGTGGTTAGAGAACATCCTCTAGACCCACTGACCTAATGAAACTTAGTAACCCACGGGGGTCCAGGTGCTTGACATTCTCCTCTGCAAGCCAGTTTTGGTCCAGGTATCGCCTGCTGCTACGACAGACTGCTTCACAGCGCAGTATGAGGTGCTACGGCGTTTCCTCTACAGCTCCGCAAAATCTGCAGATGCTTACCTGATTTATACCGATTGTGTGTGTTGTGTGTTTTCTCAGTCTGCAGTGTCCAGTTAGAAGTCCGGTAATCTGTCTAAGCTGGTTTTTCCCCAGACTGAGGCACACCTCTCTCTATTTGGCGTGATATCCTTTAATGGAGATTCTGGATTGTCTAAGACCCGGAGCACTGGACCAGTGTTCTGAATTTCTGGTTCTTTCCTCGAGTCTCAGTGACTCTACTGCTGGGTGTTCCTGCCAAAAAAAGAAATTACCCAAATGAGTATTTTTCTCCTTGAGAGTGCAAAACAACTATTTCTATGCTTTATGTGCGTCTTTTTCTAGCTCCAATAGCCTAGCGGGAGTGCATTAGCCTATCATCCCAGAGGTCATGGGTTGAACTCCTACCTGGTGCATGGTCCCGCACTTACAACTTTTCCAACTTTTTTGTCCTCTAAATATGCCTTAGTTCAACAACCTACCCCTTAGATGATCCTTTCCCACTCACTCCCATGCAATATTACGTTTAATCATGCGCTGTGCAGCTGTAAAAAAACAAATAAACAGCTACACAATGCACCAGCGACGCCTGTAAGGGGAAGCTGGCATTAGCGAAAACAGCGCTCCAAACCAATCTTAGCCTCCAACCATCCTACTGTCACCTCCTTTGTACAACAGATGGCGGTAGAAACGGTAACTCATAACATCGGAGGCATCGTTCCTAAGCGGCGATAGATGGCAGCCCCATTACTTAGGACTACTTGCTGTAGGCTACTCACCTATCCTGGCAAAAGAACACAACCTATTAACGTAATCAACACAAGGCAATGTCTTGTGGAGGCCATATGCTCCCGAGAGAAGTGAACAAGGCCAAAAAAGTAGGGGTTCTTATCTTCCTCGTCCATGCAACTCCTGGAGAAAGGAAAAGAAAACAATGCCAGCATATTTAGTAATATTTAGAAAGTTAGTAAATGAGTTGTTCTTCTCGTAGAGAGTTCAGTACAAGTGGAGTGAAGAACTATTACTTCTTGTTCCTCGTCCAAGCAACTCCGGCATGAGTTTGCAGATTGAAATATGAGCCTCTTTGTAGACTGCAAATGGTCTTATGGGCTATGAATAGATTCCATAAAACATTAAAAAAAGAAGTTACCCAAGTTCTTTCTCTCGACTAAACTGGCCTTCCTATAACATGAAACGGACTAACCAGCTGCTTAACCTCAGCCGTCATTCAATAAGCACAACGGTCTCGGTGCTCACGGGTCAGTGCTTTATGGGCAAACATGCGTAGATACTGGGACTGCAATCCAACGACTACTGTCGAAGATGCGGGTCCGAGGAGGAGGAGGAGACCGTTCTCCACCTATTGTGTCAGTGTTCTTCTTAAGCCAGAAGAAGACTTAAGTCTCTCGGCTCAGCTTTCTTTACTAATCTAGCCGAGCCATCGCCTCTGAATCTCAGGGATACAACCAAATTCATAATGGAATCCTGTTGGTTCTCAGCGCTGTAAGGGGGAGTCACGCCATCCACTGTGGTATCACAATGCCACTCCAACCTAACCTAACCTAACCCAAGTTCTTCAATTTCAGTGAAAAATAGACGGGAAAGAAAATAAAACCATCGCCTATGAATCTCAGGGATACAGCCACATTCATAATGGAATCCTGTTGGTTCTCAGCGCTGTAAGGGGGAGTCACGCCATCCACTGTGGTATCACAATGCCACTCCAACCTAACCTTACCTAACCTAACCAAGTTCTTCAACTTCAGTGAAAAATAGACGGGAAAGAAAATAAAACCATCACCTCTGAATCGCAGGGATACAGCCAAATTCATAATGGAATCCTGTTGGTTCTCAGCGCTGTAAGGGGGAGTCACGCCATCCACTGTGGTATCACAATGCCACTCCAACCTAACCTAACCTAACCCAAGTTCTTCAATTTCAGTGAAAAATAGACGGGAAAGAAAATAAAGCTGTTTTCTTCCACGTCTGCGGTAAAGTACGCATCTTGAATTTTCTTAAGCTAGTCCTGTTCTCTACAACAATGAAGATGTAAACCAACAATTTCGACCCACAAAATACAAAATATTCCTTAAGATATTTGCTTTAACAATTCCACCAAAGTTCTTCAACCTCGTCGAGTCATCTGCCAACGCTGTCGGTTACACTTGATGCTCCATCCACGCATCAATTTGTGACGACTTCCACACGCGCGTTCCTGCTGCATAGCCGTGTCTGTGCGTGTGAATGGCACCGGTGTCGTTGACCAGAGCAACGTTCGCCCTACAACCAGAGACGCCTACGTGAGGCCCAAAAGCCGCACCGTACGACGCGCTCAATTATGCATGCGATTTTGCTTATTTGTGGTCTTCACTCACGAAAAATTAATTTACTACACAACGCTGCTGGATGCTCGAATTAATTTCGTTCATCAGCAACTACAAGCACTACAACAACAAAAACAACAACAACCATAATAACAACAGACAAGTACCACCAACTGCGAAGACGCCAACAGCGTTCGAGGAGGTTAAAGTGCCGCTGTTCGTGTATATCCGGCACAGACAAGGCAGCGCCCACACTGGTGCCGCCGCGCGACAAGTTGACTGAGCGTCTTGACTATGGCGGCATTTCAAGTTGTTGGCTGGCTACGTTCGTGTGGCGCTCAAGTAGGCACTTAAGCGATTTTTTTTGCTTTTCAATCTTCTTCCTAGCCGCCTCCCACCACCTCTGTCCTCTCTGCGAAGCTACTTACTTGCCTATTATCGTGCCGCTTCTTAATTCGCGTTGCTGTCATTCACCGCCTTATCGGATGCTGCTACGCGCGTATTATCCTCAGCCTCTGCGCCTCAAAGTCTGCTATACTATATTTGGCTTTTTCGTTTAATGTGGCTAAGGTTCGCTGCGACTTTGACAACAACGCCACATTTTGCGCTGATAAGATGTTCAAGCTTCAAGCGTGTATGGGCTGTCGTCTGCTGTCTGAATTGGGCGCTCAGCTTTGCGTGTCTGCTGGCGTCGGCACAAAAAAACTCTCAAAGGCCATTTACTAGTTACACTAGAACGGGCGACGAGGGATGCGAGGTGGAGCCCAAATTAGCCAACGCAGATTGAGAGTAATTCAGAAATCAGAACGCTATCAATTAGGCGTGACGAGTACTTCTTTGCTTTAATTTAATCAATAGTAACTTTCAAGAAGGGAAACATGGAAGCTTTTAGTCAAAAGACTTTTTGAATTAAATTTAAGTATTTCGATGATCAAAGAGATGTTGATTAAAAACGTTGCTCAATTAAAACAAGAAAACTAAGGAAGTCATCGTTAAGAAACAAATTTGCTGGGAGTCCCTACCCTACAAATCAAACGAAATGATAAGTTTCCTCAAGTGTTATACACAATCTTCCAATTAGTTCCATATTTTTCTTTACAACACATGGGTCGCAAATCATTGCACCAACTCGGAAGTAAAACATCGAATTGTCCCAATTGTCAGCATCACTTGGCCATTCAGGCATTCACATTTCGCATAATAACAATTTATCAACGTCTGCTAAGCATTTGACGCTTTCCAGCTGTTACATCAGTTGCTCGCGTGCCAAAGTGCTGCATTGCTGACGCTTGCTGCATGTGTCACACTACCAACACACAGTCGTCAGCTTTACATTTGCCATTTACTTATCGACACTACACATCTCTGGGCTCGCTGCTGGTCGCCTTCATGCCTTGGCGCCAGTCAGTTATGGCAACAAATTCATGCACAAAGTGCCGACAAATTCAAAAATCATCAAATGCAAACACCAACTGCGCAACGCAATTGCAACTACCACACACACACACATGAACACACAAAATGTCAGCGCCAACATTTACTTCATCAGCAGCAGCAGCAGCAGCGCCATTGACAGCCGCATCGATGCGTCCTGCAGCTGCCGCAACCAGTGCGTCGGAAATCAAGCCGTCAGACGAGCCACTGACAGGGCGGCCGGTGCGCTGATAGTCATTGTCAGTGTTGCCGTCATGGCTGGCAGCAGCCCGTCAGCCAGCCAAACAGCCAGTCGGACCGACCGACAGTTGACGCACATTGCTCAATCATTTGCAGTGTCATTTTCTTGCCATTTGCATCATTATTGCGAAAAAAAAAATTGCTCTCGGTGTATTCACATTTGGCTGGAAGTGCTGAAGCTGCCTCAGCCAAGACATAACCCACATGAACGTCTACTGACATGTGTGTGCGGCTCACATTTGCCAATGTGCGTGTGTATGTGTGTGTGTGATGTCTGTGCGCTTGTTGCACTAACGACGACACAATGACACCAATGCCTCGACACTCGCTTGAGTGAAAATTCTTTTCTGCCAGCATTTCCTACACTTGCGCCATGCCTTGACATCGTTTTCTGTGTGTGTTCGTGTTGTTGTTGTTGTTATTGTTTAACCGTTGTCAACATGCATTGCCTTGAACGTGTACGAGTATATCTGAGCGGAGACAATCGCTCAACGCTGACTTTGTACGAACAGTTGACGAACACCAAATTAAGACCAGGCGAAATGTATGTTTAATCGTGCAACCTGAGATTCTCAGCATAGATAGATAGATGCATATTTAATACATTTGACCTACATAACCAAATCTATTCTATAAAATCCATTTTAATTGTTGTTTTTTGAATTCTATGTGAGAGTGAAGACGATTCAAGTATTGATTACTGTTAGTTCACACTGTTTATATATTATAGAGTAAAAAATAGAGAATAACTGAATATGTTGGCAAAATTTTATCAACATATTGTTGTTTTACTGAAGCGATACCTAAATGGGTCGTCCTTGTTTTATTGGTTGAGCAACTCGAAGGCTTTCACCTATGTTGGGTTCCAAAGCTTAAGAGATTTTAAGGAACTAGAGGACAGGCAGGCAGGGGGTCCTAAGTTCGAGTCCTAACTCGGGCTGGTGAAACACTCATCCACTTCTATCGCTATCCACATGAAGCAGATGAGAATTACCAGAATCGAAGAGCAAAACTTTCCAAGTGTAAAAGGAAAACTGCCAACCGCCGAGAGAAAATTAGAAAGTAAACAATAGAGTCGAAAAAAAGAATAGCGGAATATTTTGACTAAATATTGTCCACTTATAGCTGTTGTTGTTGTTGAAGCAATTTTAGCTGAGACACCTTGATGTGTCTTCCTTGTTTCATTGGCTGAGAAACTCCCAGTCAGTCTTATATTCACCTATGTTGGGTTGCAAGGCTTAAGAGATTTTCAGTCATCTTCAGGGCAGATAGTCCAGTGGGAAGACGCTAGCTTGTCATACAAGAGGCCCTATGTTCGATTCCTAGATCGGGCTGGTGAAACACTCATCTACTTCTACTTTTCTCTTAAACCTGCGAGTGTGTCCCTTACAGAGACAGCCACCATAACCTAACCCAACCTTAGGAAGACGAGCGCACTTGACAAGGTTCTAGCAAGATGTTCCTCTTTTAATCTGATTCTTTATAATCCTAATTATAAGCTTCTTACCTAGGAGCTATAGAAACTAATTTAAGATGGTTTCAAGCGGTACTAACGGGTTTTGTTACATGCTAAATTCGACCAACTCTAAACCTCCTTCGTTCCAGAGAACTTCTCTCACATAGCCATAATTTTTGTTAATTCAATATTTTTTACAAATCTGCTGGAAAAATTTGGTTCCATGATCATTTGTCTGGACCAAAGTGGAACTGTTGTCCAGTTATGACGAAAAGATATATGGTGTTTAATGTTCATTACGAGCAAAAGAAGGAAAAAGCATTGCTTTCAGAAGAGGTAGAACAGCTTCGATCGTAGTAGCTGCTACAAAAGTCACTGAAAACTGAAACTGAGCTGAAAACTTGTGAATTTTTTACTAAAACTATTGTTCTGTTAGTTGATCTAATATTTAAACAAGCAACGAGATACATTATATACATTTCTATGTAATAAAAAAAAAGACATAATAAAAAACTTGTAGTATAAGTTCCCTTTAGAAATTCAAAACCAAAAAATGTCTCTTCTGAGGCAAGAATGAAGCCCTAATTGAAGTCCGTTCCAAAACTGTTCGCCCCATATTTGACACATATTTGACTTAATCCATGGATGATTATCAGCATTGAATTGTGGAATTCATTGCCGATGTTGATTAAAAGTGTATCCAATAACTACATCTTTAAGCATTTTTTTTCCAGCATTTCTCTTAATTACCTTATCCCTTATTATTTTCTAAATATTTAATGTTCTTTTAATTTAATTTATATTTATTGTTTTTTAGTATTATTTATTATTATTACTCTTACCAATTTACTCTTTTTGTAGCATTTAAAAGAGAAATCTTGTAAGCTTAATCAATTTTGAATAAATAAAGAAAAAAATAAATGAATTACTATTATCTGGTTACTTTGTCGTTATCAGTAACCGTATAATAACTTTATGTAATAGTTACTTATGGCCAACTTTCATTTCAATGCAATTCATGTTCACGATACTACGGAATGTGCCCAAACAATGCTGAATAGTTGTACGTAAGTTAATTCTGTTGTCTAACGTTAGCAAAGTTCGTATCACTGAAATGTGCCAGAATAAAACACTTTGAAATTTCGTTAATGCAATTTACCACAGTAGTCACTTTATTGATAATGTTGTACATAAATAAAATGATCAATAATTATTGATCAATAATTATTGATAATTTTATTTATGTATACTTTTTATTGATAATTTTATACTTTTTATACTCTATTGTTGATACATTTTTCAAACTTTTTTATTGATAATTTTATATTTTTTATACTTAATTATTGATAATTTTATACTGTCTGACTAGTCACATTCACATTCCGTATTCGTATTTAAAAGTTGTTTGTCAAAACCAAACTGACTCACCATTCCCCGCTGCATTTAATATTTATCTGGCCGAATCGTAATTCGTTCTCGAACGTTCCAGCATCACCTCGAACCGTCGCTGCAATAATTTCCGTAAAACTACCAAACTACCTAAAAGTATGCAATGCTGCTGCTGCCAGCAAATACCCCTTCAGTCGTGCTGTGTTGCCTATACTAAGGGGCCCGCAGCGGCACAGGACATTATCAGATAATAATGTTAAATATTAATGAAAACTATTGTAGCAGTTACATGAATAACCTAAAAATGCCCAAAATATGCTGAATATGGCTGAATATTGGTAAATATTGCTACTGCATGTCAACGGCAATCGCTTAATTTCAACATAACAACGTTTAAATATCAAATGTCAGTCTGCAAATATTTGTCTGAAAAACAGAAATTTGTATCAGCTAAAAGTCTAAGTAAGAGAGTTGTCAATACAAACTCAACATACTAAAAGTGTTGACATGCATTACTGCTGAATATTGCTGAATGACATGGCATGTTGCTGAATGGCGCCGAATACGACGAAATGTTGCCAAATGCCATTTTATATTGAAATGTGGCAATGACTTTGAGGCAGCTGCATTCAAATTGCTAATGACAAAGTGTTTTAACGGCGCACACACATACGCACTCATACATACAAACTTGGTTACCACATGCGTTCCCCCATGAAATTGTTGCCAACTGTCGTTGTGAGCTGCAGAGTTGCCACACAAGAAACTGTCGCCTCGCCTGCAACCAAAGTTGCAGTATCAGTAACGGTATCAGTAACGGTGTGCTATATAAGTGCTATCGCTGGCAACTGAATATCTAAACACACAACTGCATAGCAACAACAACAACTGCCAATACAGCTTGCCGCATGTTGTATTTGCTGCATGCAAACGAACGAAGAAGCAAACCAACGAAGTTGCAAAGGGGCGCAGTATGAGCGCCTGGCAGCACTTTTAGTTTGCATATCTTGGCCATGGTTAATGGAATAAAGTTTATCTTCAATTACGAGTCGCACACAAACACATTCACAGACATACAACGACACACACACACACACATATATACACCAAAAGACACACTTATTGAAAGAGTTTTTGCCTGCTTGGCACCCTTGACAGCCTTGCAACAGTTGCAACGGAGTTGCCACTTTGCTTCAATGTTATCAGTGCTGCCACAAGTCGGCAACATTTTTGATTCCTTTATTCGAAGCTGCTGCAATTGCAACGCGTGCTGCTTCCACTTAAATGCATTTTAATGAAATCTCTTTGCCGTCGTCGCGCCGCCCCAACCATCAACTGACAGGTACCAGCGCCACTCTGACAACAACAACAACAACGACGATGAGAACGTTATCGCCAAAGCCGTTGCCAGCGCATCATTGCCATCGTCAACGTGTGGCCGGAGTTTGTCGCTAAAATTTGCCAGTTATGTGCTTTGGCTTCCCCCTCGATGCTCCTGCACTCGCTTCCGTTGTGCTCACCCGTCTCAGCACAACAACAATAAGTCAATAAGCACTGCCAAACTGCGCTCGCACCTGTCGCCTGCTGCGCAACGGAAATCGATCGGCGCGCGTGTCCCGGCCGCCCGTCTGCTCTGCTGCAGTGCATCGCTGCCGCCTGACAGACACTGCCTGCCACTCCAACGTGTACAACAAGAAGTTGGGCACATTTTCCGAGTAGTTGCTGGCGGCATTGATGTTTTGGAAATTAAGCACTTTCCTGCAGTCGACCGTTGGTGCTGTTTTAAATTGTCACACTTCGATTTGGCGTTGCTGTCTCTGTTGTTGCTGCTGCTGCTGCCATTTCCAGGATAATGAAATTGCATTAAAGTTGTGCGCAGCAGTTGCTACACCATGGGCCCTAATTGATTTTGGGGTGTGAGTCTTTGCCGCATTTACGTTCATTGTTGTTGCACTCTTACAGTGCAACCTGATAGCCAACCAACACTCTTCCCGAGCAGCCAACGAAGAATTTTAGAGTTGTGCAAAGCTTAAAATCGCATATAAACTTTTTAAATTATAAAGCGTTGCACAACTTTCCGGCACTGCAAATCAATTAAACTTTTCCCTTTTGCTCGTGTGCTCTGTGTTATCATTGAAAATTGATGCCAATTTGCTGTCGGTCGTTATGAAGCTTCACCACTGACTCTTCAGACAATAATGCTAATGCAACTGGCTTTTGAAGTTTACTAAATTTTGCTTTTATTTTCAAACAGTTTTGGCTTCTACAAAGTTCCTTACGGTTAATACAAAATGTTGAGCTTCGAAGGGGTGAACAAAGTGTATTTTAGAGGAAGTATTGGAAATTACAAGAGCTGCAGTTAGTGCTTCTATCGAAATACTTAAAACACGGAAATTATTTTGAAGCGTATTTTGAAAATCTATGGAATATTAAGGCACTTGGTTAAAAGGACTTCGAACATTCCAGTTTCGCTTCGAATATCTAAGAATCGCCTCGAAATTTAAGGAGATTTGTGTCTTGGAAGTTTTAGAATCTTAAGGGAAAACTTTATCCAAAATTTGGGAGAATTTAGGTCTCTGAGAAGGAATTTTAAGAGAAAGTATTGTTTAGAAAAAATTTAGGAGATTTTTTTCTTTGAAGTTTTAGAATCTTTAGAGAAAATTCTTCCAAGATTTAAGAGAATTTAGGTCTATGTGAAGGAATTTAAGGTGAAAGGTTGTTTAGATGAAATTTAAGGAGATTTCAAGTTTTAGAATCTTTAGAGAAAACTTCTTCAAAGATTTAAGAGAATTTAAGTCTCTGAGAAGAAATTTTAAGAGAAAGTATTGCTTAGGAGAATGTTTTGGGAGATTTGTTTCTTTCAAGTTTTAGAATCTTCAGAGAAAACTTCTTCCAAGATTTAAGAGAATTTAAGTCTCTGGGAAGGAATTTTAAGAGAAAGTATTGTTTGGGAGACATTTTAGGAGATTTTGTTCTTTGAAGTATTAGAATCTTTAGAAAAAATTCTTGCAAGATTTAAGAGAATTTAGATCTCTGGAATTGTTTGGATGAAATTTAAGGAGATGTTGTTCTTTGAAGTTTTAGAATCTTTAATGAATAACTCTTTCGAGATTCGGGAGAATTTAGGTCTCTGAGAAGGTTTTTTTGGAGAAAGAATTATTTAGAAAAAGTTTGGGGAGATTTGTTTCTTTGAAGTTTTAGAATCTTTAGAGAAAACTTCTTCCAAAATTTGGGAAAATTTAAGTCTCTGAGACGGAATTTTAGGAGAAAGAATTGTTAAGGAGAAATTTTAGGAGATTTGTTTGAGAAACTTTGAAATGAAAATTTCTTTCGAGATTTGGGAGAATTTACGTCTCTGAAAAGGAATTTTTGGAGAAAGAATTGTTCAGAAAAAATTTTAGGAGATTTGTTTATTTGGATTTTTCGAATCTTAAGAGAAATATTCTTCCAAGATTTGGAAGAATTTAGATCTCTGAGAAGGAATTTTAGGAGAAAGAATTGTTTCGGTGAAATCTTAGGAGATTTTTTCTCTTAGAAGTTTTAGAATCTTTAGAGAAAACTTCTTCGAAGATTTAAGAAAATTTAAGTCTCTGAGAAGGAATTTTAGGAGAAAGAATTGTTGAGAAGAAATGTTTGGAGATTTGTTTCTTCGAAATTTTCGAATCTTTAGGGGAAAACTTCTTCCAAGATTTGGAAGAATTTAGATCTCTGAGAAGGAATTTTAGGAGAAAGAATTGTTTAAGAGACATTTTAAGAGATTTGTTTTAGAAACTTTAATGAAAATTTCTTTCGAGATTTGGGAGAATTTAGGCCTCTGAAAAGGATTTTTTGGAGAAAGAATTGTTTAAGGGAAATTTTAGGAGATTTTGTTCTTTGAAGTTTTAGAATCATAAATAGGTTTTTGAAAATATTTTGAATAACACAGTAACATCACTTGAACTGACAACGCAAATAATAAAATGTTCGATGAGTGAGAAAGTTTACAACTGCAATTTTTATGGCGAAATATTTTATCTCATTGATTGGTCATTCAAAGCTGTGTTCGTGTTTTTACGAAAGTGTCTCATTTAAAGTAATTAATACGTTAAAAAGAGAGTTTACAAAAGCGGTTTCTATTGTATCAGGTGTACAACTTTGCTTCCGCCGTTTTTTTTCCAAAATTAAAAGCTTTATTGCGAAAAAGTGCTTACAGATGTATTATTCAAAGTATTATCCGTCGCTAGCGACAACTTTCTCCCATCTTTCCGGCAATTTTCGGATCCCGGCTCGAAAAAAGGAGTCCTCTTTTGACGCTATCCATGAAGCAATCCATTTTTCCAATTCTTCGAAGGATTGAAAATGTTGATCTGAAAGGCCGTGTGCCATCGAACGGAATAGGTGGAAGTCAGAAGTGGCGACATCTGGGGAATACGGCGGGTGGGGCAAGACTTCCCATTTCAGCGTTTCCAGGTACTTTTTGACCACTTTTGCGACGTGAGGCCGAGCATTGTCGTGTGACTTTGTCATGTCGCTCTTGATATTGTGGCCGCTGTTCTTTTAGCGCGCGACTAAGGCGCATCAGTTGCGTTCGGTAGCGATCTCCTGTGATCGTTTCACCCGGTTTTAAGAGCTCGTAGTAAATCACACCGAGCTGATCCCACCAAATACAAATCATAACCTTGGCGCCGTGAATATTCGGTTTTGCCTTCGACGAAGAAGCATGCCCGGGCTTTCCCCATGATTTTCTGCGTTTAGGATTATCGTATCGAACCCACTTTTCATCACCGGTTACGATTCGATGTAAAAACCCCTTACGATTTTGTCTTTGAAGCAGTTGCTCACATACAAATAGACGGCGCTCGATGTCCCTCGGTTTTAACTCGTACGGCACCCAGTTTCCTTCTTTCTGAATCATGTCCAGGGCCTTGAGACGTTTTGAAATGGCTTGCTGACTCACTCCCAACGATTCGGCAAGCTCTTCTTGGGTTTGGCACGAATCTTCATCAAGCAATGCTTCTAGTTGTTCATCTTTGAAGGTTTTTTCTCTTCCACCACCATGTTTGTCTTCGACATCGAAATCACCATTTTTAAAACGTTGAAACCACTCCCGACACGTTCTTTCACTCAGAGCAGCATCACCGTAAGTTTCTGAGAGCATTCGATGCGCTTCAGCTGCATTTTTTTTTCGAATTGTAACAGAAAAGTAAAACTTCCCGCAAATGGCGAGAATTGGGCACATAAACGGACATTTTCGAGCGTCAATAATACGAAAACAAGAACAACTCTCACTGAAACGGCGATGACAATTCGTTAGGCACTGTCCACACTCACTTTAAAGGCATTACCATCTATGTATTTCAACCAGCCTCAGCCGGTACAGCCACCTATCGGGAAACGGCGGAAGCAAAGTTGTACACCTGATAAAATGATCTGAAATTTCCGCCTCATAAGAAATATATATATTAAATATGTATAAATATATATTTATTTGTTTTTATTTATTTATTTATTTATTTATTTATGTATATTTATTTCTTTTATAGTGACAGAATACTTAAAAATATTATGAGATTTTCTTCATTTTAGGAGGAAATTTTTAAGAATTAGTAGAAAGAATGCCAGAAAAAGTGGTTCAAAACTGCTCTCCTCGCATAGATCACTTATGACGTATTCATAGTAAAAATTTGCAATAAATAATCTTTAAAAAATGTTTGCCAAGCTTTTCCTTACATATTAAAAATTATATTTACACTTTTTCATTTTTCTGTTTTTTTTATTAAAATCCCAACTCTCAGGACTGGCCGCTTGTATATAAAACCATGTTCAATCAAAAATTCAATAAAAATGTTTATGTTCTGTTCTGTTTGCATTTGCATGGCTGCCTCATCATGCAAATTCTGATATCCGATTTTTTTTTAACATCTCAATACTCGGCTTCTACATGTTTTTGCTCACTTTAATTGAATATTAAACAAACACCACGTGCCGTTGCTTTCCATCTCCACTCAAAGCACACCCACAGCAAGTCGCCGTCAAGGCCTGCGCCGTCAACTGTATAACCCGGCCGCTGTTAACCTTGAAGCACTGGCATTGACAAGCCGCAGGCCGTACGCGTGGTCACGCCGCCACGTGACTTGTCATCGATGTCATTAGGAAAATGCCAAAATGCCCGCAGTCAATGCGGCCGAAACCATAAATTTCGCTGCGCCACAATGAAACCGACATGGCGGCGCTAAGTAGCTGCTGACCTGCAGCAGCGGCAGCCGCAAATAGAAGCAACGCAACGGGCCCGCGGCCCGACCACAAAATAACCCAACTGTCACTCTCGATTTAAGCCATTACTATGTCGGAACATAAATAAAGCTGTCGGAATGTGGCCAACATAATTGACAACTTTAGCCGTCAGCCACTTGGGCGATCGACAAGCGAGCAGCGTGCACAAACGCTTTCACATACACACACTCACACACACACACGCACACAATGTTGCAATGTAGCAGATGCAAATCGACGCCGCGGCGCAAATATCGATTTTCAGCTGCCAACCAGCCGCTTTCGTTGCCATTATTGCAATTGAAGCTTGACAGAAAATTGCCGCTGGCCTGCTTCACATCTCCAAACGTCGCAGCATGCTTGGGCTTTGTTGCAATTCTGTTAGATTTGGTCAATTGAATTGCGGCCAAATTATTTCGCATTCAATATTGTACTATTATTTGTTGTTGTTGTTATTAGTTTGATGTTTCGTAGTTTCGGCGAGAACACACGCGACATTAATTTTAATTAAACGCATTTTCACTTTTGGCGCTCGTTTCAATTTCAGTTACGCGGCGCATTTATTTTTGTCACAAGTGTTGTGTTTGTTGTTGTTGTCATGGTACATTCAGCTTTTGGGTTTTTAATTTAGCAAAGGCTTGCAACATTTTCCACTGTCAATCACAGCAGCGACAAATGACAAATTGTCCGGGCTTGACGAATTGGCGGTCAGCGTGGCGTATGAGCAACGTGGAAGCAGGGTGGAAAGTGTCAAGAGCGCATTCGAAAATGGCATAGAAACAACAGCTTGCCAACAAAAAATCTGACAACTTAATTACAACAACAGCAACTAATATAATCAGCTTATTGCCTGCAGCGGCAGCAGCAGCTTATTGCAATGTGAGGCCGAACAAGGACAACACTGACAGCGAGGCAATAACGGGCACTTAAATTTCCTACTAATTTGTACAGAAAAGTTTGTGCAAATTAAAATTGTTTATGTATGTGTGGACAGTATTTGTCGTTGACTTGCAGAAACTCATTGTTTTGGTTAAGTTAGATTAGAAAAGGATAGGATGCAAAAGTTTAGATAGGTTAGGTTAGGTAAGCTGGCAGGTCAGAGCGGCCACATAGGGACCTTGTTTGGTCTCTAGCGGTGTCGGTTAGAGTTTTCTAGTGTTATGGGAGACGTTAAAGTTAGAATGTGGCTGCTCCTGGTACACTACAGCAACAACCTAAAGGCATACTTGGGGACCTCATCTAACATGGAGAAGAACGTTGGCCCTAAATCAGTGAGACGTAGTCTTGACATAGCCGAAAGCACAGCAAAAGCACAGAATGTGCTTCAAGACTTTCCGAAAGTTTAGATAAGTTTATGTTGAAATCTACACAGCGCTTCATATAACTGAACCATGAAAATGAACTTTTTCAAAGTTACTATCTGCTCACTTCCTCCTCAAATCCTCCAGGTATAACAGTATGAAGTGAGCCTCAAGATACAAATGTCTCGATAGGGAATATTTGTTGAGAACGAGCCTTAATTTTTTTTTTTTTGTTTTGTTGCTATGACATCTGTCAAGCATATTAAGTATACATCAAGTCATTGAACAAACAACATCATATTTCATTGTGTTAAAAATGTCGAGTTTTGTACCAGATAGTGATGATTTGCGGAAAGCATTAATTTTTTGTTTTCATTTGAAGAAAAATGCTGCAGAGTCGAATCGAATGCTTGTCAAGGCATATGGTGATCATGGTCTATCAAGAGCAACATGCAAAATATGGTTTCAACGGTTCATAAACAATGATTTTGATGTGAGAAATTAAGAACGTGGAAGACCACCAAAAAAGTTTGAAGACGCCGAATTGCAAACGATATTTAATAAAGATGACACTTTGAGTCAAAAGCAAATGGCAGAAATGTTAAATGTTACACAAGCAACAAGTTTTGTCCGCTTAAAAGCTATGGAAAAGATCCAAAAGTGTGAAAAATGGGTGCCACATGAATTGAACGAAAGGCAGATGGAAAACCGAAAAAACACTTGTGAAATTTTGTTTCAAGGACAGGAAAGAAAATCAATTTTGCATCGAATTGTTACTGGCAATGAAAAATGGATCTATTTTAAGAATCCTAAACGTAGAAAATCATGGGTTAGTCCGGGACAACCTTCAACATTGACTGCAAAACCAGAACGATTCGGCAAGAAGACAATGCTGTGTGTTTGGTGAGACCAGAGTGGCATGAAGTATTACGAGTTGTTAAAACCTGGCGAAACCCTTAATACTGATCGCTACTCACAACAAATGGTCAATTTGAACCATGCATTGATCGAAAAACGACGAGAAGACACAGCAAGGTAATTTTTCTCCATGACAATGCACCTGCACACAAAGCAAGACCGGTTCAGGATACAATGAAAGCACTTGGCTGGGAGCTGCAACCCCACCTGTCGTATTCACCAGACTTGGCTCCTTCCTACTACCATTTGTTTTCATCGATGAGACACGCATTGGCTGAGCAGCACTTCGATTCCTACGAGGAAGTCGAAAGTTGGGTGTCTGATTGGTTTACTTCAAAAAACCAACAATTCCATTGACGCGGTGTCCACAAATTGTCTGAAAGATGGACAAAATGTGTGGCTAGCAATGGCCAATACTTTGAATAAAATGTTTTTTAGTTTCCCATTAAAAATTAGTGTTTTATTTTCGCAAAAAAAGGCTCACTTCATACTGATATACATGGTAATTTAATTAGTTTTTACAGCTGCAATCTTTAGAAAATAAGAAAGAACTATGGAAGAATTATTCTTTAACTAATTCTTTTACCGGTTTTTAAGGTCACAGAGGGTAGATAAGGTCATGGACTTTATACTCGTAAAATCAGAATCATTTATATGATTTTTTTTTTAATATGCGACTTGAATTTGTTTCCCGATTGTTTACATCTTAGATTTTGTCTCAGTTGTTCACTCGCTGAAAACTGATTCTTCAAAAAACTGTAATTTTAATAAACACTTGAACATTTGAATGAATTATAAATAAAACAAAAATTACCCAGTAACAGACAACTGGATTTAGTCTCCGTTATTTCCTTAGCTAATCCTGATTATTGGCACTTTACTCAGTCGATCACTCGCTGGCAACTGATTATTCTTGGACAATTTTCATAAACACAAAATTTATAAAAATTCGGCTGCAATAACTTAATTAATCTGTTCTATCTGCTTAACTTATCCCAACTTTTGGCTCGTATCCTTTACTCTTACATTATTTTTCAGAAATAACCAACAACTACTGGTCGCAATTAACACTTAATTAGTTGTTGTACGGTCACTTGCCACTTGCAATTAGAATGCCATCGGAAATTACCATATTTTTTGTTTTTGCGTTTCTTCTGCCTTATCTGCACAGACCCTCAAACCAGCATAACAACAACAATCAAACTTGTCCCAACTAATGGCAATCGTTCGAATTTTAAAAAGCAAACTGGAAAAACCAAATGCAACGTTAGCAATGGTATTGTAATTGCAAACATCATCAAATACAAAAACAACAACAAATAACAACAACAGTCTGACCTTTTCTAGCCAATGTTCCAACATGTTTGTGCTGCGTTCATTTGCCAACACAGCAGCTTGTTGCTTGTTGTTGCTTGCCATCTTTACGTGAATGTTCAGATTTTTTTTTACAGCTTTTCAAACTTGTCCTGTTTGTTGCTAAAACTTCCGCCAGCATCTTCATCTTCATCACCCAAGTGACATAATGTGATAAATGATGATTTTATAATCGTTTATGTCGTCTTTCCCCCTCTGGCTTCGTGCTGTTGCCAATGCCACGTTTGCAAAGGGCACAGAACCAACAATTCATAAATTCCTGCCATGTACCATTGTTGGTCATGGCTGGCACTTGTGCCTTATTCAGTAACAAAAACAACAACAAATGCTAGTAAACAGCATTAGAGCAACAACAACAGCAGCAGCAGCAGGACCCATAGCCGACAGAGCCCAAGAAAACGTTCGAAACTCGCTTAGAGCCAAGTGACAGAGACATGCCAACTGTCCACTCTCAAACACCCATCCATCCATCCATCCATCCAACCATCCATGCTGCCATCTGTCTGTCTGTCTGTCTGTCTGCCGGCCTATATCTGTGTGTCTGCGAAGCATAGCTGCTACCATTTCACAGCCAGCTGCTGTTGTGACGTCCTGGCTGTGCCTTTGCTTTTGCCTACCGACATGTCCTGCAATTAAGATTTTAAAATTGAAAATGAAAAATTGCATTAGAAGTAAGGAGGCAGAAATTTCGTATGCTTCGTTGCTGTCATATTGCCTGATGCCTTCGTTGTGCCAACACTTGCAACAGTGTACGTGTATCTCTATGTGTGTATGTGTGTGTGCTTGTATTGGTGTCTTTGATTAATTGAATTGCAACATGCCGTGTCCAGAAGTTGTAAATGGTTGCCATGCGAACTGACTGACTGCTTCCTGTACATCGAAGAGTGACAACAACAATATCAACAAACTGGCCACCCTGCTTGCTGCTTTACGAAGTTATCTTGCCGCCTCACTCTTGTCCTTAGTCAGTACGTGTACTTTAGTCACTTTTTGTTAGCTGCTCATAGATGCACAGCATCGATTTATTTTTGTGCTCTACGAAAGGCCTCGTGTACGTGTGTGTGTGTATGCGTGTGTATGTGTGTCTACCTGTCACTAAAGTAGTAGACACTTTTCAACACTTAGCCTGACTGCTTAAAGCCATGTAAGTTTATAAGCAAACAATTGTTTGTGTGTGTAGCCGTAAAAGCATAAATCCTGCAGCTTTGCCACATTCACCAAATCCTCAAACATTTCACTAAACTAAAGACACACTTGCTATAATTTATTCTGATTGTTTTCTAAAAACGTTGGCATGCTTTTAAATCTTGACAACTACACACACACACAAATACATACATACATGTTTTAGTAGAAAATTGTGGCAGTGTTTATTTAAAACTGAATTCACTGCAGGTTTTGAAAGCTTAAGTGCTGATGTAAAGATTTTGAACAAAGTTGATTTGAGAAAATTTGATGCCTCGAACATTATTATTAACTTTACGGACAATATGTTTTTTTTGGTTAGGTTGGGTTAGGTTAGGTTAGGTTAGGTTAGGTTAGGTTAGGTTAGGTTAGATGAGGATAGCAGCTTAGAATGTTCACATACGAGTCGACCCTTGTGTTGCCTCAAGAGTTGAGAAGGACCCTAATACTGCACATCATTTCTACTTTCATCCTTTTCTGGTGGAAGAGGACAACCTTTGAGCCTCCTTTACGAAACGGGCAATACTGCTAATGTCAATGGTTGACAGGTTAGACAGGCTAACCATGAAAGAGACCCCAAGGTGACGGAGTTTTTTCTGGGCCGCGACAGTGACACAAAATATGTAAAAGGTTCGTTTCTTCATCCATAGAACCGTAGATGCCTTAATACTCACTGAAATAGAAGCCAAGCCGCTGTGTGTGTCAGCTAGAAAATGAGTCCCAAGATGATGGAGTCTTCTCCGTGCCGGGACTAAACGAACTTTTCATTCACAATTTCATGCATTAACCCAGTAAAATGAAACTATAAAAGGTAGGAGAATGAAACTTGCTGACTTCTCTTTCTTGAAGTCTATTAAGAAGACGAATCTATTCCCATCGTTCGGACAATTTCTTTTTCCAAAACTTTTTTTTTAGAACACTACGCACTAATGGGCGGTTCAGCTGTTGGGGGCCTTTCTATGGTACAGTGACCAGGTAGAACTGACACAGTAAAGGCAAAAGGAAACCCCGATGCTATTTGCTCTTCCTATGGTTTATTTTTGGCCAGGATTCCCTGGGGATCCTACACAAGTGTTCCAACGCCCACTGCCTATTAGCCAAGTGAAGACATGCAGATTGGTTCAAGTACGTCCATCTCAACTCATCTGTCAACTCTTCAGCTTCACAATTTCCAGTGATGTTTTAACTCATAGAAAATAAACCTCCCTTCCCTCTGATAAGTTCTACTGAACTGCAACTGTAACTTTAATTTTAATAAAACAATGATTACTATTTATTCTTAAGTTTGCTAGTCTCTGGTCTCTGCGGTTTCTTGTGATAAACTAAAATAAATAATTGCAATAAATGAATGTGATTGAATTTATTCAACTTTCTTCTGTTTGAACTTGAATATCTTTAAGCTACAACAACCACCAGTCTCTACTAAAAATAAAATCCTTAACCCCTGTTGCATTTATAAGCAAACCCCAATCAAACCAAATTAATAATGGCACTTTAAAACAGTGTTGCCAGATACCTCAACTAAGTAATTTCTCCTAAACCTTAAAAAAAATGAAATTTTCTCCCAAAAGTTACAAAAAAAAATCCGCAAATTTTTTTTTTATACTTTGCATCATTTTAAAGAATTATTTTCTTTTACATATGTAAAAATATATACATATGTATAATTTTTTTTACTGCAGCCTTTTTTTCGTTCATTCTCAGCTTAACAACAAAAACTTAACAAAAACAAAATATAAAATATATATATAAATATATAATGAATTAAATACTTTTTTACGGGATTTCTTTGTGACATCTATAAATGAGAACGAAAAAAAAATCCAAAATCTCCCAAAAATCCACCAAGGATCCGAAAAATCCTCTGACATAAAATATAAAATCTCCAAAACTTTCTCCTTAACAATTCTTCCTCCTAAAAAATCTCCTAAAAAGCCAAGAATCTCCTAAATCTAGGAGGAAATCATCCTGATCTGGTAACACTGCTTCAAAATCAAATCGGAAAAGTAAGGCAACAGGTCAAGGACATGAATCGAAAGGCTATCAACAACGCACCCAAGGGCAGTTTAGGGTTCAAACTCCTTCCAAATATTTGCTTGTTACAAAAATGTTGAGTAACAAATACGATTTCAAATGGTATTTGCCGATTGCCAGCGGCCATAAAGTTGTCAATCGATGGCAGCCAGACAGCCACTACACCGCATTCTCCACTTTAAGTATGTCATTTTTTAAACATGTTTACATGACGCATGAAAAATTGAAGTCAAAGCTAAGTTAAGACGATGTATGGTTAAGGTGCGTCATAGTCTATCAGTCTTGTTGGCGCATTGACGATATATTGCCGCTATTGACAGCCAGACGGACACGTACCGGTTGAGTGTTGGCGCACGTTTAAGCAGAAACTTTAGAGTTCTAAAGTGCTTATGTGTGTCTGGGAGATTTAATAAGATTAATATTTTAGCTATTAACTCAAAAACGAAACGAAATAAGGAGAAACGGAAACTCAGATCATAAGATTCGAATCAATGCACTGTAGTGTTTTTGTAATCTGTGAAGCTTCACGTTGATTTAGATTTGAAATTGACTTGGATTAGAAAGATTGTCAGAGAGCCTGAAAGACTTTACAACAGTGATGAATATTCTGCTGCTAGCGAATAGCAGTTACCACGACGCTTTATACTCCGCTCACACATAAATCGAATATTACACCCGAAAATTCGGGGCACTAATGATTTAGCGATCTCCGAGTTTGTGCAATTTTTCTTCAATTTTGTCGTTTTGCAATCAATTTTATCAAAGCAGCGAAGAAAAAAACACATTTTTTTTGAGGTTGTCGATTATAAAAAAAACAAAAACATTTTAAGTTAATTTTTTCTGTATTCGATTGATACATTCTTCAATTTTACATTTCATTCCACTTGTGCAGAATTCTTTAATTGTTAACAAAAATTAGTTGCTCTGTTCTCATATGATGTACAAAAATTTCCTCAAACGTTTTGCTTATATTCGGTTTCGACCTTCAATTTTGCGCTTCTTCTTCTTCTTCTGCTTCGAATATCTCACTTGCAAATTGAACGCAGTCTACACACCGTTTTCTCCACTTGTCTTCCTACAACTTGTGCAAAATTTTACAAGCCCACAAATTAGTTGCTCATACGTACCGATGCTCCTCCAACGCAAACCGATGTGTTTGTTCAGCGAAAAGGTTAAAGCAGCATTAAAAATTCTCATCACCACTAACCACAATTTGAACTCAATTAAATTTATACACACACACACACACATACACACACGCAAACACGTGTCGCGCGTCTGCAATAAATAAACAAACAAATACGCAAAATTTTGAGGCAGCGTTTTAGGCTCAACCTTGTCTGCCTGAATAGCTGTGGACTGTTGCTATTAGATTGATTGTGGTTCTTATTGTTGTTGCTTTTGTAATATTTTAACGCTTTCGACCCCAAAGTTGACTGAGAGCAACTTCACCTATTTGTCATCTTATAGCAAAAGCTACGATTAATTTATAGTTTTGATTTAAGTAAGCACCAACAAACTAATATTTTTAGAAGTGAATTTAAAGCAAATTACAAAACTTTTACTACTATCCCCAAAATAATTTTCAATAATTTGCAGCGATATCAGAGAAAGTTTGTGTTCTAATTGAAGTCTACGAAATGGGCGCGTTTGATCGAAACCCTGTTTCTTTAATGGTTAAATAAAAACAAAAAGTGATAATTTTGTATTTTTCCATAAATATGAAATACTTTTTCTGTAACCAAGAAATATTGATATAAAATTTATTTAATCCGTTTTAAGCTAAAGTTGTTTAAAATTATACTAATGTTTCATAATTTAAATACCAAAAAGTAATATCGGGACACAGATTAAAATTCTGGGTTGAAAGGGTTAAGCATTTACCCGGAACTTTTTTTCCCCCACTCGGGTAGGCACCTTGTCGTGGTGTGGGGGCTTACGTTAGCATTGATTCACCGGACTATACTGACCGGAGGCAGCAATTGCGCTGTCTCCTGACAGGGGTACCCAAGTTAGGCAGGCCGGTCGAGGAGCTACAACTAAGACCTACCCGGTGTGCGTCTGTTCCCCAGGTTAGGGGCGGCACACAACGACGTCTGTTTTCCCCATGTTAGGGGCGGTCGAGTCCGAGTCTTTTTGTGCGTGGGATGGCAGACTCAAAAGAAATCCCACAGGGAAGAGGTGTCTTTCGTCCGTCTGAGGTGGCTGAGAAAGAATTGACTGTTACGGTGCAGGGAGTCGGATCCCCAGTACCGGCGGTAGGTGGTGAGCGAGAAGGCCACCTGGCGTCAAGATCAAGCAACTTCTCAGGCTGTGTGGCGGGACCCCAGGTCACGCAGTCTACTAATGCTACTGGGAAGAAGGCAACGTCGTTTCAGCGACAACCAGCCTTACCGTCGAATGAGGAGGGCCTAGACATAGGGTCCAGATTGTGCGGTCTGCGTATCGGTGCTGCCACCGACGATGAGGCTATTACCTTATCACAGGGTAGCAGCATCGATACACTGGACCCCGATCTGGAAGCCACCTTGCTGGGTGACCCTCCGAAGGAGACAAAAGCTGCGGAGAGAACCGCTGAGCAAAAAGCCCGCAAGGCTTACAAATGCTCAGCTCAGTATCTCCGAAAAATGAGCTTGGTGGAACCGTCGTCCTTGACCAACAGGGAAAAGGTTCTCATCAAGAAACACCAAAAGATTGTTGCAAAATTCGAGAAGAAAACGGCAACAGTTGGACCGGTGGAACCAGGGGAACCTGAGGCCCCGACAAGCTCTAAGGCAGCTCCCGCCGCAGGGGGGAACGCGACGGCAGTCCACGTTGCAGCCAACAAGCCACCTGGTGGCAAGGCCGCTAAGGACCCAGCCGGCGTAGTTCCTGCCGTCGGCGGAATTACAGCAGCAGCCGCTGGCAAAACTGCGGCTGCTGCCGTTCAAGCCGCCAAAAGGGCAAAAAAGCCGACCATCACCGGGGACGGCACCTCGGAAGCAGCTTCGTCTATCTCTAAGGCTGGCAAAGCTGCCAAGAGGGCCAGATCCGGTGAAGAGACTCAGAAAGAGGCGAAAAAACCTAAGACCTACCAGTCTACTAGTTTTTCCGTCCCCAACGAGTTGCAGGCAGCCGTTATTGACCGGAATGACCCCGATGGGAAAATTTCGGCCGCCAACTGGCTGCTTGTTGAATCGAAGATTTTGGATGCCATAGTTCGGGCTGATGGTGAGGAGACCATCTTCGACGGAGCGGGCTGGCAGAGAGGCGTCAAGGTCATCGGCTGCGGTAACACGAAATCTCTGGATTTCATCCGTTCCGCAATCGGTGGCCTGGGCGAACTCTGGCCGGGTGCCAAGTTAGAGGTCGTCTCCCGATCCATTCTCCCTTTGAGGCCTATAGTCTCAGTATGGATACCGCCCCCGGTGCCGGAGGCCGAATCCGTGCTGAAGGTTATAGGCGTACAAAACAAGGAACTGGCGGTCCAGAGTTGGAGAGTTCTAACGAATGCGAAGAGCAAGAATGGAGTGGGAAATGATTTGACGATCGCTATTGATCGTCTATCATACACTCACCTCTTTCAGCGCTCGGGCGTCATCAAGTTCGGGTTGGGTTCAATCAAGGCGCGTTTTCCGGGTCACCGTGAACAAGCCACGGATGGAACAGCTCCGAGTGGTGCAAATTAACTTGCATCACTCCAAAGCAGCAACCCACGACTTGATGAGGTTCATGGAGGAGGAGGATATCGATGTGGCCCTAATTCAGGAACCGTGGATTGTAAGATCCAAAATTTCTGGATTGGGGTCAGGTCGATACAAATTATATCAACCCTCAACCGAAGGTAGGTTACGAGCCTGTATAATAGTCAAGAATAATATTAATTTATTTCTTCTCTCCCAATACAGCAATGGAGACCTAACGGCGGGTATGGTTGAACGAAGAGGAAGGCATAGCCTGATTCTGGCGTCAGCGTACCTGCCGTACGAGGAGCTGGACCCACCATCCCAGGCGGTCCGAGACCTGGTCGGCTTCGCCAGCGCGAAACGGCACGCGTTGGTGCTAGGCTGCGACGCCAACGGCCATCATACGCAATGGGGAAGCAGCGACATCAACGTGAGGGGTGAGTCCATCTTTCAATTTATTCTTTCCACTTCTCTATTTATCTGCAATAAGGGCAACACGCCCACCTTTCAGAATAGGGTCAGGGAGGAAGTAATTGATTTGACCTTGCTATCTGAGGCAAACGACGTTAGGGTTGACAACTGGAGAGTATCGGACGGCTGTTCCTTCTCGGATCACAACCGAATACTTTTCGATATCAATTTTGATGTGGTTTGCAAATTACCACCTTTGAACCCAAGGAGGGCAAACTGGGAGAAATTCGCGACTATCGTTCGTTCAAGACTGAGGCCGAAACGTTTCGCCCCAGCCACAGACAAGCGCGCGATTGAGAACTCGGTTGAACTCCTAACGGGCACTTTGAACGCAGCCTTTAAGTCTTCCTGTACGGTAAGTCGAGTCAAGAGGAAGCACAGCGACAGCTGGTGGAATCCTGAGCTTCGACTACTACGTCAGGAGACAAGGCGACTGTTCAATAGAGCAAAATTAAGTGGAGAGACAAGGGACTGGAACGCATACCGATCCAGTTTCAACGCCTTCAAGAAGGCTATTTGCAAAGCCAAAAGAGAATCGTGGAGAACCTTCTGCGAATCGATAGACTGTGTCAACGAGGCGTCCAGGCTAAGGAAAGTCCTGTCTAAGCAGCACTGTGCTCTTAGCTGCATCCGCAAGCCGGACGGATCATGGACGGAGTCAAGTGAAGATTCGCTCGTGGCTCTAATGGAGGCACACTTTCCCCAGTGTCATGTTCCTATTGACTCGGATAATCTCCCAGAGCAACTCGGAACAACCACACCACCGGAAGCTGTTGCCAAAATAGTGGACAAGGATAAGGTCGAATGGGCCATAAGGTCGTTTGACCCCTACAAGTCCGCAGGGCCTGATGGTATCATTCCAGCAATGCTACAACAGGCCGGAGACTGTATTCTGCAACCCCTTGTAAACATCTTTAAGGGATGCTTATTAGGGAATGTAGTGCCAAAGCAGTGGAGAGAGGTCAAAGTAGTCTTTATACCAAAGGCAGGAAAACCCAGCCACACCACGGCTAAGGACTATAGACCCATCAGCCTCTCCTCATTCTTATTGAAAACGCTGGAGAGGCTGCTGGACAGATATATAAGAGACAACCGGGGGCTAGCTTCTGAGCTCTGCAATGCACAACATGCCTACCTCCAGGGGAGATCGGTAGACAGTGCACTGCACAGCGTAGTTGCCCCCATAGAGAATTCGTTGGCCTTAAGGGAGTACACAATGGCGGCTTTCCTCGATATAGAGGGAGCTTTCAACAATGTCACCACTGAGGCCATAATAGAGGCACTTCGTGCTCATAGTGTGGAAAGCTTCGTTATCGATTGGGTTGGAACTATGCTGCAAGACAGGATAATCAACTCAACGATAGGACCGGCTTCCATCAGAAGGAGAGCCACAAGAGGTACACCCCAAGGTGGGGTGCTTTCCCCTCTTTTGTGGCTACTGGTAGTAGATGAGATTCTAAAAGTCTTTCAGAGAAGACGCATTAGAATAGTGGCCTATGCGGACGACATCGTCATCATGATACATGGCAAATTTCTGCCAACTATCAGTGAGCTGATGGAATCCTCATTGGCTGATTTGGCAGCGTGGGCGAGGGACAACGGCCTCGGGATAAATCCCAAAAAGACCGAACTAGTCCTGTTCACCAAGAAAACGAAGATTCAGGAATTCGCTCTTCCCTGTGTGGACGGGCATCCCCTGAAGCTATCAAAAGAGGCCAAATATCTTGGCATTATTCTGGACTCAAAACTTTCGTGGAAGCGAAACATTGAGGAAAGAATGAAAAAGGGATTCAACGCGCTGTATGCCTGCAGGGGAGCCTTTGGTAAAAAATGGGGATTAAAACCGTATATCGTCCATTGGATGTACACTGCGGTTATCAGACCCATCATTACCTATGGTTCTCATGTATGGTGGCCAGCTATTGACAAAAAGAGCAACCGAAGCAATCTGGAGAAAGTGCAGAGACTTGCCACCTTGGCAATCACAGGGGCGGCAAAAAGCGCTCCACGGATGGCCCTGGAATTGTTTCTGCACCTTCCCCCAGTGGACTTGTTCGTAAAGGCCAGCGCAGCAAAGACAATCCTCAGGCTGAGGGAGTCTAACCAGCTGAAGCCAGGCAACTATGGACATTCCAGCATTCTGAATGCTCTAATGACTAGCTCTACCGGACAAGGTCTTCTAGGTAAGGCCACTGATTTCCTGGTAAAGCGCAGCGACTTCAAATTGAAGATCCCCATCGATTATCCCTCCAGAGACAACTGGCAACAGCCCGAGGTGGAAGACTCTGCGGGAGTCTACTTTACCGACGGCTCGAAGACAGGGGATGGGACCGGTGCGGGTGTCTACTGCAAAACGCAAAATGTCTACTGGTCGTACAGACTACCAGACTATTGCAGCGTTTTCCAGTCGGAGGTTTTCGCCATCATGAAAGCAGCGGAACACATAAAACACACGGCACTTAGTGCGGCCGTCATTTGTGTTGATAGCCAAGCTGCTCTTAAAGCAATTGAATCCACCGTAGTGAAATCAAAGGTAGTACTAGACTGTCGGAAAGCACTGGATGGCATAAGACAGTGCAGGGTCCGTCTGTGCTGGGTTCCCGGACATAGCAATATCGAAGGGAACGAGCAGGCGGACGAATTAGCCCGTGCAGGGTCAGCGATGCCAGCCAGCGAGGCGGTCAACGCGGTGCTACCACCGATCTCTGCTATGATGGGTTCAATAGGGGAGTGGCTCACACGAGCTACAAACAGAGCCTGGACAAGTAGGTGCGACTGCAGGATTGCACGTACCCTGTGGCCGGCGCTCAACGCGAGAAAAACTAAGAGCCTTCTGCTCCTCGACAAGCATGCTGTACGCATGGTCACGGGGGTAATCACAGGTCACTGCGCCATTGGTGTCATGCTATGCAAATGGCGTTTGGCGACCGACGATTTATGCAGGAGCTGCGGAGACGAGGATGCAGTAGAATCGGTCGAGCATCTGCTATGCCACTGCCCATCACTACAAGGACGACGGCTCCAGACTCTTGGGGCAAGGTTCGTTGATGGGCTAGCGGAGGTAGCAGACGCACAGATTACCGATCTACACAATTTCCTCGCCAAGACCAAATGGTTCCCAAAAGATCCCGCCTGGATCTACAGGGATCCCAACAGATAGAAGAAGGCACCGGTTTCTCCGAAAATGAAGGGATTCACAATGGACCCAACAGGGTCTCCGAGTGGAAGTGCTTGCCGCACACACCCCTTCCGTAACCTAACCTAACCTACCCGGAACTTTAACCCATTTCATTCCAGTTGTTTGCTGCCTTAAATTCTTCAATTCTGAATTTTACCACTTCTGCTTTCTACTTTGGCCGTTTGTCAGCCAACACTTTCCAAACCCACACCGTAACGCGTCTCAAATTATGGACGCACGTGTCTGTAGACACCTAAAAGTATGCCTCGAAACTGCAACTTTCTTTGCCCTCGGCCGTACGGCTTTGCTTTCTTTGGGACGCGATAAATTGTAGGCATACGAAACATCAGCAGCCAACAATAACAAAAAATGACAAATTTATGAGCACACAACACTGCAGATAGGTGCGTTCGTTTGTGTGTGTGTGTGTGAGTGCGGTTAACAACCGACAGGACACGGCTCGTATTTCTTGCGCTTTCTTCTTTTACTTCAAGGCGATAGATGATTATGCAACTACACGGCCGTCCTTACGCACATCCGCGCTTTGCTGTCCCACTGTGCTGTGTTGTACCGTGCATTGTTGTTATTGGCTTACCTAAAGTATTAAGTTAAGTCATTCCATGCCGCTCAGCCCCTTTGGCTGTGCTACTACAATTACGCGCCACCACAAGTGATTTACGACCTGCGATGCATGACGACAGCGCGCAGCGCGGCGAATGGAAATGCCAAACGCCACACGGCGACTGGCCGGTCGTGCGCGCACTTACAGTCGAGTCAACTTATTACTTTTTCTTGCGCCCCGCCCCCCCTTTGGCTTCTACCTGCAAACTTTTCGCTGTGCACACAAACTTCCGTTTTGTGTAAACTTCAACATCAGCCAACGCAACAACACCAACAGCACCAACAACAGCTCATCAAAGCCAAGTCCAACGTGCCGCCTAAGCAGCGGCCATAAGGTAAACTTTCGCTTGAGCGCCACAACCGCAACAAGCCCAAACCCATCTACACCATTTGCTCGCACCTCGCTCCCACCTCACCTCGAACAGTCACCAGCTCGACTTGACCTTTTCTTCGTCGGCCAGCCGGCCGCTGCTTCAATTAGGCTCACTGCACTGTTGTTGCACCGGGTGGCAACTCCATTGTTTCTGCCAGTCAAACACTCTGCGCTCAGCTCTCACGCTCGCTGTGCATTGTGCGGCTTGATTTTGTCGTTATTGTTGTTGTTGTGCTTGTTCGGCATTAGTTGTTATTCAGCGTTGGCATCGTACGCCTCGAGGCATAAATTACTTGTATCCTTGTATCCTTTTGCGCTCGCTTTCACTGCGCTCTCCGGTGCTGTTGATGCTGTAATTGCGTTTCTTCCGAGAATTTATTGTGTGCTCAGTGTAGCGGATGCGCCAGCAGTAGTCAGTGTGTAGTTGGCATTCGTTCGAATACAACCAATAAAGTATTTATTTCAGAATTGCTCGCTTGTTGGCTGACTTGTTGTATGAGAAAATCTCTCAGCTATGAATTGAAATGCCAGATTGGGCAGAAGAGTTGCACTTTAGTTTGAATATGGTAACAATTAGTTGGTTAATCATTCAAGTGTATGTTTGGTTCGCACTACATTTCAATGGGCTGACCTTGAAGTAATTTAATAGGATTTTGGCGTTAATTTTAATTTAATAATTTTCAATTTTTTAGAATTTAATAATTTTTTTAATTTTTAATTTAATTTTTTTAGATAGATTAGTTAGTTCTATTTGGGTTTGGTTGATTTAAGTTTCAATTATTTAGTGCTTTTTCTTAATAAAATTAGAATTAATTCTACTCGGGCAGGCCAAAAAATTTGAGTTAGTTTGAATTAGTTTTGGTTTGAAGTTATTTTAATAAATTGGAATGAATAAATAAATGCGATTTCAAATTATTGGAGCGAAACTTTATAACAAATAACTTGAAATGTTTTTTATGAATTTCCCTATATTACTTTTATTTATTTTTGTTATTTTAATTGTTTTTTCTATTTTTTCTTAATCTCTGTCAATGTTACTTACTGTCTACTTTATTTTATTTTATTTTGTTTTATTTTATTTTATTTTATTTTATTTTATTTTATTTTATTTTATTTTATTTTATTTTATTTTATTTTATTTTATTTTATTTTATTTTATTTTATTTTATTTTATTTTATTTTATTTTATTTTATTTTATTTTATTCCAATTTATTTTATTTTATTTTATTTTATTTTATTTATTTACTTTACTTATTTTATTTTATTTTATTTTATTTTATTTTGTTTTATTTTATTTTATTTTATTTTATTTTATTCCAATTTATTTTATTTTATTTTATTTTATTTTATTTATTTACTTTACTTATTTTATTTTATTTTATTTTATTTTATTTTATTTTATTTTATTTTATTTTATTTTATTTTATTTTATTTTATTTTATTTTATTTTATTTTATTTTATTTTATTTTATTTTATTTTATTTTACTTTACTTTATTTTATTTTATTTTATTTTATTTATTTATTTTATATTTTTTAATTAATTTATTTATTTTCTTTTATTTTTTTATTTTATTTTATTTCATTTTATTTTTTATTTTATTTTATTTCATTTTATTTTTTATTTTATTTTATTTTATTTTATTTTTGTTTATTTTATATTATATAATTTTATTTAATTTTATTTTTTATTTTATTTTATTATTTTGTGTTATTTTATTTTATTTTATTTTATTTTATTTTATTTTTTTTTATTTTATATTATATAATTTTATTTTATTTTATTATTTTGTTTTTTTATATTATTTCATTTTGTTTTATTTTATATTATTTTATTTTATCTTACTTTATTTTAGTTTATTTTATTTTATTTTATGTTATTTTATTTATTTATGTCCATATTGATTTTAATTTATTTTTATTTATTATTTATTTATAACTAACAATCATTCCCTGAATTTAAGTAATTTTATTGAATTTCAATGTTTTCGAACTCATTAATTTTTTCAAGTGTAGATTTAAATATGCTTCGGCAAACATTATAACAACTATACAAATAAAAATCATCTTTCATGCAGCAGTTTGCAGCAAAACCAAACATTTTAATTAGCTACTAATTGAATACAGACACAATTACACTTGTGTGCAAAAATACCAAATCGAATGCATTCAAATTCAATTCTACCACTAAATACATTTATCTGTGGTACATTTACCATAACATTGGCGTGCACAGAATTTCGTTTTTGGGAGCGTGCGAGGGTTCTATACACAACTTTTGATCGCAATACCAGTTAAAACTATATTTTCCACACAAAATTATTTTGAGAGGGATTTGAACTTCTCCTCACGTGCACCACAGCGCTCCATACGACTGAGCGCTGTCCCATTACAAACTGATGTAAAATAATTGCGACTAAAATTATGTGTGTGTGTGTGTGTATGAAAATAATAATTTATTTCCAGCAGAGGAAGCGAATTTTCTGCGTTGCATTATTTTGAAAACGATTCGCTGCATTTGGTTTGTAAAATTGCAATTAGTTGAATATTAATTGAAATTCGAGGCACAGAATTTTTGACCCAATTCCATCCGATGCCATCGAAATGCAAAGTAAAAAATATATACAAATAATATCATAAACAGAGGGGACACTAAAGTAAAGTTGGCGCAATTAACTAAACACAACAACATAAATTTAATGCAATAGTTCTAAGCAAATCAAATGATTATTGTGCAATATTATTGCAGTGTATTTGTTCAACAAATGAAAAGTGTGATACATGAGGATGAGGTCAAGAGCATCAAGCGAAAGGATCTGATTGATTGAACGAAGTATGCGCCTATGAAACCGGTAACGACATCTAGCGGTAAATAGCCGAATATTTATAAACTTCGGAACCGTACCAAATGTCATGTTTACTTCTTCTGTCATATGTCAACAATATTCAGTTCACAATTTGTCAAGTTTCATCCAACAACGCATTGTTTGACGCTCCGGAAAATGTCGGATTATGTGCCTACAAATTAGGATTTGCGGACACAGTTAATTTTGTGTTACCATTTGAAGAAAAAAACCTTCTAAAACCTGGTGAAACGGTTAACGGTGAACGTTACCAACAACAATTGGCCGATTTGAACCGTGCTATACGCCAAAAACGCCCAGAATATGAAGCCAGGCAACACAAAGTGGTTTTCCTCGATGACAACGCACCACCACACCGCACTAGAGCCACCAAAGAATTGGTTGCATCGTACAACTGGGAAGCTCTTGCTCATGCGGCTTACTCACCAGACTTGGCGCCTTCGGATTATCACATGTTCGCATCGATGGGCCACGCATTAACGGAACAGCGCTTCAATTCTCACGCAGAAGTCAAAAAATGGATCGATGATTGGTTTCAGGCAAAAGACGAAACAGTTTTTTTGGCGAGGCATCCATAAATTGCCTGAGAGATGGGAAAAATGTGTAGCTAGCAAAGCCATTACTTTGAAGAATAAAATTGTAATCATTTCCTCACAATAAACGTGTTTTTTTCAAAAATAATTACCGGTTTCATAGGCGCTTAGACACTTAGAAGCCTAATGCTCTTCGTCTGAGGAACAAGAGAGAACAAGAGTGAAAAGGGATTCGACTTAGTGGTTCCTTAGACCGCATTCTTTGCTACTGTCCGGCTATCTGAAGAGTGTGCTTTACTCCGTTTAAAACCCCGTTCTTTTCAGAGTTTGATAGGGTCTTCAAGCATGACAGGGTCTATTCGTGGTCGACTTGGCCAGCCCGTTTATCTAACCTAACCTAACTTAACCTTTGTGAAATATTTCGACGAATTCCTAATCGAGTGTTCTAAGCCGCCAACAATCGAATCGAAATTCTGACACTCAGAAAATATTAAAACATACCACAAATTATTTGAAAAAATATAAAAAACCCGACAAGATGAAAAACGCAGCTGTTAGTGGGGCCGCAGGTAGCCGAGCGGAATATTTTATAGCCAACACGTAAATATGGCAGAAAATGTCACATTAAACTCACTTGAGAACATAAAATGCGACACTGACTGCATAACATTACAACAACAACAACAACAAGAAAACCCCCAATAACCACGCCGACAGCAGCTTTCACAGGCAACAACCAACAGCCAACAAGTTCCGCAAGCTGCCGGTGCGGCAAACAACTCGAAACGCTGGCAAGACTCGCGCATCGGGGCGTTGCGACGCGACAGTGTGTCAGGATAATATAAAATTATATTAATGGTTGATTATAATGCACAATTTCGCAACTTCATCATAATCACAATGTCAGCAACAACAATAATACACAGCAACAACATTCACTTCCACTTCCATATTCAGCGCCAAGCAGCAACCAAACCGAACGAACAACATTCGGGAGAGACAACTGCCCCGCTTGGGCTTGGTGACGCGGTGGCACGCATACAACAACAACAACTTATTTATCAACCCGCTGACACCCCCACCTACAAAAACAACCAAAGCAAAAAAAAACACGCACCACACCAGTGACACGCGCAATAATACGAGTACGCCGTCGCCTTTTTCCGCGTGCGCCTCGGTTCGTTTGCCACTTGCCGCACGTTCGTTTTGATTTTTTACGCCACCGCATAAGCGAGACATTATTAAAAGCAATTAATCATATTATGAACGCCATTAAAACGTAAATTGTGAAAGGCGCACTGACGACGGGCTGGTTGCTGCTGCCATCGCTGCTTTCAATTCTGCTGGTCTTGTTCCTGTTACTGCCACTGCTGCCGCTGCTGCTGTACGCGTCTGCAACATAAATAAGCAACTAAATACGCTCAAGTAGAACATTGATATGAAGAAAAGACAGCTGGCAGGCGTTGAGATTTGCAATTTTCAACTCAAATGCGGCAGCATCGGTGTAATTTGACAATTTTAAAGCGAAAATGTATTTAAATTCATGAATTTAGTTTGTTTGATCTCAAGTTTAAATATGTGTAAACAAATATTTTAGAGAGTTGAGTGAGAGTTGAAAGTCTTTTGCTTAGAGCTCATGCAACCCCGAGGCAGGGAGCAGTTTCAGACTGACAGCAGTTTCAGACTTCAGGAAAAGTCAGAAAGGAAAAAAGTCCTTTCATCTTATTCTTAGTGGACTTCACTATCTTCTGGATATGAGGTCTGCAAAGGATAGTGAAGTGAATCCCAAACAATCTTCTAAATTCCTCTTAATCTGACATCTCTAAGTGGATCTCACTATATTCTAGATATGGGTGGGTTACGGATTGATTAACAATTTGATCCGAACCAGGACACAAAACAATCATCTCAATTCCTCTTAATCTGACATCTCTAAGTGGATCTTACTATCTTTTGGAATGGGATCTAGCGGGATACGGATAGGGCAACAAGTCTATCCAAACTCCTACACCAACCAATCATCTAAGTTCCACTAAATCTGACGTCTCTAAGGGGATCTCACTGTCTTCTGGATATGGGGATTGGCAGGATACGGGTTGGGTATTCCATCCGTTCTATTCAAACTGACGTCTCTATGTGGATCTCACTGTCTTCTGGATATGGGGTCTAGTGGGATACGGATTGGGCAACAATCCACACTCATGTTTCTAAATGGATTTCACTGTCTTCTGGATGACATCTCTAAGTGGATCTTACTATCTTCTGGATATGCGGTCTGGCGGGATACGGAAAGGACAACAAGTCTATCCAAACTCGCACACCAAACAATCATCCAAGTTCCCCTAAATCTGACACTAAATCTGTCTCTGACGTCTCTAAGTGGATTTCACTATCTTCTGGATATGGGGACTGGCAGGATATGGATAGGGTAACAACTCTGTCCAAAGTGGATCTTACTATCTTCTGGATATGGAGTCTGGCGGGATACGGAAAGGACAACAATTCTATCCAAACTCGCACACCAAACAATCATCTAAGTTCCCCTAAATCTGGCTCTGACGTCTCGAAGTGGATTTCACTATCTTCTGGATATGGGGACTAGCAGGATACGGGTTGGGTATTCCATCCCTTCTATCCAAACTGACGTCTCTAAGTGGATCTCACTGTCTTCTGGATATTGGGTCTAGTGGGATACGGATCGGGCAACAATTCTGTCCACACTGATGTTTCTAAGTGGATTTCACTGTCTTCTGGATAACATCTCTAAGTGGATCTTACTATCTTCTGGATATGCGGTCTGGTGGGATACGGAAAGGACAACAATTCTATCCAAACTTGTACACCAAACGATCATCTAAGTTCCCCTAAATCTGACACTAAATCTGACTCTGACGTCTCTAAGTGGATTTCATTGTCTTCTGGATATGGAGTCTGGCAGGATACGGATAGCGTAACAACTCTGTCTAAGCCCGGACCCTGACATCTCTAAGTGGATCTTAGTATCTTGGAGTCTGGTAGGATACGAATAAAACACCAAACTATCATTTAAGTTCCCCTAAATCTGACGTCTCTAAGTGGATTTCACAATCTTTTGAAAATGGAATCTGGCGGGATACGGAAAGGGCATCAAGTCTGCTGTTGAGTGCTTTCTAATAGGGAGAGGAATACTTCCTTCTAACGGACCGCAGTAGACGGCGAAATATTGCTAACTGCAGTGTAGCCTGGCAGATTTTACTACAATGCCCCTTTCGCAGGTAACACAAGCACCTTTAATTACTTTTTTCGGGAGAAGTCTACCATTCCAACCTAATCTATGTAAGTGATTTTTTGTCAGAGGTGGAAATCGAAGCCCACGAAGCCCACTTAGACAATGAAGGCCCATTGTGATACCACAAACAGTCGAACATAACATTGCTCACTCTGTCGACTAAAAACAGTTAAGACTTCATCGAAACGGACCACACAATCGCATCCCTAGAGAACACACGGCTGCCGTATTCCTCGATCTTCGTGCTAATGATGCCTAATTTTCTCTTCCCTGCTAATTTCATAACAATTAACATTTCATTTGCATTCAGTGTAAATATGAATTTTCATTTTTATGGCCCAACATGAAACGACTTAAAATCCCAATTTCACATTTCTTGTATGAGGCTCTCTTGCAATTTTATTTTGGCAGCTTTGCATATTTTATGCTTTGGCAATTTTTCATGAGCTTGTTACGAAATTTGTAATACCGCACATTTATATTTTAACGTTGGTCGCCTTTGGCGCCTTTCGGCGTTTGCATTCAAGCGATTCCTTCTATTTTTATCTGCTCGCCTGAATGGGTCATGAAAATGTGTTGAAATGTAAAGCTTTGCACTTCAGCATGAAATCGCCATAAACCCACAAACTGGCGCAGCATGACTCGCTGAAACCACACCAACACACACACACTAATACACACACACACACATACACATGCATAGCACACGCACATGGCGCGCGCCTTGCGCCAACGGCCACATTTATGGCCGCACTTCAAAGCAACCATTTAGAGGCCATTTGTGGTCTGGTTTACATTTTTTGCCGCAAATAATTTTCAAAAAATATGAACAAAAAGTACCAACAACAAATTCAAAACCATCAACCCAAAAGTTGTCAGACAAATAAACAACAAAAAAATGAAACAAAAAAACATTTTAATAATTCAACATTTAATCGTTGAGCGGCGGAAAAATTAAAATTGAAACCGGAAACGGAAATGATGTGCAACATTTTCCGTCGCTGCCAATCTGCTGCTGCCGTCCAAATACACACATTGTCCATATGTTGGACAACACTCGCGCAATTTTTTTAAACTTTGTGCTTTTTTATGTTTTGCGTCGTTTTTTTTAATTACACACACTCACATATAAACCTCAATGTAACTACGAATATAGTCAAATGTGTTTGTGTGTGTTTGTGTGTGCTAACAATTTCCACAAATCATGCTGAGCTAGCGTTTGCTTTTCAATTTCGGGGGTTTTAATTTATTTAAAAAAAAAGATTTGAAAAATATGCTGAAAACAATAAAAATGCGCAAAAAATATCAACAAAGCCCCACAAACAACTTTGGCGAGAGTCTGCTTTTCATGCTTGGCAATTCAATTAAATTGTTTACTTTGATGGCTGTTCTTGTTGTTGTTGTTATTGTTGTTATGGTTCGTCATGCTGGCGTTTGATGCTGCCGGCCATGTTTGAAATTCGAGTCGTGTACATTTAAAAGGCAAAAATTCGGCTCAAATATTAAAAAATATTTACATAGTTTTGTGTATGTATGTATATATGTATATAAGTATGTATATATGTATGCAGTGGCGCACAGAGGATTTTATTTCGGGGATTGTATAAAACTTTCAAGCCTAAAACCACTTGAAATCAAATTTCCCGCTCATTTTATAACAAACAGTTTTTATAACAAAAAAAAAGGAATTTAAAGCCCCAAAATCCCCTTGCCTGCCGCACTGTATGTATATGTGTGTATATTTATGTGTGTGTATAGACACTAATGGCAATAGGCTTAAACTTTCGTATCATAATACCACAGTTCAGGCTGGCGGGGAAAATGAAATATGCATGAAAATTTTATTTTCCATGTCTGTTTTGTTGTCAACGAGCGAAATCATTCCCAATTTTTTGGAAAATGTTTAGATATATCGATAAGAAGTCAGTCACTGGAGGTAAACCTCAACATAATTGAAAGTTGCATGGATCTGATTAACTTAAGATTACATTAGATTAGATTAGATTAGATTAGATTAGATTAGATTAGATTAGTTTCGATTCGATTAGATTAGATTAGATTAGATTAGATTAGATTAGATTAGATTCGATTCGATTCGATTCGATTCGATTCGATTCGATTCGATTCGATTCGATTCGATTCGATTCGATTCGATTCGATTCGATTCGATTCGATTCGATTCGATTAGATTCGATTCGATTCGATTCGATTCGATTCGATTCGATTCGATTCGATTCGATTCGATTAGATTAGATTAGATTAGATTAGATTAGATTAGATTAGATTAGATTAGATTAGATTAGATTAGATTAGATTAGATTAGATTAGATTAGATTAGATTAGATTAGATTAGATTAGATTAGATTAGATTAGATTAGATTAGATTAGATTAGATTAGATTAGATTAGATTAGATTAGATTAGATTAGATTAGATTAGATTAGATTAGATTAGATTAGATTAGATTAGATTAGATTAGATTAGATTAGATTAGATTAGATTAGATTAGATTAGATTAGATTAGATTAGATTAGATTAGATTAGATTAGATTAGATTAGATTAGATTAGATTAGATTAGATTAGATTAGATTAGATTAGATTAGATTAGATTAGATTAGATTAGATTAGATTAGATTAGATTAGATTAGATTAGATTAGATTAGATTAGATTAGATTAGATTAGATTAGATTAGATTAGATTAGATTAGATTAGACTAGATTCGATTAGATTAGATTAGATTAGATCCAAATAAAAAGTGGGAATTTAAATTTTTGTTCAGCCTAAAAGTATACCATTTAATATTTTATTTGAAATCAATCATCAGCATTTGACTATCAGCGTTCATAATTGTCATAGTCTTTTGCATACTTTTAGGCTCTATTCCTGTCAGTTAACCAAAATTTTCAGCATATTTATATGAACGTTTTTCAGTTGTCATTCGTTCGCCTCACATTAAGCGCCTTAACTGTAAAAACGTGAGCCTAAAAAGTGAAATATTTTTACTGCTTCGTTATCAACCATTAACACAATTTTCTTGTGTGTCTCGTGTACGTTATTGGCTGACAGCACTTGAATTGGATCGGGCACGTGTCGGAAGTGTTTCACAAACGGCGCCCACGCATACACACACAGACCACGATACGCATGCCCAGTGCTAGCAGATTAGAAGTCAGGAGAGGGGATTAGTGGGGGGTTAGTGGGTGTTTCAAGTCCCACGCACACAATTCAAGAGCGACAAAGACACAAAAAAAGGCGAAGGACAACAAACGGTTTTCATTGTCAATATTTACTTGCAGATACATTAAATGTGCTGGAACTATGCGAGTGACGTGTACTTGACTGAAAATTTTGGTAGAAAGCTTAAAAAGTAAACTCAATATTAACTAAAAATATTTGCTTAACATTAGGAAATATGAAATTTGTTAAAGTTCAAAAAGTTAGGGAAAACATTTCGTATTTATGATGCGGAAAGTGATGGATTGAGATAGCTGAGGACTGATTGGTTACTTGTAATGATTCGAGGACAGTAGAAATAAATTTAAAAAAGATTTGAGTGGATGCTTTTGCAGTATAATGTAATCCAGATAAATATGGAATCAAAGAACACAGCTTAAACATTTCTTCTTTAAATGAAAACCAACATGGCTAAGTCACTTTTTTGTTGACACGGATTACAGGAAATCAACAGAAACACAATTTTTAGATATATTTTAAATTACACATCTCCGTTCAAATCTTACATCATCAACACTTACAACGCTGCGCCATTACCAGCATTTCATTGCTCTTTCGTTTAAAATTTAAAACGCAACAAATTGTCTTCTTCTTGCTTCAGCAATGCTCTTGGCTTTCTCCCTGAATGCTTTTTCGGTCTTTAAAGCTATGACTTTTCATAACATTCGACGCTTGCAAATTTAATTTCATATAAAAACTGACACGCTGCAACGAAACGTCTGCAAATAGGACATAAACCAGTCTCCATTTTGTTTTTTGTTTTTTTGTTTTTCTTCTTTTACTTAATGATTTCTGTATTTCTTCCCCTCCCCAACTTTGATATAGTAGGACCGGAAATGTTATATTTTAGACAATTTTTTGTTGTTATTGCGCATGTCGGCAACCCGAAACGTTGCCGCGACGTGACTAATAAACGTCAGCCATTCGCTTCTGTAAGCGCAAAAGGCAAAGGGCACAGGTAACCCAAACACAGACACACCGACATTGATGTCAAAAGGTCATTAACACTTTATTTGCAGCAACAATTTGAATGCTGCTGCTGTTGTTGTTGTTGTTGTCGTAGAATTTGATGTTGTTGTGAACTGTTGCTGCTTTGAAATTACGCTTTGTGCCAACGTTGATGAAGTGGGAAATTCCATTGAAAGGCAGCGAGGCGTTTTATTGCAGCAGCAACGGCGTTAACTGTCGTTTCGTCGAGCAGTCAGAATTTCGAGCAGCAGCTCAAAGAGCAGCAGATCGACAAGCATCAAGCGGGCAGGGGATAAAGAGTGGGTGGAGCACAAGGTCTGAAAAAAAGCTGTCAAAACAAGTTGAAATAGGTGAACGACATTTGAAAAAGGCGCACAATTTTCCGAGCCATTTACAGGAAGCCTGCTTGGTGCATATTGAGAAATTAATTTAAAATAAAATGTTGCTTTCAGTTTATTTGAAATAATTTTAACCCGCCAACTCTAGTGTTGGTTGTTTTGACTCATATTGCAAACATGGGTTAGTATTTTAAAGTGTTTGTCTTCTCTTACTTTCAGCTGCCAAATCAAATAAATTAAGTGTGAAATATACCAAATAATGCAACAAAAACATACAACGCTGTGCAGTTGCGCACATAATTGTTTTGACACACACACATACAAAGCCACAAAACATGCACTTCAACGCGCACTCATTCAAGCATAAGAACTATTCTCCGGCCGATTCCCATTACGATGGCCGATTTTAAAGCCAATGCCGTTCCAACACTTAAACATGGTTTAAACTAGATTTCAGCACTTTTTTTTTATTTTTATATTCGAAAGTAACGAATAAAAATTGACATATATTCGGCCAATATTGAACCGAAGTCAATGCCAATGCCGATTAATCGGCTTAACACTAATAGAAACACACACACACACTGACACAAACCGGCGCACTCGATTGCCTCGCTTCGTGTTTATGAGAATTCGTAAATATGTATTAGCAATATGTGTGTGTTTGTGTGTGTGTTTGTGACTGTTGCACGTTGCCAATCAAGCAGCCAGTATTTGTTTTGTTTTTTTTTTTTGTTTTGTTTTTATTTGCAGCCTTTCTACTTTTTTATTGGAAATAAAACGCAATATCCAGCTGTGCGCTTAAATGAAATTATTGCTTTAATGGTTTTGTTGTTGTTGTTGTTATTGCTTTTTCAGTCGAATTGACAGCCATTAACCAGACCACGCCAACTCCACTCAGCCTTCCGCCCAATCGAAGCAGTCAAACAACACACACAACCAATACTTATTGTCTACCCTCCTGCCCCCGGCCCCCGCAACCATACCCCTTCCTCTCGTCTGGCCAAGCCACACCATTGTCGCTCTTGATTTTGCAACAGAACGCGCGCACAGCAACGTTGCGGCTCGCTTCGCTGCCGCTTGAGCAGTGTTTTAATTTTTATTGCTGTCATGCTGTGCCAGTGTTGCCACCCGTGTGCACACAGCAATGGCGACATTGCATTGCTCTATGCGAACAATTTGTGTGTGTGTGTGTTATATATATGCGTGTGTGTGTGCGTTTGCAGAACTGCTCTATAATTGCGCAGCACTTTCAAGTTTGTAAATTAATTGTTTTCTTTCGTTTGCTCTTTCTCACTTTTTCATTTCCCATAAAAATTCCTTAACACCACATTTTGTGCTTCTCACTCGCTCCCTCACGCTTCTACGCGTGCTGCGCTTTCTGCGCTTTGAAGTGTCCGCTCATGCTCCACTGCAACGCACATATGTCAGCCATTGCCATTGCCAGCTGCCAGCTGCCTCGCCTATCGGCCACCGCTCGCAGCAGCAGTGCGATTTTAATTTGTTTTGCCTTTGCTTTGCACAAAGCTGTGAGATTCGTTTCAAATGAAATGAAAAAAAATCCATTCTATTGCTTATTCAGTGCTTGTCTACAACATGGCCACAGCGCTTTTCGCCAGCAGCGAAACGTTCTTTACGGAAATTGTGATGGTAACCATCCACCCAGATAATGGTTGGTGACATCTAAAAGGATCAGGTGTAAATGGCAGAAAAATAAGGATTTAAAGCGGTAAAGGAAAATGCTAAAAATCGCACCAAAGCACACGGAGACTTAACAGAAAGTATTGGAAATGTCTAAAAACTACAAAACAGAATTTGTTTTTTAAAGGACACAACAATTGTGTATTTTGACAAGTGGCTATTTCAAAAATTGAGTTTTCTTGGCTTTGATTTAATTTACTTTGCTTGGTTTCAAAGTTCGGATGGATGTGAAGGGGCCAATCAGTTCTAATTTCTCATTATCCCGAAAGATTATAAAAAGTTACTACACTTACAACCTTTCAGAAATGGAGCGGATATCATGAATATCTCAGAAACGTTCTGCAAGGTTGACTTTTACGATTAGGCTTTTTTTTACGATTAGGAATTTTGTCGATCTAGCAGCTTTGGCACCCTTTTCCTCCTTTTGCTACCCTGTTTTTTCGATTGTTTTCAATCCTTGTCTACCATTCCCCTCCCTTGATTTCCTTTCCATCCTTTCCCGTCCATTCCATTAATTTCCCCTCCCTTCCTTTCCCTTTATTTCCCTTTGTTTTCTTACCTTTTGCTTTCTTAATTTTCTTTCAAATCCCTCCTTTGTCTTCCTCTTTCTTCTTTTCTTTTTCCCTCCGTTTCCATTTCATTCCTTTGTTTTCCCTTCCTTTATCTTTTCTTATTCATTCGCCTTCATTTCCCGTCTTTTTTTTTCTTTTCCTTTCATTTGCTTTTCCTTCCTTTTCTCGCATTTTCTTCCTTCCATCCCTTTTTTGCCCATTCTTTTACATTCATTTTCCTTCCTTTCCTTTTCTTTCATTTCCTTTTCTTTCATTTCCTTTTCTTTCATTTCCTTTCCCTTCCTTTCCTTACCTTTCCTTTCCTTACCTTTCCTTTCCTTTCCTTTCCTTTCCTTTCCTTTCCTTTCCTTTCCTTTCCTTTCCTTTCCTTTCCTTTCCTTTCCTTTCCTTTCCTTTCCTTTCCTTTCCTTTCCTTTCCTTTCCTTTCCTTTCCTTTCCTTTCCTTTCCTTTCCTTTCCTTTCCTTTCCTTTCCTTTCCTTTCCTTTCCTTTCCTTTCCTTTCCTTTCCTTTCCTTTCCTTTCCTTTCCTTTCCTTTCCTTCCTTTCCTTTCCTTCCTTTCCTTTCCTTTCCTTTCCTTTCCTTTCCTTTCCTTTCCTTTCCTTTCCTTTCCTTTCCTTTCCTTTCCTTTCCTTTCCTTTCCTTTCCTTTCCTTTCCTTTCCTTTCCTTTCCTTTCCTTTCCTTTCCTTTCCTTCCTTTCCTTTCCTTTCCTTTCCTTTCCTTTCCTTTCCTTTCCTTTCCTTTCCTTTCCTTTCCTTTCCTTTCCTTTCCTTTCCTTTCCTTTCCTTTCCTTTCCTTTCCTTTCCTTTCCTTTCCTTTCCTTTCCTTTCCTTTCCTTTCCTTTCCTTACCTTTCCTTTCCTTTCCTTTCCTTTCCTTTCCTTTCCTTTCCTTCCTTTCCTTCCCTTTCCTTTCCTTTCCTTCCTTTCCTTTCCTTTCCTTTCCTTTCCTTTCCTTTCCTTTCCTTTCCTTTCCTTTCCTTTCCTTTCCTTTCCTTTCCTTTCCTGTCCTTTCCTTTCCTTTCCTTTCCTTTCCTTTCCTTTCCTTTCCTTTCCTTTCCTTTCCTTTCCTTTCCTTTCCTTTCCTTTCCTTTCCTTTCCTTTCTTTTCCTTTTCATTTCTTATCTTTTCCG
Organism: Melieria omissa; assembly: GCA_963971225.1. Lineage (NCBI taxonomy): Eukaryota > Metazoa > Arthropoda > Insecta > Diptera > Ulidiidae > Melieria > Melieria omissa. The sequence continues at coordinate 69,096,990 of OZ020267.1, read as the reverse complement.
TCTTTACCTTCATTTCCTCTCCTTGCCTTTATTTCCCATCCCTTCCTTTTTTTTACTTCCTTTTCCTTCCCTTCAGTTTCTTTCTCTTCCTTCGTTTTCTCTTCCCTTCATATACTTTCCTTTCCAATCTTTTCCCATCTTTACATATGTATGTGTTACTCCTTCCTTACTTTCCTTTCATTTTATTTTATTTTTTCTTATTTATTTTGTTCATTTTATTTGCTTTTATTTAATTTTGTTTTATTTTATTTTATTTTATTTTATTTCATTTTATTTTATTTTATGTTACTTTAGTTTATTTTATTTTATTTTATTTTATTTTATTTTATTTTATTTTATTTTATTTTAGTTTATTTAATTTTGTTTTATTTTATTTTATTTTATTTTATTTTTTTTATTTTATTTTCTTGTATTTTATTTTATTTTCTTTTATTTAATTTTGTTTTATTTTATTTTATTTTATTTTATTTCATTTTATTTTATTTTATTTTATTTTAGTTTAGTTTATTTTATTTTATTTTATTTTATTTTATTTTATTTTTTTATTTTATTTTATTGTATTTTATTTTAGTTTAGTTTAGTTTAGTTTAGTTTAGTTTAGTTTATTTTATTTTATTTTATTTTATTTTATTTTATTTTATTTTATTTTATTTTATTTTATTTTATTTTATTTTATTTTATTTTATTTTATTTTATTTGATTTTATTTTATTTTATTTTATTTTATTTTATTTTATTTTATTTTATTTTATTTTATTTTAGTTTATTTAATTTTGTTTGTTGTTTGTTGTTTTATTTTATTTTATTTTTTTTATTTTATTTTCTTGTATTTTATTTTATTTTCTTTTATTTAATTTTGTTTTATTTTATTTTTTTCATTTTATTTTATTTTATTTTAGTTTAGTTTATTTTATTTTATTTTATTTTATTTTATTTTATTTTATTTTATTTTATTTTATTTTATTTTATTTTATTTTATTTTATTTTATTTTATTTTATTTTATTTTATTTTATTTTATTTTATTTTATTTTATTTTTTTTATTTTATTTTATTGTATTTTATTTTAGTTTAGTTTAGTTTAGTTTATTTTATTTTATTTTATTTTATTTTATTTTATTTTATTTTATTTTATTTTATTTTATTTTATTTTATTTTATTTTATTTTATTTTATTTTTATTTATTTTATTTTGATCAACCAAAACTTATTGCTGTGTTAAAATTTCGTCATAAAAGTGTTTCACAACTCCAATCTGATAGCATTTTGTTGAAATTCTCATACGAAAATAAAAAAAGTTTAGTCGAATTGGCAGCAGTCACTCTGTGTCAATCGCATCGAACAAACAAAATTTACTTTGCTCACACATCGCACACTGCACACCGCACACCCAGTGAAATGCCGCAGTCAAGTCACAAAAAACACATAAACGCCCAAAAAAACAACAATAACTATGGCAACACTCTGCCATTAAATACTGCAAAGCATACATGGGCCGCAACAAGCAAACACAAACACACTCATACCAAATAAACAAACAAACTCATATTAAACTGAATGTGTATGTGTGTGTGTGTTTGTGTGCAGCCGGGTGCGCTTAATGTCTCCCCGGAGTGCACATCAATGTATTTTTAACAACTACAATTTTCATGATTATTACAAACACCACGAATCGGCCGCTGCCCCGCCTCCTTTCTCACTGGGGCAATGACTTTTTTTCAGTCCATTTTTTTGTAGGTGACCATGGCATTCGGTCAATTATGGCTTCAACCATACATAGTCAACTGCACCCTTGTCGGCGAGCAAAAGTGTAGCATTTCGTGTTTGCTTTTCATGTTTTGTAGCCTATTTACTTCATTTATATCGAATTGTATGTTACTTGAAGTGTGTGTACAGGTTCGTTTTTATGGCTTTTTGTACTACACAAAAAACAGACTTAATCGTCAACCCACTGTCGACTGCCTCAGCCCACATTTGTACAACACAAATGTGTGAAATAGCAAAAAATGCTTCATGAACGCAACAAAAAGCGCTCTAGCACACCTATTCTGTAGCTCTTTGTTGTTGTTTTGTTTTATATATTTCGTATATTTTTTCGCATGCGTTTGGCATTTTTATAAAGATCCCTTTTACCCGTGTTTAAAATGAAATATTTAATGTTTTTACAACATAATTTACAGAGCCAATGGCGAAGCTGTTTTTCTGACACTCTCACTGCCCGTAACACTTAATAGCTTTTACACACTCTATGGATTCCATACACACAGGAACGTTGATCAAAGCGACATAATAACAAATTAAGTTTTTTCATATTTTGTTTGAGAGCTGAAAAGATGATTGAAGGGATTTGATCAATGAAACTATGCCATTTTCATTCATTTTAAATATTGAGCTCTTAATAAAAAAATTTTCTTTTATTACGTATTGATAAATTAAAACAAAAAATAGGTTTTAAGTTCAAAAGCATGTTAAGTATTTGCATTTTTGTAGACTCATTACTCAAGTGAGGCCTAAAGCAGTGAGTGAAGTTTAGCCCAAAGCAGAGCATTGCATTGAACTATAACACTGTGCAACAACATTTTTGACACCGGGAAAAACCCATATGGGCGTGAAACTAGAGACCAAATATACTAATACTGTGTACTCAGTTTTTCATTCCTACATCCTTTGTCCTTTTACAAGGACATTAAAACTTTGAAGGCAATAAAAATAAAAAAAATATTAAAAAATACGTAACCTCGTTTAAATATGGCGATATGTATATCAAATGAAAGAGGAAAGGCTCAAGAATTTAAACAAAATTGATTTTTTATCTATTTGAAAAAAAGGATATAAAAAAAGGTCCTTTGAAAATTTTAATCCTTTATATCCTTGAAAATTTATATAGAATTTTCTTGAAAAGTAAGTATGTTAAAATCCAAAATTTGATCACGAGTCAAAATTTCATTACTCTAACATAATTGGTTCGAAAGTTATTAAAAAAAAGGCGGAAGCTGCAATTCTAATGAAGTACAAAAATTCTTATTTATTTGAGAGTCAGTATTTTAAATAATAAAAAGATACAAAATCAATGAAGCGAGAATAATGAAATTTGGACATATCGCAGGTTACTGGCCCATTTGACATCCCCTGTGATACCAGCTGTGAAAATCCAAACGAGCAGGAAACCGTTCTTCATTTTTAGAAGATTTTTGTAGAATTTTTTTAGTCGCCTTCATAATCCTCTTGGACTGGATTAAGAGGCCACATTTATTTGTTTATTTATTGAATTACTTGTACAGCTTAAGATCATGGATCTTTTATAAGTACATCAACAGCTTACAATATAAATACAATAATTTAACTTAAAACTAATACATGAAAGAAAGAAAGTAGAAAGTATAGAAGTTAGCACGAGTAAAGAAAGAAAAAAACTTCAAAGTTGGATTTCTCTTAAACTAGAGCCAATCCAGCCAAACGGCTGGTGGATCTCAACTCAGTATACCTATAGAAAAGTCACTCAGTAGGTCCCCCCATGTCTAAATTTTTGAGGGTAAGTTTCACGCACAGTGTTATTGGTCGCATAATTTACTCCAGTTCATTGAAATGGTGTAGTATACGTGTTTTGTAGTTGTTTCGATTCAATCAAGCTTTAGTCATCTCAGGAATTGAGTTGCACAGTCTCACGGCGTTAACGAAGAATAGTCTAGATGTAGCTAACAATATATGTCTAAGTACAATCAGGCTGTGATGCCTCTGTGACTTGGACAGGTGGAGCTTGTCATATAGATAACGCTGAGTTTTCCATAAAACTAATTTATATAGAAACATACAATTTCACGCAGCTAAGTAGTTCATAATGCTACATCCCAGAACTTTGTTTCTCCACAGCGAGACATGATCATATTTTTGGATCCCATATACGTATCGTTTAACATTATTAAAAACTACATTAATCTTGTGTGCCGATCTTGAGTCAAGTTTACTGTACACTAACTCAAAGGCAGAACAAGTTGCACAGCTAACATACCCCTGGTTTCCAAAGGCGTGAACGCGGCAGTTGTGGTCGGCATAATCCCGAAAACAACTAACAAATATGAAATATATCATCAACTTGAAATGGAGTTATCAAAAAGGCACTTACGCGCAAAATGAATGTCGAAACATCTTCACAGAAAGAATCATCACCGAAAAAATCACAACATTCTTTTCTGCAAAAAATTTCTTAAGAGTTCCCTCTTTAAGCATCTTTATGACTCTTTTAGTTGAATTTTCAGCATAGTTTCCCTTTAATTGACCGCATCTTGATTCGTTTAGTAGCAAACATTTTTCGACCATTATTTAACATTCAAGTGTTGCCCAACAAGCGCCGCTTGACCCAACAACCAAAGGTCTGTAAATGTAAAAATTACTCTAAAGTGCAATATAAGCATTTTAAGGGCACAACAAGAAAAGGTTACAAAAAAAAAAACAACAACCAAAAATAACACAAAAATTACACAAAAAAATAACACACCGAAAAAATACCCAAAAAATAAATATTTTTTACCATAGCCTCGTTGACCAGTCATTGAATCTGTTTGTATTGTTCACACCTCCATAGAGTTGTTCAAGCTTAGATGAAAAAAAAAAACTTGAGCTGTGGGTCAAATCGAAATGTGTAGAGCAAATTGTCAATTTAAATGGACACAAAAACATTAAGAAAAAAAATAAAAATTAAATTATTTGAAAAATACAATAATACTTAACCCATTAAGCCCTGAGCGTTGCGTTTGCGCAACGTTTGGGAATTTCGCTACATTAAGTAATTCATAAAGATATAAGACTTGAAAATGGGTAGAATTGGATTCGAATTGATCGGTTTAGATTCTGCCATACTCAAATTTCAAAATTTTTTAAATATTCATATCTTTTTTTCGATCCAAAGTCAAAGGTTTTTTTTGGGGAATTTTTGAAATTCAATTAAAAATACTTATTCTTCAAACCCATCAAAATCCCTTTGTGGGCTGCATTTTGTAATGCTAAACTATTTAAAAATAAGTTTTAAAAAAAATTTTTTTTTTTTAATTTTATGTTTTGTATGCGACTAAGGCCCAAATTGCGTTTGCGCATCGTACCCTCCTGGTTCAGGGGGTGGGGGTATGAATTATTTGCTTGATTTTTTTTCTTGATTAGGTCAATTACTAAGATTGTGTAAAATTTTATGGAAATCGCACAAGCCCTTCTGGGGTCAGGTTTTAATGGGTTAAACATAAACAGATACGATTAGGAGAAATGAAATATTGCCAAAAGAGAAAAAAAACAAAATTCTACTGGCTTCAGAAAAGCAACAACAAATAACTAAAATCAACTTAGATGAAAAAAACAAAATAAAACATAAATGGATCAAATTAGGGAGAATGAAATAATGGTAAAAAGGTTGACGGTACGTGTCACAAACATTGATTGAATTATGGCCAAAATGACACTGGTATGTATAGACATGTGTGGACAAGTAGACCTACATACTCGTACCTACACATGCGCATACATACAAATAAAGATACATACATACATATTAAAGTCCTGCATGAATATATCCATTGTACTTGGTATTCGAAGAATGTGTGCAACGAAACGAATAGAAACGAGAACCAGCGAGCGTCGCTTCTCGTTTCTATTCGTATTCGGGGAAAGCGAACACTGCAGTGCTCGTATTCGGTGAGAAGCGAATACTGCAGTGCTCGTATTCGGTAATCGAGAACTTTGCGAAGTATTCGAAGATCAACAGTTTCATCGAATATTTTTATGCGCAGTATGTCACTTTTCCATGTGTATACTTGTGGTGTGGTTGAAGTGACTTATTAGTTAATACGCAAAATGCTTATTAGTTAATACGAAATTATTGAAGAAAGTAGCATAACAAATAAATAAATATTTATATATAACATAAATATTTCTAAATAATCTTAGGAATAATAAAACGAGTATATTCGAATATTCAAGCAGTTTGTTCTATTATTCGAATGTTTTTGTCCTCGTTTTCCCGGTTCGAGCGAATATGAATAAATAGTGTACATCTACTCGTTTCTGTTCGGAGCTTACTCGTACTCGAAGAGAGCTGTACTCGTATTCATTCAGACCGGTCCACAGAGATGAAGTAAAGTATTCTATTCAAAAGCATTTGAATGTTTTCGAATAGCAAAAATCCATACTCGTGCAGGGCTCTGATACATATGAAACAAAAAGAACTATTTTTATGAAATTCAAATATTTCAAATTGTGGAGAACTTTGAGAGAAATTTGAACTTTATGTAGTTTTCAAGAAGAAAAAACTATACTTATGACAATCGAACAACTCAACGGTGACAAAATTAAATGGCAATTCAAATCTTTTGCTTCAACTTCTCTCAAAGCAAAACCAATTTATGCTCAGTCCCTTTCAATGGACCACACATTTGCTAACTCTGTGCGATGTTAGTTTTGACTCATTCAAAAGCCAATATTTGCTTGAAACTAGAAATCACTCATGGTAACCTGACATACTCAGTTTTTGATTATCTGATTCAATGTCCTTTTTAAAGAACTTTAAAGTTTAAGCGAATAAAGTTAAAGTTTCTAAAGAATTGTTTTCAATATTTTCTGTTGTTAAATGATAAAATTATGGGTTGGGAATAAAAGGGGGAAATTGTAGCCGCAAGATAAAAGTCTCAGGCAGTGTCTTTATTAGTTCGTTTGCACGATTTGATAGTAACATCCTTGAAGGATCTTTTTTTCTATCAAAAGTTCTACAAAGGCAATAACAATGGGCTTAGTCCGCACTTGATGTAATAGGGACAGACGTATACTGTTACTACGAACCATTGAGTCTACGTGAGTAGCGGAATAAGAAATTGTTAAGCCTAAAACTATGCCATAAAACATACTTGAAAGTTCTTATAAAATAAAAACGAAATATTTTATGAATGTTGTTGCATACTTTTAGGGAAGAAACTCCACGGAAACGTGCAATGGATACATAAGGTTTCTAACAATTTTTTTTATTTTATTTATTGTTTATATTTTGTTAGAATTTTTTCCATGCTTCAATTTCAATTACATTTTGCAGACTAAATTTTTCTAAGCAAAAAATTCTTTTAAATTGTATTAAAAATGTCAACGCCAAAAAAAAACACCACTAAATTTACTTCCATTTTTTTACATTTTACATTTTATTGCCTACAAAAATTTATACGAAATTGTAACTTTAAACAAAAAACACCACCAAATGTGCTTTCAGTATTTTATAAATTTTACTCAAAATTTTATTCCCTGCAAAAATTTATATAAAATCTTAACTTGAAACAAAAAACATACAAAATTTGCTTTCAGTTTTTTATATATTTTACTCAAAATTTTATTTCCTGCAACAATTTATATAAAATCTTAACTTTAAACAAAAACAAAACACCAAATATGCTTTAAGTTTTTTATATTTTACTCAAAATTTTATTCCCTGTAAAAATTTATATAAAAATCTTAACCAGAAACACAAAATAACACCACCAAAAAATGCTTCCATTCTTCTACATTTTATTCAACATTTTATTGCCTACATTTAGGCAAAACTTCCACGCATACTCAATCATTGAATTAAGAGTAATTTTCTGTTGCTGCCAAAATTTCCTGATAACACACAACTCACCAACCTTGTCGACCGTCTGATTAACATTTGTGTAACCTCGCACACACACACACAACAACAACATTATGGCCACTAACAGACCCTCGGTGTCACGTCAATGCCCATTGTGCATTTGGGCCACGTTTTTCATGGAACTTCCAAATCATATCTGCCATGCAAGCAGCTGTCCAATCAAATGCACGTAACTAGCTCATTGTAAGCTGGACGCCATTGAGCTCTGCTCACATGCGGTCAAGTTGAATAGCATTGCTGGAATGTGTATGGCGTTCATTGTCGATGAAATGTTAATGTAGCATATTAAATTTGACATATGTCAAAGTTATGCTTTGTCAAATAACGACAAATGCCTGCGCACACGTTCTCCAAACGCTGACGCATGCATGTGTCCATGTATGTATGTACATACATAAGTATGACTGTATGTATGTATGAATTCGCAGCGCAAATGCATGCTTCCATATGTAACGCACTAATGTTCGGGTTAGCTGGTCATTTTGGCAGCAAGTTAACTGCCAAATTCAAGTGTCAGCTTGCGCGTTTTACCTCTCTCCCCCTTAAATTAGGCCGCCAAAGGGCCATGTGTATGTACATACTTAAATGCATAAGCTTACATATGTAGATGAAGGCCTACGAATGTCTGCTCGCTATAGACTTATGCCTTTAATTACTTGCACACACATACACATTCGAGCCGAATGCACACACACACACATACATAGAACCGATTGGTGCAATGCACTTGACTGTGCAATGTGTTTGTTTGTGTGTGTGTGTGATTGTGCCTACTTGTATGGTGTGGTAATTAATTAACAACAATGCATTGTAAATGTGTACAGGTCGCTTTCTCAGCTCGTTAGCAAAGTTATGAATGCAGTTCAATTGCAAAATTAATTAAGATTGTTCCCAGGCCAAACATATTTTATTAAGTAATGAAAACAATCTCTGTCATATTAGTTACTAAATGAAGCCACTTTATTCTACCTCAAATGCCTATAGTGCTGGCTATAGAATGTTAATTCTTGCTTTTCATTCATTTTGAAGATTTCAATAGAGTACTGGCACTGGATGAGGCTACAAAAAAGAAAAGAACCTCAAACTACACACATTTTTTTTGTAAGAGAGTTTAATTGGTTTGTGGTCCGGTTGAGTGGTTGCTACCACAGCTAAATGGCTGTGCGAGCACATAAAGCGCTCTTTTGGTACCATATCCTTGTTTTTGTTGATATTGGCTGGTATTTTAAAAGCACTCTGTGAGATCCAGAAAGCGTAGAAGCTTCCTGATCACCATGTTTGAAATTGTTCAGAGGTCTACGGGGAACTAAGTGTTGAGTTAGCGTAGCCTGATCCTGGCTAAACCCGCACATGTGTCCAAAAAGTGGCTCTCTCTCTCTGGTGCTCTTCTTTACAGCTGCAACAAAACGTATGGAAGAACTACGTGTACGTGCCAATGACCCCTAAGGACCCCAGAGAGTTTTGAGATATTCCCTCTGGTGATTCCAAGCAGCTACTTCGTACGGTTCAAGTAGCACTTTGGTCATGTTTTCCTTGATGTGCTGCAGGTAGACAGTGTGCTGCATCTTTCTTAAGCACAAAAGAAAAAGCGAGCGTGTTCTTCTTAATCTGCTGAACGGATTAGCTACCGACTCAGCGGTTGGTTTTGTCTTGAGCTGATTCTCGTCCAGTCAGTTCGTCTGCTTTTTCCTACCCATCGATGTTCTTATGTTCTGGGACTCGTGAAAGAGAGACTAGAGACAGAACCAAGAACTGAAACTCTTTTATGATACAAGCAATGTCAAAGTCAATTAATGTCAATGGTCGACAGATCTGTCAGTTCTGCTCCGAACCCAGGCAGGACAGTGGTACCAAGTGTTGGAACATTAGATGCAAAATGTCCTCTTTCTCTTTCGAGCTTATACAGTTAAAGGTGATCCAACAATCAGTAAAAAGTACTTCTCCGTTCATTTGCCAAAATAAATTCTCAAATTTTGACGCTTTTTTAGCCTTTAAAGTGGACTAAACTGATCTTTTCAAGTTTTTCAAACTTTCACTTGTCCCAAATTTGAGCTTTGGTTCTTCCCAAGTCTTCCTTTCATCAATCATTTTCTTATAAAATACTTGAATCCATCTTTCTGCTGATACAAGAAAACATTCCTTGAGCTTGTCCTTTCCTTCTTTTCTCTATTAAATTCTGAGCTACAAAAATTATTTCTTGTGTGAACCATTATTTCTGTTGCCCATTTCGACTTGAATTTCCACTAAAAAGCCACTAAACAAAATTGCAGCATACAAAAGAAAGATTTGATTAAATTCACAAAATGTCTACAAATATTAAGAAAACACAGGAAAGCTTAACTTTTGAGCTCACTTAAGCGCCAGCAAACAGCGCCCACTGGCACCGAAGCGCAGCCATAAACAGCTCAACACTCACACATTGACACTTGCAGGCAAATACCGTTAAACTAATAGCCTGAAGCGTGTATCGAATTTCTGTGCTTGCGCATGTGTACATATGAATGTGTGTGTGTGTGTGTGTGTGTGTGTCTTAGTTCGCTAAGTGCACTCGCCGATTTGGTGTCTCACTAGTGTGCAATCTACGCCGGCAAACTAACGCCGCCGAGCCAATCAGCTGAAGTGCTCCACGGGCGCCACCACTCGCTGCTACTAACAGCGTACTCGCCCCCAACTCTCTCCCCGCACGCTTCTGGCACACAGCAACCACCTGCACTGCTAATTAAAATGACTATTTGCAACGCTCGAAGGTAATTAATTACTACGAATGCGTTCGGGGTGACATAATCGACCAGCGAGTGCGGTGGCGCCAAAGTGGTACAACAGTTGGCCGACTGTGCGCCCCGAGGAGGGGACAGAGCTGAAGTGTGGCAACACTGCGACATCGGCACCCATGTGTCATCATATTTGTTGCTATTGTAATAATGTGCATATTGTTTGTTGTTGTAGTTGTTGTTGAGTGTGCTCCAGCTGTTGCTGGTATTAGCAGTCACGCTGATGTTGCAGTACTTAATGTTGTTGTTGTTGTTCGAGATTAACAGTAATCGACGCTTGTGCACTTCATCACGTTTGCACCGCCAGAAGACAGCGCCGAGCAACAAATTGCAACAACAACAATAACGACAAGACATGTTACAAGTGAAACAAGGCCGACAACTCGAACTCGAGTGGCAGCGGCAGCAAACAGCAGGTGGGTTATTGCTGAGAGTTTGGTTGGCCTCAGGTTGCACAATCAAAAAGAAGAAGAAGAAGAATGATTGGAAAACGTGTAGGGGGGCAGTGATTAGAACACCCGCGCCGAAGGGGGTAAATTAGGAGCTGCAGGTGGTCGGAAGTAAAATGCCTTTGTTCGCTATGAAATTTTATTCATATTAAAAAAAAATTAATTGCGGTCTTTCCATGTAGTTCAGCGTGCTGATTTCACGTACTTAGGCCTTAGGTTCGAATCCCAGCTCGGGCTAATGGAACTTCCAAGTATCCAAGCCGCCGTTCGCATTCGGCGTTAAACTGTAAGTCCCCTCCCTCCCTTTCCCCATCCGCTTGTGTGAGAGGCAACCTAACATAACCTTCCATGTAGTCTATATCACTTCATAGTCGCATCGCCATGTTATGATGCTGGTAAGGGCCATAAAGAGGCGTGACTATCGAATGCATATATAGGAATATCGATTTGGTTTGGTGTATGTGTAAACTTTTTAGAAGTTGTAATATCGAAATTGAATTAAATCTAATGTTTGGAATGGTGAAATCAGCGCTTTCCTGTAGACATTTCTTTTACTCCAGCTTGACTACATCCATGGAATGTTGCTTCACCTAAGCTGATCTTTTGCCTCCTTACTCTTTACTCCTTACTCTTAAGTCTCCTTACTCTCCTTAGTTCTTACTCTACTTACTCTTCTAACTCTCTTTACTCTCCTTACTACCCTTACTTTCTTTACTTTCCTTACTCTCATTACTTCACCTAAGCTGATATTTTGCCTCCTTACACTTTACTCCTTTCTCTCCTCACTATCCTGAGTCTCCTTACTCTCCTCACTCTTCTTAGCCTCCTTACTCTCCTTACTCTTCTTACTCTCTTTAGTCTCCTTACTCTATTTACTCTCCTTACTGTCCTTACTCTCCTCACTATCCTTACTCCTTTTACTTTCCTTACTCTCCTTGCTTCACCTAAGCTGATATTTTGCCTCCTTACACTTTACTCCTTTCTCTCCTTACTATCCTGAGTCTCCTTACTCTCCTTACTCTTCTTAGCCTCCTTACTCTTCTTACTCTCCTTACTCTCTTTAGTCTCTTTAGTCTCCTTACTCTCTTTACTCTCCTTACTGTCCTTACCTTACTCTCCCTACTCTCCTCGCTCTCTTTAGTCTCCCTACTCTTCTTACTCTCCTTACTCTCTTTAGTCTCCTTACTCTTTTTACTCTTTTTACTCTTCTTACTGTTCTTACTCTCTTTAGTCTCCTTACTCTCTATAGTCTCTTTACTCTTCTTACTCTCCTTACTCTCTTTAGTCTCCTTACCTTTTTTGCTCTCCTTCCTCTCTTTAGTCTCCTTACTCCTTACTTTTTACTCCTTACTAACTTTCGACTTGAATTGGTTTTACGCGACGAGCCCAACCCAAATTTTATTTCGTGGGGATTGAACAGTATCGATGCCATTACATTTAATTCCATTTAATTCACCTTCTTGTAGACATTTCTTTTACTCTCACTTGACTACACTTATCAAATGTTGGACCGCCTAAAATTATCTTCCACTCATTGCCTCCTTATGAAGAAATAGTAAAACGATTTTTGGCCTAACAAAGAGTTTTGATAAATTAACATAAGATGGCGCAACTAAATCTTTTGAAAAAAAGCATTCAGTCCGTACTGCAAAACACTATTTTTAAATTGAGAAGGAAACATCTTTTAATTCCTTTAAACTACAATTTGTTCTATATTGTTTTTCTGACCATAAAATATTTTTTAAATTAAAACAACAAACATTGCTTCTTTCTAATCCCAAAGTAGTTTTCTCCCCTAAGGAAATTTTCATAAAATTGTCATAAAAACTGACTGTTGGAACGTCTATAAAACACAACAACAAGCTGGCTGATGCAAGCCATCATAGTTAAAGCTACAACAAAAACATGTCACAACAACTATCAGCATAACAATAATACGAAATGTTGGCAGGAACACTGACAGAAGCAATGACTACGACAACAATAAAATCCAACAAAACGGCAAGACAACAACATCTATTAGCTGCAATGACAAAAACAACACCCGTTATTGGTGGCAATAACAACAAATAAGTTAGTAGATGTAATTATGATTTGATTACAATTGGCAACACACATTCACACGCACACAATTGAATTGGTCCCAGTACATTTGTACGGATTTTGTTGTTTTAACTGTTGTTGATTTTGTTGTTGTTGTGTTTGTTGTTGTTGTTGTTTGTTTTGTTGTTGTGTTTTTTTGGGGGGGTTTTTTTGATGGAAAAGCATTGAAAGCTGATGTGTTAGGTAGTTTGTGTGACTTTGTGTGTGTGTGTGTGTGTAGCATCTATGTGCTTGCTTGTGGAATATGTTTGTATGTTCATGTTTATTCTTCTTTTTTTCTATTCTTAATTGTTGGTTACCTTGAAACCAAAACCAAATTGTACACTTTTCATTTTCATTTTCACATTTTTCCCAGCAATTCCAAAATCATTTCAATTGGCTTCTTCCCAGCCATGCAGCTGTGTTGATCTTTTTTTCCAATTTTTAAGCAACAATTTGACGTATTTTGTGGTCTCAGGTGAGAGTTTCTTTTCAACGTTTTCAGGCATTGTTTGCATTTTCTCATTAAGTTGGGCTCACTTGATCTTCACACGAAATTGCAAACAGAGCCAGCAGCAACAACTGCAAACAAAAACGATTAACACTGAAAAGGGACACAGTGGCAGTGAAAAATGTCACAACAAAACAAGCGGCAACACCTTTCTTTCTCCTCACGCAAACCACTAAAAAAAACCCCCAACATTTCCGCTGATGACAAAACAATACCGAGGCAAGAGCAGTTAAAAATGGCCGCAGACAGGCAACAACTGAGCAGAAAACAGCAAGAAGAAGCAAGGAAAAGTGACCCGAAAGTGAAATGGAAAAGGTGAAGCATTGCCAAGAAATAAAGCCGCAGCACAATGCGCTAAAAGCAAACAAATGGAGATAATTACAAACGCGACGTGGCAAACTAATAAACCCGACAGCACCCGACAAGGCTTTCATGCTGCCAACAATGAATGTTAACGTGGTTAAATAAGTTTTGAATAAGCAACGGCAACGAGGGGCGCATGAATTTTGTAAACTGCCAAAATGGCGGCCACATTACCTCCGAATGCGGTCAACTTTAATGAGCAGACAATGTGCAGGAAAACCCAACCAAGCGAAAAGTAAGTAAGAAAAAAAAAGCGCGACGAGGCCAACAAGTGAAAAGGATGCAGTGCATGAAAATAGAGGGCAGTAAGTGTAAAAGCGTAAAAGCGAAAGTTGACTTGAGTCCGAAATGATTAATTTCTGTTTACAATTTGAGTGCAGCAAACGAAAACCGTAACACAAAACAATTACCCAAACCGACCCAAAAAGGATTAAGCACTGCCTTGGAGTTGCAACCGAACTTGGCTGAAGTCTTTCCGAACCGACACTCTGCGATTGCTGCGAAGCTTTGTTTACGCAGTCAGCTGTCAATGACATTATAAATTGTAGCCACTTTTGCAGTTTGTAAGATTTATTGGGGGCAATTCTTACTTAACTCCTCGCCGTCACAACATAACCTCAAATACGCGTTGGCCATTGAAATTAAATTAATTACTTTAAAAGCTCGCGCCACAACTTGTTGGGCGCTCATCTCGCACTGCTGCGCAGCCACCGAAATGCCATTAACGAGCGCCACTTGTGACCGCGACGCACAGTGTTGCGAGTAGTGACAAAAATGCCAAAATGCAATGTTATAATAAAAAAAAATCTGAGTATGAGGATTTATTGAACATGCTTCAATTAAGATAAATATTAAGTTTGAGCAAAAAATATTGGAAAACATAGAAGTTATGGGCTCTGAAAATACACTCTCCCACTGTTGAGAAACATTGTGTACAAACAGGGCAATTTTTCTTTCACTTTGAGGTTCAATATTTCAAAATCACTTATGTGCGAGTCCTTAAAATTTACTGTTGTCTTCAATTTAATATAATTTAGGTCTGGTAAGACCAAAATTTCGATGATTCTTCTCACTTCTGTGCAGTAACGTTATGAAAAAAATGAAACAAAGAAAACAAGTGAACAAAAAATTAGTTAAAACTTTAAAGGTTAATTAAAAAAGAAACACTTTTTATCACTTCCGAAATTTTTTCATATTTTGTTTTAGTAGTATTAAGTAAGTAAGTATTTGCATTATGCTGTAAAATTTTCCGCTGCGCATATTTGCGCGAATGAAAGCTATTGGCATTTTTCGGCGAAGACTTGAGTGCAAATTTACAATATTTTCAACGTTTGGTTGAATGCCAATAGCAATCGGTCAACTAATGCTCTGATCCTTATAAAAAATTTGTTAAAAATAGCAAAATCAATTACAATTACTATTAAGTATATTCAAAATAGAGGGGTTAATGGAGTTTCGACAATACACTTTGATTTTTTCTTCGTACAAACCCAAAAGTTGACAACTTTACAACTTCGTTTGTATGCGAGGCGCCCAATGGCGGTGAATTTGTGAACTTTAATTAATTTTGTATTTTTTGCACTCAGGAATGTTGGCAATCACTGAATAAATCATTCAAATCTGTTCAGTAGTTTCCGACATACGATGTTTCCTCGCTTACTTTACTACATTTACAAGTGGGAAGCCAGTTCCATTGAAAATGACTAGTTTTGTATGGCAGCCCCCTTAAGAGTTGGATATAGCGATTAGGTATGTATAGAAAACACATTCAGAAGGGAAAAGAAATGGGGGTCAGTCTTATATACGGTACGTCTGGGACCAACCTGAGAGCAGCGAGAGATCACTTTTTAAAAACGATGATTTTGTATGGGAGCTTCATTAAGGGGTGGAGATAGGGGGTAGGTATGTTCGAAAGAAATATTCAGGAGGAAAAATTAATGGGGGTCAGTCCAAGATTTTAACCCTCTAAGAGCAGCTTCTGAACTGCTGTGGAGCAATTTAGCGAGATTTTATTTTCAATCACTTTTGAAAAAGCGCATTTTATCTATAGTTATACACATTTATAAATAAATTTATATTAAAATACAAATATTATGAACGTAGCTTTTATGAACTAAGATAATTTTCATTGTTAATATGAAGTTTTTTTCAAATCCGTTTGTATGGGAGGTTGTCGAAGTTTTGGTTCGATTTCATTGAAATTTTGCGGAGTAAGTTCTTTATACATACATATTGTATACCAAATTTTATTTATGTCCTTTTATTTTTGTCACTCAGCTTCATGAACTCGCAACACTGTGCCACGGCCAGTCCAATTCAATATTGGTGCCTTTGCTTTTCGGGCCGATTTCAGTGCATTCATCAAATTGTCGTTGACACAGAGACCGAGTCGCCTGAACCAAGTGCGCGGTGCGTTAATAAACCCAAACGTCCACAGTTCCAATTGCTGCTTCGGCAGCCAACCAGAAGCGACAAGTCGCAATTGATGCGGGCATTAGGTCCTTAATGCATTCGACCAACTGCGCTGTGGGCAAGCACACAATAAATTCATTTATGGCGGAAATTATTCAAAGTAAATGTGAATATAATTGCGCTGCCGCTGCGCACCCAAAAATTATATGGTTGCCCAGCGCAAAGTACAACGAAATACATAAAGAAGACAAACAATGGAGCCCCAAATTGACAACACATTTCAATGCAATGCAATGCCCAATGATGAAGCGGTCCGGCAAAGCGCCGGTCATTTGTAATCAATTAAATGTTAATCATACACGGCACGTGCGGACAGTTTAACCGTTAAGGCGTTTAATGTTGAAAGCGGTGTTTAATGACCGGCCGATCTGCCGACCAGTCTGCTTAAATATATACATTACACATAATGTATGTATGGCTTTGTATATGTTGCAGGTAAATTAATGTCCCACGTTCAGCAGCAAAGCCGTATTTACCTTTAGCGCACAGAAGGGCGCAGCACAAGTCCACATTAATGCTCATTACATTTCTCACACTCTCTCTCTCTCTGTCTCTGTGTCGCTGTGTCCATTTCCCTGTCCATATGCTGAGTCTGCCCTATGCTGTCTGCTTCTCTATATTTGGTTGTAAGTGATTATTTCCCATGGCACAAACGAAAATTGATTTTTGTAATTATTTTCGCAGCAACAAATGCAGCCAGATGTGCCCAAAATATCATATTACTTTGTTTTTCATTGCATAGTTTTTTGGGCTTTTTTGTGTCTTTCATTAAGAAGCTACAAACTTCAGCTTTGCTGGCAAAGACTTTCGTTATAAATCGTTTTAAATGTTTCTACGTACGTGAGCTGAAATAACTGAAAGCTTCAGTTAAACTCAAAATCAAGTTAAGAAAATTTTTAAATTAGTAATTGGTTCTGAAGAAGAATGCTTCTTAAAACATACTTTTTAAATGGGTTTTTCTAAGTTTTGCCAATTTTCAGATTTTTATTTTAAATTAGCCTCAACTTTGCAAATTTTGAGAAAACGTTAAAAGCAAAAATGGCCACATCAATTCTTAATCTATATTAAAAGATTTAGCAACTTCTTGGTCACCATGTATTTTTAAAATTTTTTTACTCAATAGACTAAAACACATAAAATATGTGTTTGCATTTTTTGTGGAAATTGTTTCAACTTTGAGCCGCTTTTGCACACACACTAAATAATTTTTAGCACCGATTTTTTAGATTTTCCAAGTGCAGTTTTACCTCTCAAATGACATCAAAATCATTAAATTCTGAGACTATACATTTTTTGAATTATGTCCATGGAACGAATCACTGTGCATTGGTATAGTAGTCATTGCCGATATTCTGTTAAAATTGCAAGATATTTTATTAATTTGAAGTGAACAGAACATCTTTTGCCAATTTTCAGTCAAAATTGCATGACATTTGATTCATTGAAAGCGAAGTTATTGCATCTGAAATGAAGCTATGTTCATATCATGAGTTCAGAACATCCCTTTCCAAATTTCAGTAAAAATTTCATAATATTTGGCTTTCTGAAAGCGGAGTTTTGGCATCTGAAGTGACTGTATATTTATGTCATCAGTTCAGAACATCCTTTGCCAATTGTCAGTAAAAACTTCATGACATTTGATTCACTCAAAGGGGAGTTATTGCAGCTGAAATAAAGCTATGTTCATGTCATGAGTTCAGAATATCCTTTGCCAATTTCTGTTGAAAATTGCATGATATTTCATTCATTGAAAGCGAAGTTATCGTATCTAAAATTAAGCTATGTTCATATCATGAGTTCAGAACATCCTTTCCCAGATTTCAGTAAAAATTTCATAATATTTGGCTTTCTGAAAGCGGAGATTTGGCATCTGAAGTGACTGTATATTTATGTCATCAGTTCAGAACATCCTTTGTCAATTTTCAGTAAAAATGTCATGACACTTGATTCACTGAAAGGGGAGTTATTGCAGCTGAAATAAAGCTATGTTCATGTCATGAGTTCAGAATATCCTTTTCAAATTTTCAGTCAAAATTGCATGACAGTTGATTCATTGAAAGCGAAGTTATTGCATCTGCAATGAAGGATATTCATATCATCAGTTCAGAACATCCTTTTCCAGATTTCAGTAAAAATTGCATAACATTTGGCTTTCTGAAAGCGGAGTTTTGGCATCTGAAGTGACTGTATATTTATGTCATCAGTTCAGAACATCCTTTACCAATTTTCTGTAAAAACTTCATGACATTTGATTCACTGAAAGGGGAGTTATTGCAGCTGAACTAAAGCTATCAGGTGAACAACTTTGCTTCCGCCGTTTTCCGATAGGTGGCTGTACCGGCTGAGGCTGGTTGAAATACATAGATGGTAATGCCTTTAAAGTGAGTGTGGACAGTGCCTAACGAATTGTCATCGCCGTTTCAGTGACAGTTGTTCTTGTTTTCGTATTATTCACGCTCGAAAATGTCCGTTTATGTGCCCAATTCTCGCCATTTGCGGGAAGTTTTACTTTTCTGTTACAATTCGAAAAAAATGCAGCTGAAGCGCATCGAATGCTCTCAGAAACTTACGGTGATGCTGCTCTGAGTGAAAGAACGTGTCGGGAGTGGTTTCAACGTTTAAAATATCAAGAGCGACATGACAAAGTCATCCTCCAACACGACAATGCTCGGCCTCACGTCGCAAAAGTGGTCAAAAAGTACCTGGAAACCCTGAAATGGGAAGTCTTGCCCCACCCGCCGTATTCCCCAGATGTCGCCCCTTCTGACTTCCACCTATTCCGTTCGATGGCACACGGCCTGGCAGATCAACATTTTCAATCCTTCGAAGAATTGGAAAAATGGATTGCTTCATGGATAGCGTCAAAAGAGGACTCCTTTTTTCGAGCCGGGATCCGAAAATTGCCGGAAAGATGGGAGAAAGTTGTCGCTAGCGACGGACAATACTTTGAATAATACATCTGTAAGCACTTTTTCGCAATAAAGCTTTTAATTTTGGAAAAAAAACGGCGGAAGCAAAGTTGTACACCTGATATGTTCATGTCATGAGTTCAGAATATCCTTTGCCAATTTCTATTAAAAATTGCATGACATTTCATTCATTGAAAGCGAAGTTATTGCATCTGAAATGAAGCCATGTTCATATCAACAGCTCAGAACAGCCTTTCCCAAATTCCTTAAAAATTTCATAACATTTGGTTCTCCGAAAGCGGTTGTGGTGTCTGAAATCAATGATTTCTAGTCAAAATTACATGACAGTTGATTCACTGATCCACACTTCAACTGCTGATCCAAGTTTATGAAGATGATTTTTTATTCCGTAAACGAGTTCATGTTTGATCAATCGGAATCTCCGCGAACTCTGAAATCTTCGCGATCTCCGCAAATCAAAACTGTGCCTGAAATTATCACAGATCAGCCAAAATCTTAACCCTTCGGTTATTCTATGCCATATGGCATAGTCTCTTTTCAGTGCCTGTTTTAGGTCAAAAACTTGTGGATACTATATTTTTCAATTTTTGTATTTTTCTCTGAAGATTTTTATACCAAATCATGAAAAAAATATTTTGATTAGTGTACCAAGTAACTTGTAAGTGTTCAGAAAGTGCGCAGTCCTATCGAGCTGCGTATTTTACAAAAAGAGGTCACTTTGTACTTTTATTTATTCTATTACAAAAATCAATTTATTTTATAGGTTTATGTAAGTAATCTAGTAGGTATTTATTGCTTTAGTAAGTGTAAAAAAAGTTAGATCCCAAATATAGTTCACTAAGGCTGTACGATTTTTTTTATTTTTTACTATGCCATATTTCATGATGCCCAAAAACCACTTTTTCGAACAATATTTAAAAAAATGACTTTTGATTATTCATTACGTAGGCTTAAACAGTAATAAAATGGTAAATAATGACTTTTAAAGTTAAAAACAAAAAAGAAGTACCGAAAGGGTTAATTGAGATTCATGAAATTGGCTTTGGACAATAACAATAACATCAATTTATTCCATTTTAATTGAACATTTGGCTACCAAAAAATTTCTACACGATTTAGTTGCCAACTCATCGATAAACAGTTGTGACAAATTTTCACCAAAAATCGTTTTTTTCCCCCATCAAGCAGTTCACGTATTTGTCTGATTGGGCACCGTTTGACTTTAAACTTTTTAAACAAATGCATTTTCCCATTAAAGAAAAGAGTTTTAAAGGATGTAGGAATCATTCAAAAGGCTTGTAAAGAAATTTCCAAAGGCATTAAGATGATCTAAAACCTATCTTAAACACTCATTCAACAAGCTTTTAGTATTTGCAAATTGCTCTTCGAGTATGAAAAAAACTATTTGAACAAAATAAATCGGTTTTGCCATCAAAAATGTTTTTTTGTAATTCTCAAAAAGTAATGTTTACTTTGCAAAGCACAGAAGCTGCGAAGATGAGAATTCAGTGGAATCAATCGAGTGTTTTTAAATTTTTAAAAAGTCCTGTTTACTTTGCAACTGCAAAAATGAGAATTTAGTGGAATCAATCGAGTGTTATGATTAAAACAAAATCAAGTCTAAAAAATCAAGTTTAAAAACAAAAACCAAGTTAATTTTTTACTTTGCAACTTCAAACACTGCGAAGATGGGGAGGCAGTGTAATCAATGGAGAATCTACTATGTCACTGTCCATCATTACACGAACATCAGCTCCAGACTCTCATCTAGCCTGGTTGTTCAATGGACTCGTCGGAATAGCTGATACATGGATTAGTAATCTACAAAAATTTCCCCGCCAAGACCAAACAGTTCCCAAAAGACCTCGTCTGAATCTACAGGCAAATCAACAAATAGAAAAAGTCAAGGGATTCAAGAATGATGAGATTCACAATGGGTCCACTCAACCATTCGAATGGAACTGAATGAAGCAGACATCACTTCTAAAACGTAACCTAACTTCCAAAAAGGAAACTTTTTGCTCCAGTTTGAATCCACTTTAATTTTGTCCACTCAAACTGGAGCAAACAGTTTCCTTTATTTAATTCTCTCAGACTTGTTTAGTTTTCTGCTCATTCGCAGCAACAATGCTTGACAACTTCAAGTCTTAAAAAAGCAAATCCAAGGCGCCACTTTAATTTATTGCAACTGTCCAAAGTGGTCCAAGGCCAAACGACAACTATGGCAAATGCGTCGAAAAAAAAAACACAACAACGAGCCGTGCATGCAAATGTGGCCAAACTAAGATAACACAAATGCTTGAAACAAATGAGAATGGCTATGAAACTTTCGCTTTTTTTTATATAGTTGAATGTTTTGCAACAACAACAAATGGCCAACTGCTAACAGGACACATTACGCAGATTACTTGAGCGCAGCTTAATTAGAGCGAGCAGGCGCACAGGAAATGAGTGGCCCACATGAAGTGTGGCAGCAGGAAGTGATGAAGAGGAAAATTACGTACAAACGCAAACACACAAACACACACACACAAATACAGACAAACAGACAGACAGACAAGTAACAAACAGCCAACGAAGATTAACGCCGAGACATTCAACTAACTGTGCTGGTTATACTTTTGGTTATTGTTATAGTTGTTGCTAGTTATGTATGTCTATGTATGTGTGTGCGTGTGTGTGTGTTTTTGTGTGGCGAAAAATGTGAAATGAAACAAAAGCGGAAGTAAAGTGGTTGCCATTAGTTTACTGCGCGCACACACACACACCGACACACAAAAGCAACAAAACAAAACGTTAACTGCAGAAGACTCGTTCCTCACTAGTTGCTGTTTATTCATTTATTTTTTTATTTATTTTTTTTTGTGCACAACACAAAAGTGTTTAGTTTACTTTAGTTTATTTTTGTTGCTTTTTGCACTCGTTGCCTGCACTAATTCCGTTTATTATTATTGTACAATTTAAGCGTAGTGCACCAGAAGACGTCTAATTTATTGTAATGTTTATTTTGCTTACTTCCTCCATAGTACATCCCCTCTCTACCCCCTCTGCACGCAGCCGCTGCTGTCTGCTACGCTTTTAGCCAATTCACGAAAAGCAACATTTTTCGACAATTTTATGCATTTCCGGTCGCATAGCGGAAGCGTATAGTTTTAACAATTTTGTTTACATTACAACAACAATAACAACAAATTCAAAGACCAACGCCAATTGTAGTGGAATCGCAGTGGCAGCGCAAATCTGCTTCGGCACAAGCGAAAAATTCAATTTGGCGCACTTAAAAAACTTTACTCACTGCAGTAGTTGCTCTGTGAATGTTGTTATTGTTGTTGTTGTACAAATGCCAATTGAGAATAGTTATGTGTGTGCACGCACATGCAGCGCGCACTGTGTGCAGTATTTCCGTTCTCAATGCTGGCATGCGGAGACATAACCAACACAAACACACACATACTTCCAACTACATACAGTCATACTTACATACTTATTTATGTGAGTGCGTGTATATGTATATTCGAAACATGTGCACGAAGCACTTAGAAACCACACCGCCATATTTGTGCACCGATATTGGCTGAAGCAGCCATGTTGCGTGGCAAACGGTTGAAGGGCGGTGAGAGGGTTGAAGCATGTAAACGGCGGTCATATTTTCATTTGTATTTCGTGCAATTGTTGCCGTTTGTGGTTTATTTGCCGCAGCCACTGACCATTGTGGTTCGTTTCCTGTACGAAACCAAACGAAAAAGTTCATAGAAATATTTTCGAAAATAAATAAAACTTTTTTAAAATTATTAAAAAACTCATAACAACATATATATTTTTGTCTTGGTTGACTGATTCATCATCGCTTTGCCCAAACCGCTGAAGCTACAAACATGAAATTTAAACTAAGACGGGATCCTTTGGTCTTTATTTTCTAAAGGGGCAAGACATGGGTTGTAAGTTGTATGAAGAAACATATTAAATTATGTCCATTGATTTCAAAGTTGATGAAACTACTTTAAATCAAAAATAATTCAACACGTATTTTTTAGTTTTTCGAAAATCAAAATGTAACTGATTCAACAGTGGGTTAAGGTTCGTATGAGAGAAGACTATAAAAACCTGAACCCAGGGGCCAATTGACTTTAGAATTTGTGAAAGTACCTGAAATGAAAAAATTTTTAGACACTTGATTTTCATTCTTTCTGAAAATCAAAATCTAACAGAGCCATCGATGGATTAAAAGATTGTATGAAGAAACATGATTCAATTGGTTTTACAAATATGGTGAAAACATTCCATTGATTTCAAAGTTGATGAAAATACTTTAAATCAAAAATAATTCAACACGGGTTTTTTATTTTTTTGCAAATCAAAATCTGTCGTGGTCAACGATGGTTCAAAAGTTTATATGGTGAAACTAGAAAAACATCAATTCATGGGTTAGTTTACTTCAAACTGGGTGAAAATGTTTAAAACAAGAAATAATGGTCACCAATGGGTTAAAACTTTGTAAAGAGAAATATGATTTAATGGGTTTTTTTCCTTAAAATATTGTAACGATAAGACAGTCTGTCGCTGTGCAAAGCAACCCTATCGCTACGCGCCGTGCCATAATTCAACCTGGCAATGATGGTCGCGATCATTATGGAAACCTTTAGTCCACTCTGGAATGTGCGAGAACGATCTGCGCGATGGCCGGACAGGTATAAAGGGCAGCCGGGTGCGGCGCAGCGAGTCAGTCTGATTTTGACTAGTAAAGGTGCCATACGGAGTAATTGAGCAAATATTTAAGTGTTAAGACAGTGAAGTGTAAATCTGTGAAATAAAGTGATTGTTGGTTTATTTTATTGACTGCGTTTGAGAAATTAAGTGTGTTTTATTTTCAAATTACGCAATCCAGAGATACGTACTACCCCGCTAGAACTAGCATTCGTAACAATATGGTCAAAAATGGGTCAAAGAAGGCTTAAGATTCATATGAAGATTTCATAGTCATCTATGAACCACATGAACCATTAACTGCAAATTTAAAACACTTGAAATAATAAATGATTAGACATGTATTTTTCATGCTTTTTAAGCATCAAAATCCACCGGAGTTAACGATGGGTCAAAAGTTTATATGGCAAAACTCTGAAAAAGATGAAACTTCAAACTTGGTTAAAATGCTCCAAACAAGAAAAAATTCCACACGTGTTTCTTATTTTTTTGAAAATCAAAATCTGACGGGTCAGCGAAGGGTTAACAGTTTGTAAGGCGAAACATGTTTAATGAGCCTTTTGACTTCGAAAATGGTGAAAACATTTCAAATTAAAAATAATTACATTACTATATTTCAACGAAATCTGACGTGGTCAACAAAGGGTTAACAGTTTGTAGGGCGAAATATTTTTTAACCCTTTCCGACATGAAAATAAACCGGGCTGTATGGATTGTATGGGCTGTAGTCCAATATATTGGACATTTTGACTGAAAGGGTTAATGAGTTTTTAGACTTCAAATATGATGAAAACATTTCAAATGAGGAATAATTAGGCAAGTATTTTTTATCAAAATCTAACGTAGTGAACAAAGGGTGAAATGGTAATTTATTGAGGGATTTGACTTCAGACTTGGAAAAAGTATTCAAAATCAGAAATAATTCAAAACATCGTTCGAAAACACCGTGCGACAAAAATCAAAAAATTGCAAAACAAGAGAGAAGTATTAAATTTTTTATATCCTAAAATAATAAAGTTAGAAGGACGAAATTCAAGGATATGGTAGTGTACATATGAGATCTTAAGTTGCATTTAAAAAATACTACTATATTTGCAATTTCCAAGGATATTCAAGGATAAAGTTATAAAAGGACATTTTCAATATCTATTCGTCCTTTTGCACCAAAATATTAAATTTTCTAAGATTCTGAAGATTTCTCTCTTTCATTTAATACCCATATTGCTATTCTTCAATGCGCTCAATTTTTAAAATAATTTTTTGAAATAAACATGTCCTTGAAATTTCAAAGTCCTTTTAAAAAATATCCTGACGTCAGAGAGAAAAACTAAAAACGCACTTTTACTACATTTGAACCCTAGTTTTGCGAGTATATAAATTTTGTTGTGTGTAAAATTTGTTGTCGCACGGTGAAATTAACATTAGACAAGGTGAAAAATTTTTGTTAAAAGTTCATATAAATAAAAAAACTTAACATTGAATAGTAATAAAAAGTGAGTAAAGATTATTTCAATGAAATCATAAAATTCATGCTTGCAAAGCTGCCGGGTCTTGGTAGTTAATTATATTTCGATTTCTCAAATAGCGAGTGAAGTGAGAAAGGGTCCTGGTACCTCTATGTTTTAATATTGAAATCAAAAATTTTCAACTTATTTGTATAATAAAACGCATTTTATGATTTCAAATTTCAAATGTTAGATTTAGCCGCCTCGGTGTGCTACCGAGCGTATTTAAAAGCAAATACAAACATATATATCCCAAAAGATCATCACATTGTCATCAATGGCGTTTCAACCCAAATCGAGTTCTAGCCTCCTCAATCACCTTTCTCTCTTCTGGGCAATCTTTCGTTTCAATCGTTTCCAAGTCTCTGTCTTTAGAAAATATTTTAAGCCCACTTTTTCTCTGTCAATTCATTGACTGCGGACCTTATATCGTCTTGGGGATCTTGCCTTGTTCATACTTTGGATATGTCCACACCAAGTCAAACGTCCTTGTAGAGTTCGAACAATTCTAAGGATTATCTAATATTAATTTTGTTTATCAAGTTTAATTGAACTTAGTTTTATTTTATTTTTAATTTATAATCGAACAGACAAGAGTATTTTTTTATTTATTATTAATATACATTTGTTTGTTTCATTATTTATTCATTTTTGTTTTGTTCAAACAACATTAATTGGTTAATATTTTATAAACTTTTCCTGCACAATCACAAACTTAACCTCACTTCCCTAACTCGCTCAACTACTCTACTAATTGAATATTCTTCTCACCAACTCACCAACACTTAGTTGACCATATTTCAATCATTTTCCGCTAGAAACTTTTCTAAATAGTCAACCATCAACAATTTAAGTGAAATTTTCCCTCCTTTTCTACTAACATTTTTCTTTGCTGCTTGAAAGTTCAACATTATTCCCTGCACTGTTTGCTTCTTTTAGTTGTTTTTTTTTTGTTATTCAGTACTTGATGCAATGTACTCGTACACGACTGCAATTCCATTTTCCACGCGTTCGCCACTCGCCACAACGCAACGGCCACACAGCTTCTTAGCCAAACTAACAAAACTTCATTGCGGTTTTTCTATTAACAACGTGCACTCGCTACATTATTAACAACGCTACAACAACAATAACAACGACTACAGCAATCACAAGTATAAACCAACAACAAAAACTACTTCAAAGCAAGCCTCATATCAGTTGTTGGCCTTTTATGGGTTTCCCGTTGAGCATTTTTACAGCAACATTCTCCTCCTCTCCTTTTGCACATTCGCCATCATTCCGTAGCCGCTTTCAGGTTTTATTATTATTGTGGCACGTTCTCTTACGTTTTCTGTTTTCTGTTGTAATATTTACTTTTTTCTTGCTTCTATTTCAATTTATAGTTTTAGTTCTATTTGGTTCTATTGCGATCGGTGTTGATGTTTTTGCACCACTGTTGATGTTATTTTTAGTGAATTTTTTATATAATTTTCCAATTGAATTGAGGTACTGAAGAAGAGCTTCAAATGTGTAAAACAAATTTTGTTTCATCAATCTTGTCTATGAGAAAGAATTATTACTAAAATGCAGCAAATTTTGCTATAGAAAAAATATTATTGAAAACGTTAGTAGTTTGAATACTTAATTCACAATTCATACTGATTTTAAAACTATTGAAATGTGATACAAATTCAATGGGTTTTAATTTTGCAACAACCTGCTCACTTTAAAAAAGAATTTTTTTTTTGTAAACTCCAATTCACAGCCTTTTCAATGAATGTCCTTCCATACTCCTATGACACATACTTACATATGTATGTGTGAAACAATTACAAAGCACTGCATTGAAAACTTTCTGCTCTGCTATGCAGAAAACGTTCGTTGTTGTAAACCGTTCACCAAATTGCGGCAGCCAATTTGATTTCATTTTTTCTATTCTAAAAGCCAAACAACACAATTCCAGCCAAAACCAAAAACAAAAAGTAGAAAAAAAGTTGAAAGTATGCAAAGCTCTGCGGTGTTTTGTGACCGCAGTGGCATTCAATGTGCAGCAAAATTTTTTTTCTTTTGATACCAACTGCAATACGAAAATCCAAGAAGTTGCCTTTGTGGTTGTTGTTGTTGTGCAGCATGTTGTGGCACGCCACTGCATATGCATGTGGCACGATAATTGATTATTAAATTCCGCATACGTTTGGCTTTGCTGTCCTCCTGGCGGCTTGTGGTTCCTTGTTCCGGTTTGGTCGTTACTTGCTTCCATTGAGGCGGTTTTCTTCAATGGCAGCAACTAATGGCAAACTGTGGCTAATTAGTTTCAGTCCAAATTCACTTAAGAACACAACACACAAAGAATGCAAAACATGCGAGCGTTTTATTGCAAATTACTGGCGCCCACTTCAACCATTCACAGTAACCAATAATCATAGCTCAACTTGACAAACGATCACTTTATCTGTTGACTGAGTTTTTTCTGTTTCTTTAAAGGACTATGAAGTTGTTATTGTCATATTCAAGTGAGCCATGCAGAGTGACTAATAAGAGTGACTTATGAAGAGTATGAACAGCAATTAAGTGGAATTTTGAATAAAGTCGAAATAGTTGTGCTCAGGTTTGATTTAAGGAAGCTAATTAAAAGGAACTTATATTTTATGGTTTCTACAGTGAAGGAGGGCATTCATGTCACTGATCTCAACACTGATTCAAGCAAACTCAAATAAGGCCCACAAGAAGTGGAACATCGACTCATTATTCCCTTCATGGGTGGGCATAGTGCAGGGTCCCATATACTGACCGTCATAGTTCTCAATCCTAATTCCAACAATCTGAAATGAGAGCCACGTGAAATGTACTACCAACTCATTATTCTTTCCATAGGTTCGTTCACCCTCACTCAGCCCCAGAGATCTCAAGCCTGATTCCAGCAATCTGACATTAAACTCACAAAAAGTGGACTCCCCATGGGTTTACTCCAATATGACTACAACAACAACAACTTGAAATTCCACAATCTAATGCGAGTATCTTCAGTCAGTCCCACAGATCTCAAGCGTGTTTCCAAAAGCCAAACATTTTATCCACACAAAGTATACCACCGATTCATTACTCTCTTCATTAATTGACATCCTTCAGGATCTGATACGAGTAGTACCTTCAGTCAGTCGCATAGATCTCAATACAGATTTCAGCAGTTTGAAATTAAACCCACAAGAAGTCAACCACTGCCTCAACATTACAATGAACTATGATTGTGAACTATGCCAATATAAGTTGGCATAACACATGTTAAGCCTGATTCGAACAGCCTGAAATTAGACCCACAGAAAGTATAGAACCGACTCATTATTCTCTACATAGGTTCGCATAGTGTATGGTCCCAGTTTCATAGATCTCAATTCTGAATCTAAAATTTCACAATCTGATGTGAGTATCTTCAGTCAGTCCCACAGATCTCAAGCGTGTTTCCAAAATCCTAAAATTAGATCCAAAAAGAGACACAGACTCATTATTCTCCTCATAAATTTGCATCCTTCACCTCATAACAGATCTCAAGCCTGATTCCAACAGCCTGAAATTAGACCCACAGGAAGCGAAAACCGACACATTATCCTCTACACTGGTTAGCATTGTTTACATTCCAATACAAGTATTTTCTTTCAGTCCTGCAGATCTCAAGCCTGATTCTAACAAAATGAAATTAGGTCCACAAGAAAAGAATCACCAGGACTTAGTCTTCGCTTCCATACATTGGCAGAGTTCTCAATCCAATAAGAGTATCTTCAGTCGGTCTCAAAGATCTCAAGCCTGATGAAAGCTTAAATTAGACTCTCAAAAGGTTTACCATCCATTCATTACTGTCTTCAACTGATTGTTCATTGTGTTTCTATGTTTGTTTGTTGGTCACACGACACTAAAACTCAAGAACCAGACGACCGATTGAGCTAAATCTTTCATGGAATGTTTGTCTTGACTAAATCTCGGTAAGCCGCATAGTGCGAATACGACCCGATAAGTGGGCGTGACACCTTCCATAGAACCTAAATTTGTAATATGAAATATCTGCAGCATTAAAATTTGGTTAGCTGTGTTGTTTCACTGGTAAAATTTCAAAAGGTTCGAATAAGGGGCGTGGCGCTTTTCAAGCGACCCAAATATTTTGAATATGTATCTTTGGAACTACAGCCGGCACATCAAAGCCATTTGACTCAAATTTTCCGCTTAACTTTGGAACTGTAAGTCTCAAATCAATGAAACTGGATCACATTCTTCGACTGGAGAAATGGATTGGGCACTGTA
Organism: Melieria omissa; assembly: GCA_963971225.1. NCBI lineage: Eukaryota > Metazoa > Arthropoda > Insecta > Diptera > Ulidiidae > Melieria > Melieria omissa. The sequence continues at coordinate 69,067,278 of OZ020267.1, read as the reverse complement.
TAAAAGGGGCGTTGAAACGCCAATACAACGTTGTATGAAAAAACTTGATTTATTAGACCCAATGACTTTAAACTTGAGTGCATCATCACCGGGCTCCCTCATTGTCCCAAGCTAGCAGTGAACAAAATATTCATCCTAGACTCACTTTAGACTTGAACCGAAGAACAAAAAAATGTCATTCTGTTGTGAAGAAACACCACCCCTTCGTTTGTGGCCTTCAACGCTCTTTAAAAGCCAACATAACAAATTAACTTTTGTTCATTGTGTATTCTTTTTTAATCTAATTTATGATTGCATCAGCTCTATTATATATTTTTTTGTTTTAAAAATTCTCACAATCACTTACAACTCCCACAAAAGTAACTAGATCCCTTAGTTTTCCATTCGTTCTTTCTGTTTTAAGAAAACTCAACCCTTCTCTCTTCTTTTGTTGACTTAAACTTGGCCCTTGAAACCACTGTATCCAATAAATTTCTTTCTCACCATGTATTTCTGTTTTATTTCACATGTTCTTTATTAAGTTTTATTGTATTTCTGTTTATTTTGGAAATATTTTGTTCCTAAAAATAAATCCTATTACCTCACAAAAAAGTCAGTAAATTCAATAGTTTCGCATTCGTTATCTCGTTGATAAAACAAAAACGCAACCCACGCCAAGTCCACACAATGAATTGTGACTTTTGCTTTATGACTTTGAACTTCGCCTCAGAAACCAGTAAATCGATTCAATATCTTCTCCATCGTGTATCCCTCTTATGGCTTATGAGTCTATATCGCTTAAGTCCCATCTTCATCGTATATCCTTTTCACCACTTCCGCTTCAAACAGTCTTCATCGATTCAATCGCTTCGTCATTGTGTATCCTTTTTATTGTTCATCAATTGCTCCATCAAGTTTTCTTGTATTTTTTTTATTCTCTTTCCTCCCAAACCACATAAGTCTTCCCCATTGCCTCCCACTTTTACTGAACAACTGCGCAACTTTTCATCAAACTCTCCATCGTTTCTCCACTTCCGCTTGCCAGCAGCTCACGGCAACTCATCGCGGCAACGTTGATTAATCGAGAATTTGCTTAAGGTGTTTTTGTTGTTGTTGTTGTTGCTATGCTATTCCCAATTAGTACTTTGTTTATTGCTGTTTACAAGCCACTCTCCCCTTCAGGTGTTTTTGTTGTTGCCGCACTTTTGATTTCGCTTATAACTTTATTTGTTTTCATATTTCCACACTTTTGCGTGCCGTCGAATTATTAAGGAAGTGTGGCTCAACAAAACGACTTGTCCTAATTATAATTGGTGGCTGCTCTGCCACCCGGACAGATCCACGAGCCGAGTCAATGGCCAGTTTGTGCGCAATTTGTCTTCGAGTTCGTTCGAATGGCAAAAAATATTAAAAAGAAAGAAAGAAATGCAAAAGTAAATAATTAGTTAACAACTACAACAACAACAAGTATTATACAATATTAACAAAGGTGTTGAAAACAGTAATTACAACAATGTCAATGGCAACAACGTGGTCAAGAAAAATAAGAAAAAATGCAACAACAACAACAACCACTGTAGAAAAACAAACAAAAGGAAACACCAAACTTTCAGCGAAATATTTTGTTGAAAGTTTATTTTTGCATTTTTGTTGTTGGGTGCGTTTAATTGAATTGGTTGTTGTTGTATTTATTGGCGTTATTTTTGTTGTTGTTGTTGTTGTGCTCTTGTCATTGCCAAATACTACGAAAGACCACAACCAACGACGAACGTTGCAATATTTAAAAAAAAATTGTGAATTTTTTTGGATTGCTGTCGGTGTTGTTGTTGTTGTTGTTGTCAACTTTGTTGCCCTCCAGTGTGTAATTTCAATTTCAACACTTAGCGTGGCGAACGCGTCCGCTCCGTTGTGCCATTAACAGTGCAACGTTGCATGCAACAACAGCAGCTGCAGTTACTCTTCGCAGTGCTGCCAACTGCAATGAATTTTCGCCCTTTTCCTGTTGTTTTTAAGTGGCGAGGCGGAAAACATTTTCATGTGTTCTCTGTTCGCGATGTTGTTGTTTTTGTTTGTTGGCTTTGTTCTATGCTGCTGCCATCAACAACCAATCATTGCAAGTTGTTGTTGCTATTGCTTGTTGTTGTTTGTGCAGCACTTTTGATGGTATTACTTTCTTTCTCTTCTTTTTAATTTTCTTCAACATTGTTTGTTGTTGTTTGTTATTTTATTTGTTTAATGTTCGCTGACAGCAACAGCAGCAAGTTTTGTTGTTGCGTGTGTGGCAGCAATCATTGCAGTTGCCGCAGACATTAATGCGTTGTTATCGGCGGCATTCAGTAGCAACAACAACAACAACAATCAAAATAACGGCAATAAGTAAAATAACAACAACACACAATTTAACATTACTGCAATAACAAAAACAACAGTTGTTATAAATATTTATAAATTAAAGAAATTACAACAACTATGAAACGAGAGACTCTTGCCATAAGAAAAAACCAACGACCATTGAATCTACAACAACAACGAAAAAGTCAGCGAAACCATTGAAACCAACGAAACATTCATAAACGCTGTAACGGCTGCAAGAACAGAAAGCAGTATAACAACAACAACAACAGCAACAAGAACAACAAGAAGAAGGCACAATTACTACAACAAAGGATACATTTCCAACAGTAACCAGTGAAGAAACAACAACCACAATAAACACTTAGGACAAAAATAATTACAACAAAGCAATAAGAACAAAAATAATAACATCAGCAACAACAACAAAAAATATTATCAACGGTAGCAACAACCACAACATGAAAAATAATAACAACAGCAACAACAACCACAAAAAATAAAACAATAGCAACAACAACCTCAAAAACAATAACAACAGCAACAACAGGCAATAACATCGGAAAAAAATAACAAAAACCATAACAACAACAAAAACAATAACATCGGCAACAAAAGCTACAACAACGAAAACAATAACAACAACAAAAACAGTAACATCAGCAACAAAAACCATAACAACAAAAACAATAATAATAACAAAAATAATAACATCAGCGACACAAACTATGTATAACAACGAAAACAATAACAACAACAAAAACAAAAATGGCCTGAACCATCAACAGAGCAAACAACCAAAATCAACAACAGCCTCCGTAGTAACAAGAACCCACAACAACAACAACCGCCGCAACAACCTCTGTAATGGCAACAACAACAACAACAACCACAAAGATATCTACCACCAGCGAACATCACAACGAGACTTTTTGGCATCGCAGCAAAAACATAGATTCATAACAACCACAACAATCTCAAAAAAACGGTTACCACAACAATCATCACTACACTGAAAACATTAACCCTTTTGCTATTTTGTTGCCATATGATAGCAATGAAGATTGTGGGCGTTCGAAACTTTTTCGTGTAAAAGAATCTTTTTTCGATTTTCTTTTCGATTTTCGCATAGAAAGTAGTTGAAAGGGAACAAAATTTGTTGTTGTTTTCAAAAAGATGGCATAATATTTTGTACTTCTATAATATTTTGTATTTTATATATGTATTTTTTTTATTTGTACACATTTTGTATTTTTGTATATTTCCTAAATTAATGTTTAATCAAATTTAAAAAATATAACTCTATACATATAGATATATTTTTTTATATATTTTGTATTTTTAATATTTTCTAAATTGTTTGTTAATATTTTATTTTTTTATATTTTTTTTATTTAATATTTTAATTCTGTGTTTATTTTTTTATGTTATTTTAAATTTTATGGGAAATATTTTGTATTTTATATATATTTGTATGTTTTTATTTTTATATATTTTGTTAGTAAATTTACTGTTTATGCAATTGTAAGAAATATTTTTTAACTAATATTGTAACAAACTGAGTAAAATCGAGTTGATGGCCCTGGTAGCTAGGACTCTCACCTTAGCTATAATATTTTAATTGTAGACTTAATAAAAATAATAATTATACTAATATTTTGTTTTTTTGTATATTTTCTTAGTTATTGTTTTAATTAATTTTCAACAATATAACTAAATATAAATATTTTTATATATTTTGTATTTTTGTATATTCTCTGAATTATGTTTTAATATTTTTTAAATAATATACCATATCATTTATTTTTTACATTATTATTATTATTATTGTTTTAATCAATTTTCAACAATATAACCAAAAATATATATCTATTATATATATATATAAATATATAATATTTTATATTTTTGTATATTTTCGAAATTATTTTTTTAATCTATTTTCAACAATATAACTAAATATATTTTTTTATTTATAAGGGAGAGGGCTGGGTTGTGAACCGGGTTTTGTTTTTTGGCTCTATCTTTTCTCAGATTAAAGATATCGACAAATCGGTATCTTCGATTGGAAAAGGTAAATATAAAACGCAACTTTTTTATGAAGACGGATTACTGTTTCGATTGATATTTTACTTTATACGTCCAATTTTCTAAGGACGTGATTTTTCGCTTTTCCAAAACAGTGGCTGGGTTGTGAACCATCTGGAAAATCCCTATTAAAGTCGGAAAATACGAAGAAAACACCCATAATTTTTAAGTAAGTTGAGAATTTATTTAATCAGGAGGCCTCAAGAGGTGAAAAAAAGTTATAATGACGCCACTTTGGCCAAAAAATTGCAACAAATGCAAGTGCTCAATTTTTTGAATTTTTATCCTAATCGGTGTCGCAATGTTTGCATGTGAAATACGAACGCGTTCTCGCATTGGCCCACTTCAAATGAACTCACCGAAATCGAGTGAAATAACATAAAATTACTTTATTTTAATATATCCGTCCATACTTGACAGTGTTAGAACAAATGTAGTACGAAAAACAGGTGGTTCATAACCCAGCCACCTCAGTGGTTCACAGCCCAACCACGATGCCATTTTGGAAACTTTAAAATAAACGACACTTTCAATCATAATTCGACATAAACAAATATTGCATCGTAAAATATAATCAAAACACTAAATAAACATGTATTACACTGTCCTTTGTGCAATAAGCTCAGTCACTTGGATAGCACTTTAAAAAAAGCAAACAAGTTTTCGCAGTCGATTTTCAAACACGATGTCTGTAGCTGACACAAGCAATACGTGTTTTCACTTCGGTGTAACCATAAAAGTAGAGTCATATCAAAAGACAAACTTGACAGTTGAAAGATTGGCGATATGTCAATTAGGGAAAGAAAAAACGGTAGTGGTTCACAACCCAGCCTGGTTCACAACCCAGCCCTCTCCCTTATATATTTTGTATTTTTGTATATTTCCGAAATAATGTTTTAATATTTTTTAAATAATATGCTTAATTAAATATATTTGCCATATTCTTTAGAAAAATCTGTTAAATTTTGTAAAAAAATATTTAACACATGACAACAATCACCCATTTTCAACTTTGAGATGCTATAACTTTCTTATATATTTATCAAAATGATTAAGATTTCTTGTATTTGTAGCAAACCAATATAAGTTTTAGAATTTATCTACAACATATTGATTATTTGATTATAACGCTGATTACAAAAAAAGTTACGTAGGCGATGTTCGGGTGATATTTCACCCATATACAAATTGTATGGAAAATCAACGCAACAGATACAGAAAATGCCATAAAATTACGTCACTGGATTGAAAGTTTTGAACTGCTTTTATAGGTAAAACCTTTTTATGGATCAATGGGCCTCCTGAACTCAAAAGGAAGGTTAGGTTAGGTAGGGAAGGGTGTGTGCGGCAGGACCGCACTTCCACTCGGAGGCCACAATGGCCCATTGTGAATCCCTTCTTATGGTGTTCTGGAGCCAACCAATAGTCTCAGTCAAGGGGAAACCAGTTCGACCTCTTAATGAAGGAGAGCAGATTCGAGATTTCGACTTTCGCTGCGCAAGCCAGGTCTGTCAGGAACCTTGACCCCAAGGTGCGGAGTCGGCGTTCCTGCAGAGCCGGGCAGTGGCACAGGAAGTGTTGTATCGTTTCTACTTCTTCTTCATCTCCACAGCTACGGCAGACATCACCGGACGAGAGGCGCCATTTGGTAAGCATAGATCCAATAGCGCAGTGTCCGGTGATGACTCCAACGAGCTGTCGAATAGAGGTACGACTCAGGGATAGTACGAATCGTGTTTTCGTCAAAGAGAGGGAGGGCCACAGTGCCCGGCAGGTGCCGCAGTCGGTCCTGGTACGCCATGACGACTCAATTTCCTTTTTGGTCAACCTGTCAATATACATGTACAGGGCAGATATCGGAGGAAACACAGAGGTATCCACTTCGGTGGCAGACAAAGCCACCCCTTTTCTTGCCATCTCGTCCGCTGCTTCGTTCCCTGCCACTCCTGAGTGGCCCGGAACCCAACAGAGAGTGACCTGGTGGTGCCCAATGCCTTGAAGTGCGGTGCGACACCTCTGCACTACCTTTGATTTCACAACAACTGATTCCAGCGCCCTAAGCGCCGCCTGACTATCCACGAAAATTGTGACATCTGTGGGTGGTAACCCACTGTCACGGATAAGTTCGGCAGCCTTCCAAATTGCATAGATCTCTGCTTGGAAAATACTGCAGAGGTCCGGCAGTCTGAATGACATGCGTGTCTGCAGTACATCGGAGTAGATACCAGCTCCAGTACCTTCCTCCATTTTGGAGCCGTCGGTGAAAACGGTGATAGAAGCGTCTCTCATCGCACCTGTTACCTCCCATTCCTCCCTTGTGGGATATGAGGCTAGTGCTCGCGTGTCGAAATCCAGGTATGGGATCAGATAGTCCGTGCAGGAATCCACCTGATAACCGATATCCGGCTTCGCGAAAGACTTTAGAATTCCAGAGTGCCCATAAGCGTGTTGCCTCCACAAGTTGGCTTCCCTCAATCTGAGAGCGCCTTTAGCAGCGCAACACTTAATGAACTGCTCAATCGGGTGGAGGTGCAAGATCACCTCCAGCCCGGCCTGGGGGGTGCTTTTGACAGTGCCTGCTATTCCCATAGCCGCTAGTCTCTGCACCTTCGTCAGTTTCGTTACCACGGTCTTGGTGCCCGTAGCCGGCCACCAGACAATGGCTCCGTAACTTAGGATCGGCCGTATAATCGCAGTGTACATCCAATGAACGATAGTCGGCTGCAATCCCCACTTTTTCCCGAAAGTCCTTTTACAAATGTAAAAAGCATTCAGGCTCTTTTTCACCCGCTCTTCCACATTGCGCCCCCAAGAGAGCTTGGAGTCAAGTATGGTGCCAAGGTATTTAGCCTCGGGTGATAGGGTGAGAGTAGTGCCGCCAAGTTTAGGCAGCTCAAACTTCGGTATTTTGTATTTCCGGGTGAACAGTACCAAAACAGTCTTAGAGGGATTAACCCCTAGACCGTTAAGCTCTGCCCACCTGGAAAATTCCTTTAGAGCAGACTCCATGAGATCACTGATTGTGGACAGGAATCTTCCAGGGATCAGGATAGTGACGTCGTCTGCATATGCTACTACTCGTAGCCTCCTGGTTTCGAAGATCTCGAGGATGCTATTTACTACAAGGAGCCACAGCAGAGGCGAAAGAACACCCCCTTGTGGTGTGCCCCTTGTAGTAAGTTTCCTCACTGAGCACAGGCCTAGGTTAGAGTGGACCCTTCTGCTACTGAGCATGTCACTGGTCCACTTTACCACCTTCTCATGAACTTCGAACTTTCTAAGTGCGTTGATTATAGCCTCCAAGGTAACGTTATTAAAGGCTCCCTCGATATCGAGGAAAGCGGCTAACGTGTACTCCTTAGAGTTCAGCGATCTTTCGATCGTCTGAACGACCTCATGCAGGGCGCTGTCGACAGATTTTCCCCTGCAATACGCATGTTGCGCCTTGCAGAGTCCTCTGGACTGTGCCACTTCTCTAATATAGACGTCTACCAGTCGTTCAAGAGTCTTAAGTAAGAACAATGAAAGGCTGATCGGTCTCTAATCTTTTGCTGTTAAGTGGTTCACTTTCCCTGCTTTGGGAATGAACACCACCCTAACCTCCTTCCAGGCACGTGGGACATATCCTTGTTGGAGAGATCCACGAAAGATTCTCGTCAGGACCTTAACCACCGCCTCCTTAGACCATTGTAGCATAGCAGGAATGACACCATCAGGGCCCGGGGATTTATACGGGCTGAAGGAGTCAATTGCCCATGCCACCTTGGCTTCGCTAATTATCCTCTGAACTAGACCATCCGGTTGCGGTGTTTGTTGCCTATGCGACGTGGTCGCCTTAGCAACATCCGTGCATCCAGGAAAGTGAGTGTTCATGAGGATCTCAAGAAGTTCCTCCCTCGACTCCGTCCATGATCCATCAGATTTCCTGATGCTGCCAGGGGTGTGTGAAACCCCGGCTAGCACCTTACGGAGTCTGGCGGCCTCGTTAACATTGTCGAGGGATTCACAGTAATTCCTCCAATCATCCCGCTTAGCCGCCCTAATAGTTTTCTTAAACTTATTAAAGCTAGCCTTATAGGCTCCCCAGTCTTCTTCAGTTTGACTAAGCTTAGCCTTATTGAAGAGACGCCTAGTATCTGTCCTCAGTTGTCTTAGCTCTGGGGTCCACCAAACTGCGTTGGTTTTCCGTGGAGCTCGACTTTTTGGACACGATTTAACTCAAAGGAAAAGTAAGAGCCAATTACATTATTTCAACTAAAGTTGTTATAACTCGCTATGTTTGAAGTCGTGTGTCAGCAATACAAGATGCCAATGAAGACTAAAGTTAAAGATAGTATCTGACAAAACGAATGTTGAAGGTTTGCGAGTTTTTGGCAGTGCATGGATCAGCGTTGGTGATATTCAGGCATAGTTTGATATTTCAATTTTGAGTGGTGTTTATAAGTCGAATGGGGAATATCTTGATAATCTGTAGAGTTACATAACAGGCAGACCAATTTTTCGTTATATCGGTGACAGAACCATTCGCCAAGAATGTAACGATTGTAATCAAGAATGAAGCTCGTTAACACCCATTAGAGGTATATGAAAAAAATGAGTTTAGCTACAACTGCTATGTACGTCCTATGAAAAGGACACACTAAGTTAACAAGAAGAAGATTTGAGCACTTTTCATCATAACCAGGATATGTGGGTGACAAAAAATTACCCGAAATTATATCGTTTACAATAAATCAAAAGCAGTAGTTGACACTTAAGACCAATTGATTGTTCACTAACTATACTCTTAAGCGAAAAACCAATTGCTGTCGATTCCATCTGGATCGCTTGTACAAAAAGTACAAGTAGCGAATTTTTCTTGAAAACTTAGATTTGAGTTTAGTAAAGCTAAAGGTTTTGCGTAGAGCATAGTAGCGAAAGGAAAATCTTCATGCTGACTTCTTATCTCAATACAGCCATTTTTGCAAACCTTGTCAGAAAATCAGAGCGTAAAAAAGTAAAAGAACTATTGGAAGATAGCTAATTTGGTATCAAAAACGATCGAAAGGCATATTCTGCTTGCAATTCTTGAAAAAAAATATACTTGTGGTGAACACAAAGTTTTAGTAAACTACTGCCCTTCCTTGCCCCCTTTCCCCATCCGATTGAAATTAGTGCTGTAACATATGTTCGAAAAACAGTATTACATACACATTTAAAAACGGGTGAAATTTGTGGTATATCACAACGGGTCTCATAATAGGCCTTCGAGTGTGTCTCTTACAGAGGCAGCCACAATAACCTAACCTAACCTAGTTGCCCTAATTGCAAAAAAATATAGAAAAATTTTTTAACTTATTTATCTGTAAGATAATAAAGATTAAAGATAAGAAATTACTTTTTATTATAATTGGTCAAAAAATTCATAAAAACAATGCAAAGTACCATATGGGTGAAATATCACCCGAACATCTTATGTGTGAGTTTTTTTGAACGTCGGATGAGGGTTAAAAAAAAAAATTTGTATAAATATTTGAAAAAAGTAACATTGATTAATTCCTAACCGTAACCAAACTATGCCAAATTGCAGAGTTGTAGCGAAATGGTTAATAACAACAACAACATTTTTTGTCCCATTGTAGAGTTGCAGCGAATAGGTTAATAACAACAACTAATATGTCCCATTGTCGAACGAACGGGTTAATAACCACAACAAGCGTGTCAAACCCACATAGGGTTTCGTGCAGGTGTTGCCGCTCTCATATAGTTTTAATACTCTTTCATATTTCTCAGCTCGCCATTCGTACGCCGCCCTTCACTTCTCTTACTCCAACCGCACTGCTGGCACTTTTCTTGCGTAATGTTTTTTTTTTTGGTTAACGCCGTCAAAGGCGCAAAATTCCGTTGGCATGAAATTTCTTTATCGCCTACCTACAATCTGTACTAACGTCCTGCCCGTCCGTCCGTCCGCCCACCCGCCTGCCATGCACGCTTCGCTCGCGGACGGAAATCACTTTTGGCGTGCAAGCGTAGCGTGCAAGAAAAGGAAACCCTAAAGTGACGCGTCCACGTTCGGGCGCCTGTTGCTGGCAACTCACCCCCGCCCCCCCCCACCATCGCATCACATCGCATCGCATTGCCAGCCGCCAAAGGGTAGCGCCGCGCAGCTGGGAAGCGCGCAGGTGACGCTGTTAATGCGGATGTATTAAGCGTGTTTCTCGGTGGCGATGGCAGCGGCAGCAAAACTTCACACTGCGCGCACAATTTTCATTTTTATGTATTTTTATCGTCTTGCCGCCGTTTCCAGCGTTTTTTTTCGCACGTTGTTTGCGCACACGCCACATACACTTTTTCGCTGCACGTTTCGTTGTTTTTGTTGTTGTTGATTTTTTTTTTATTTTTGCCAATGCAACGATTTCATTTTATTTCACACAATTTAGTAGCAACGCTAAAGTTGCGGCCCTTTTCCCTTTCGCCTGTCTTGTCGTCGCTGCTGCTTAACTCCGACGCTCCGACGCGGCGAGCTGCGTACGCGCCATGGATTAGTTAGTGCAGCCACTGGCGGCGGAAAACGGAAGCGAAGGGGCGTGCAAAGTTTGACTGCAGCTTTTATTTTTATTGCGCAAAATTTAATATTTATTTTTCACGTGCTTGTGTGCGTGTGTAGGTGTAGGTGTGGCTGTGTGCGTGAGTTGAGCTCAATGCGCGTTGGCTGGCTGCGCGACTGCTCCACTGCTCGGCTTGATTTTCGACAACATATGTGCGCCATGTGCGAGCGATGCATGTTTACGAGGTGCTTCAAGGTGTTTGCTGGTATAATTTTGTGTGTGTGTGTATGTGTGTGTGGCAATAGTTGCAAATAGTTTATTTTTCTTGTAATTGGATTTTTTTCTAATTTTTGGTTTATTTATGAAACCCGCTTGGGGCTGCCATTTATTTGAAGCTTACGGAATAAAACAAAAAGCTGCATAAAAAGTTAACTTGAAGTTTCGGCGTAAAACCGAAAGTTTGCGGTTTAAATTTTGATGAATTAATTTAATTAAAACACTTTGTAAAATGTGTTCGGTGATTGCGCCAATTTGCTTCTGGTTATAATTGTGTGTTTTAGATTTATTTTTGACTCGGTTTCATTCGTTGAAAGCATTTTCCCAAAGCCAGAAAAGTCTTTTCCAAGAATTATGGTACTGTTTTTGTCAGACATTTTGCCGCCCGAGGCAAATCACCGCCCCTAAATTTTTTTTATTTAAATACTTACGAAAATTATCAACCACATGTGATCTATTTGGATTCAGTTTTTTCATACAAATCGATTAATATTCAAAATCATAATGAACAAATATAAAAAAGTAACAACAGTGATGAGCTGCGTTAAAGAATTTCAAGGTATTTTATTTTGGCACAATCCTGTTATACGAACTGCAGCTGTGTTGGTCAGCAAAATTAATTTTCTCAGATATATAAGTCGCAGCGCGATTAGATTAATTTATCAAGCGTCAATTAGCAATTCTACGATCTTTGAACTTGAAAAGGAACAAACTACTCGACACGAAAAGTCCACCAAAATATAATAAAAAATAAAAGTGTTTTCTAGACTAACTTTGGGCCGCTTTGACTAACACGAAACAGAAAATCAATCAAAAATTTTTTTTAAAAACATTTTCGAAAAACCGAAATAGAATAATCTTTAGATGTATGCATCTACAGGCTGAGATCCAAAACATATTTTGATACTGAAAGTTCAAAATAGAAAATTTAGCTAAAAAAAGCCAAGTTTCCTCTTTCATTCGATACCCAAATCTTCATCATTGCAAAACAGCAAATATTAAAAAAAAAATATTTCAAATGTCTTTGTTCTTAAAATTTTAAAGTCCTTTTAAAAGGACATTGGGTCAGAAAATGAAAAACTCACTATGCCAGGTTACTATGAATGACCTCTAGCTTTCGCCTTTATCAACATTTGGATGGGTCTCGACAAAAAAATTTTTTTGTTGCACAGTGTAATAAATGTCAGATTTGTGTTTTCACTCAATGTGTCATAACTTTGTCATTATCTTTTGATTCTATTGATGTGTTAGGTTTAACATTTGCAGAAAAAATATATCTTTTATTTTAGTTTATAAAACCGGACATAATTTATTGTATCTATAAAAAAATCATTCGAAAGTTTATAATTTTATTATTATTTTCTGACTGACGAACTGTGTTCGAATTGTTGAGTAGTGATATAGTGATATAGTGACTGCAACGTGAAGACAATATTTACATATATGCCGCCCTAGAGATTTGCCTCATAAGCCTCGTGCTTTGACCGCCAACGCATACAATCTTCAATACAATCTTGTTTACCAACTTTACCCTAAGTTAGCCTGGTCGAGTCTAGCAAGTCGAAAAATACTGTCAAATAAAGACGCTATGTGAATTGTCTCTTGTTTAGTGATGTTCTCATTCATACATACAGCTAAATATTTTCTAGACGTTGTCGAGCCCATCAAGTAGAAAAAGTCTATTAAATAAATACATAGTTTTCCTTGCTCACTTTTCTCGGGAGCACAGGGCCTCCACAAGACATTTTACTTTATGTTGGTTACAATAATAGGTTGTGTTCTTTTACCAGAATAGGTGATTAGCCTGCTGCAGGTAGTCCTAACTAATGCGGCTGCCATCTACCGCCTCTTAGGAACTACGCTTCCGATTAAGTGAGCTACCGCTCATAGCGCCATCTGTTGTGTAAATTAGGTAACAGAAGAATGGTTGGGGACTTCACTCTGATTGGTTTGAAGCGCTGCTTTCGCTAATTCCCGCTTGTGCTTATAGGTTGGGAGTGAGTGGGAAAGGGTCGTCTGTGGATAGGTTTTTTTTGAACTGAGGTATATTGTTAAGCTAAGGAATATTTCGAGGAGTCGAACCCATATATATTATATGTATTATATATTCAATATTTTATTACTCACTTCATAAAGAATTTTTTTTTTATTTATTTAATTGTATACAATTCCATAGAAGCCATTTTGAGAGTCGCTTGTAGAGTTCCCGACTTCACGCAGCGATAAATGGAACTCATTTGCACCAGATTACATGTTCAATGACCGACTGACGCTCGGGTTCAAACACTGATATTGAAAAATCCCACAACGACAGCAGCCAGATTAATTAGGAAATAAACATCAGCTCCGCCGCAAACCACTCGGATTTCAATGTATTCCATCAATTTTTCTCGACAGCAACAGCCGCCTCCCAATCATGGCAAACACTATCCGCGTCAGCAAAGCCATCGTCGTCCAACACAACAATGCACATCAAACATTGTCGCATGTGTGCGCCGCTCAAGCAGCACTTGCGGCAGCACCGCCTGTCAAGGCCACTGACTGAGCGACGAAATTGACTTGCGTTGATTTTTGTCAAGCAGCCAAACGTGTTGGTGACACGCTGTGGCTGTGCGACGCCTACGCGGCACGTCACACACAACATAATGGATTAATCGACTCGACTCGACTTGGCGCGCGCCCGTTGGGCCCATTGTCAGCGCGGCTGGCTGTGTGGTAGAGTGCCCCGATTGGCGCCAAGTTCAGCAGCTGCCACGCACATCTGCCGTCGCCAAAGCTGCCAAGCGTATATTTTATTAATTTCGAGTGCAACCAGAGAAATCAATCTTGGCTGCTGCTGCCGTTGCTGACTGCGCGCCGCTCTCGCTTGGCAACGCAAATCGCCAATAGCGCAGCGGAACGAGGTCTGGGGGCCTATGACCTAATTTGTTGCGCTCTTACGTAAGCCAAGCAAATCGCAAACATAATTAGACGATGCCGTCGAGCAGGCCCCAAGTGAAATGCTAACTGAGTTTGTGGCTTGCAAGCATTTTAATTAAGTCGAGTTATGAAATGAGTAGCAACAATTGTTGAGATGCTGCGCTACATGAAATCATATTCAACACGACACAACAACAACAACAAAAACAACAGCAAAAGCAACACAGTTTAAAGCAGCCAGTGAATGGCGCCGAGGCCAACCACCCTGAGCTGCTGCTGCCCTTTGACGTTGATTGCTCTGTCTGAACTTCGTCAGGCGACTGTCAAGACGACGGCGCCAAGCGCTGTGGGTCAAACACAGTTGTCCAATAGCACCAGCAACAACAACAATAACAACAGTAACAAGAGCAAAACATGTAAACGAAAACCATAAAAGGAAACGAAAAGCAAAACGACATTGGGCCACTGCCACTGGTTTGGCTGCCACACGCCACAGGACAACGCAACCAGGCTGTCTGCGAGGCCTGTAAGCCGCTGGCAGCTGAAAGTTTGCTCAGGTTCCAAAGTACGAAAGCGGAGCGAAAGCTTACAAATCGATTTTGTGCGCGCTCAGATGGAATATTTCCAACGGAAAGTGTCGCAATCCAGTGCAAAATTTCCAGAGCGCGAGAGACGGTTACTCATAAAGTTATGTTCCACAAGTTTGAAATGAGATGCGGCAGCAAGGAATTGTGAATTTGTGATTTCCTTTATAGTTTCAAGAGTTTTAATTTTATGTTCCACACAGGAAACAACCATAGATTGAAAAACCCAGAGAGCGAGCGAGAGAGAGAGAGACAAGGAGCGCCTGCTCAGAAACTTGTTAGAGATGAGAGTAACTTAAAAACTTGCTGGAATTTGAAATATCTATGTGCAACAATGTTCACGTTTTCATTTTATGTTTTGCATGCACAATCTTCATAGGTTCCACAAAAAGTCTCAATAAAGGTTCCACAAAATAACTCAAGAAGCTTAAACGAACAGGAAACGGATTCAACTAAGCAACTAACGGGCTATGTGGAACCTATGTATTTGTACACATTTTCATGGCACACAATCCACATAGGTTCCACACACTTTTTAGCCCCTTCTCTGTGTAAATATCTACTTGAGCATAAAATAAGACTTGGCCCAATATACATATGTTATGTTCCACATAAGTTCCACATTACAACTTTTTTTAAGTTTATTTTTTGCATTCTCTTCCTATCTCCTTTCATTTAAGCACCTAATTTCACACACATAAATGCATTCCACACTCGTTCCACACACACACACACACTTACGTAGCTCAGCATTTTGGGAAACTGCTTAATTGCAGCCCTTCAACGGCCGCCTTTCGTTCCACACGTCTTTTCCGGTCTTTGCTTTTCTCAAAGGCGCTGTGAGTGCCCTCGGCCCCACCCCCCGCCCCTCCCGTGCCACAGTACTCCTCGCTTTGTGTATTTGCATGACTGTGCTGACTGCATTCTAGCCAGTCGTCGTCAAAGTGGCCAGCAGCAGCGCTGAAAGCAAGTGTAGCAGCGCCTCAAGTACTGCCGCGTCCTTCTGCGTTCGGCCGCCTGGCAGCGCCTAACCGCTGCCTAATGAATCAGCTCGCTTGTTCTTTGACAGTCATTAATTAACATAATTAGCCCTTTTTACCGTTTTCGTCACCTCAGCGCGCGCACCAACAAAGACAGCAACAACGTCAGCAATGGCCAAAGAAATATTTCCCAATTACCCGGTTTTTGTTGAGGAGAGCCTTGGCGAAACTCACATTCACACTTTTCGTATGCTTTGCCAAATTTTTGTTGGTATTACTTTTGTTTTATTTTATTGTATTTGTTGTTGTTGCTTTTAATATACATATACATATATATACATATACATATATATTTTTTGTTCCTGTCCGCTTTCGCTGCACAGCGTCGCCGCAGCTTTTGACACATGTTCGCTTGATTGGTGGGCGGTTTGTGTGCCGCATGCGAATTTTTAACGCAACATTTTCAATGGGGCGTGCTTATTGTTGTCGTTGTCGTTGTGGTTGTTGCTGCTTGTTTCTTTTTGTTTTTTGTTTATGTATTTTCTTTTTTTTATTATTTTCGATGGCTGTGTCTGTTTGGTTTTGTTTCAACGGTCGAGGTCGAGCGCTGAATTTCGCATTCCATGTTGCTTCATTATGCGGCGTGTACGGCCAATTCCGGCGGGTCGAGAGTGTAGGAGAAAGAGAGAGAGGGGAGCTGCACAAAGGGGGTTTGAGTATACAATACCCCGAGCTCTCGTTGGCCTCAACTGACTGCGCCTGATCTGCATTTTTTTGTATTTCGCATTTATTTGTAAGTTGCTTACTGTCTTTTGGTGTTGCTTTTTTGAAGGTGTATATTGTTGTTGTTGTTGTTGTTGTTATTGTTACTTTGCATATTCCCATCATGCGTCATTATTGCGCCCCAAAGAAATCACTCGTGTGCTGCCGCTGTCAGCCGCCATGCGGTTGCAGCAGCAACAACGCACCAAAGCGATTTCTTGCCATTATTGTTCTACTTATTGTTGTTGCTGTTGTTGTGCTGATTGGTGTTTTAATGGCCGCTTTGCCGTCAACACGCCAACGCTAGCAGTTACCTGTGCCAGAATTTCCTCCTCCCACACACTCGCACACTTTTGGCCTTGCACACGTTAATTGCAGTGTTTGTCATTTGACCGTCAATTTGCATTTAAATTACAAAATTGTAACCGCTTTTGTTTATGGCGCAGACGTATTGCTTTTATATATCTTCAACGCCTCGGTCCAGTTGTCTGCCGCGTGGCCCAAAAGTGCGTGAGTGTCCTTCGAGCGCACACAGTGCTAGTAAACAGTCCAATCAGTTGGCGGCAAATCATGTTCAAGGCTAATCACGAGCTGTGCTTAGTGTGGCTTACGGTCCACTCTCGGCCGCCGCATGGACAACGTGTCGCTGTTATGCATTCGAGCTGGCTGCTTGGCACAAATTGGCGCTCAATTAGCCATAGAACAGGATACTAATGCAATTTTATGTGTGCGTGTGTGTGTGTGTGTGTGATTCATGTGTGAACCAAGTTAAATGCACAGCTGACTGTTGCAACGGCCAGACTTCATTATAAGCGCATAAAACATCATTAAAATCCAGTTCAACATTGCCAGAGCAGAGCCAGAAGTTAATTGCATTACGTTGCCTAAATACAACAACAATTTGTGCATTTGACCGCTGTTCAATTTCACCACTTCTTCGCTTCAATTGAAGCATTGCCTCAACAGATCATTGTACAAAATAACAGACATGCGTTGCCATAGCTGAGTAGAGGTCTTTTGTTTTCAACCAAAACAAATTCAAGTTGATTGAATTACTGCAGACACCTACACACACACACACACACAGAGCAACTTACTTCTAAATTTCTGCTCCTGCGCTCATTCACCTATGCCAGCAATTTTAAGCTTTTAAAGAACAAACAAATCCCATGCCGCAAATACCGCACAACAACAACAACAAACTGGCAACAATTTCACATCGAAGAATGGCAATAAAACCGAACTAAACTCACAAATTGCCGTAATGTAGCACATTTTTCTAGCAAGCAGTATTTTTATTTTATTTTTTTTAATTTTTTATTTTTTCATTATTTTGTAACAAAATTCCTCAAATTCTCGCTTAATAATCGGCTAGAAAAATAAATAACAACAACGCATCAACGCTCGCAAAAATACGCAAACACACATTCAAAAATCGTTGGGGTGAGCACTCTGGTAGATTTGTTAACGCAAAACCAAAAATAATAGCAACAACAATAACAACACTGACACCGCTACCAATTTCCATGACGATCACGTTGCAGAAATTCCAGCATAATTAACTCGAAAATATTTGCACGTCAAAAATGCAAAAGCAACGACAACGACAGCGAGGTCGAGCACGAAAAGGCGCAGACAGACAAACGAGCGCACAGCAACAATAATAAACTGTATGCCAAACAAATACAACAAGAAGTGAAATAAGAAATACTTGTGGGCGTTGGCGCGAAGTTGGGGGAAAGACGGAAGGAAGTTGATGAGAAAGCGTTGAAGTTGGAATGCGGAGTAGGAATGGAGGAGGAGAAATCTTGACAGGAAGAGCAACAAATACAAGAAAAATAAAAAAAACAGAAGGCAATGAATATCGAAGTAGTCAAGAAAGAACAAGTAAATGGGGAAGAAGAAAAAATTTGAAAATGATTTTCTATGTAGAAGGGAATTAGAAGGAAATGAGCATAGAATGAAAACAGGAAGGTACATAGATTGAAAGTAGCAGAAATCACATAAAAATTTAAAATAAAATCGAATAATAGAGAACTAATATAAAGAAGAAATATTGATTTTTGCTGAATATTTTTTTATTTATATTTTTTATATTTCATATTTTTTTTTGCCTTTTGATGGTTTTTCTTTTTCTTATTTCGTTTTGCGGTTCTGCTCAATGAGTGTGGTTTGTTTCCTCGCGAAATGGAAGATTATATCTGAGTAGATACAGTGTTACCAGATCTGGAGATTTCCTCCTAGACTTAGGATATTTTTGGCCTTTTAGGAGAATTTTTAGGAGGAAGAATTGTTTAGGGGAAAGTTTAGGAGATTTTGATGGTAATATAGGGTGTTTTTTTTAGAGGTTTGTTTTTCGAATAGAGATAAACCTGGCATTTTGTGGTCAAATCTGGCAACTCTAATGTCATTTATGTTCAGTTTGGTTTGCCATTTCATCATGAACAGGTTGACAAAAGAACAACGCTTGCAAATCGGGCAAATTTATTTCGAAAATAATGGTTCAGTTCGCGAAGTATCCATTTTATGGTCGACATAATCGTCCATCAGAGCAATTAATTCGGTTAACCATGGGTCGTTTTCGCACTACGTTTACTGTATACGATAATACGCATCCGCAGAGACGTCGAACAGTGCGCACCGAAGAAACAATTGCCGCTGTAGAGCAAAATGTTGAAGAGGACCCGAATGAATCGATTCGCCACCGTGCAGAGCAATTGGAGCTTTGTCCATCAACTGAAAATTGGACCTGTAGAATTGGCTTTATTCGAGCCAGCCGCGGCGGCCACATGCCCGAAATCATATTTAAACATTAATGGCATAAAATTATCCTTCCAATAAAGCCAAATTGATGGACATTAAAACGATTTTCTTGTGTTTTATTTCAATTCGAAGTTCTATACCTCTAAAAAAAACACCCTATACATTTGACACCATTGAATATTGACAGCGAAAGTGTCCAATTGAAGTTAATTAAACTTTATGCTTCAAAGTGTATAATTTATGCATTGAATTAAGGAAGTGTAGAGAACTGAATTTCATGCTGACCTGAATTTTTTGTTTTGTTTGTGTTAAGTTTTTGTTAACCCTTATTCTCATACCCGGGTACCCGGGTGCCCACTGCGATGTATTTTCGTGAAAAAAACTGACAAATAATGAAAATTTTTTTTTTACCTTCCGGATCCTCGTTATTTAGGTGAAAAGCGAACAAATCATATATTTAAAAAATTTTGTTTTTTTAATTAACAAAATATTGAAAACTTAAAAATTTCATGAAATGGGTACCCGGGTACCCCGGGTGCCAAACGACGTTAGTAAGTTTGGGTATGAGAATAAGGGTTAAGCTGAAGCCGAATGAATAAAGAGGCTGCAATAAAAAAATAATACATTTAAATTTTTTATGAGGAGTTTAATTGTTTAGTTTTTAATTTCAAAAAAATATTTTTTTAAATGTTGCGGATTTTTTAATTTTTAGGAGGAAATTTTAGTTTTTTTGTACATTTTAATTTTTTTATGAGGAGTTTAATTCTTTAATTTATAATTACAAAGAAATATTAAAAAAAAAATTAAGGAATTTTTTTAATTTTTAGGAGAAAATAAGTTTTTCTAATATATTTTAATTTTTTTTAGGAGAAGTTTAATTCGTTAGTTTATAATGACAAAGAAATACTTAAAAAATTTAGGAAATTTTTTTAATTTTTAGGAGGAAATTAATTTTTTTTTAATATATTTTAATTTTTATGAGGAGTTTAATTCTTTAGCTTATAATGACAAAGATACTTAAAAAATGTAGGCAATTTTTTCATTTTTAGGAGGAAATTAATTTTTTTTTTAATATTTTAATTTTTTATGAGTTTTTTAGGAGTTCTTTAGTTTTTTAGTTTAGTAATTCTTTAGTTTATAATGACAAATAATATTAAAAAAAATTGAGGAGATTTTTTTATATTTTTTTTTATTTTTGGGAGGAAATTTCAGTTTTATTAGATTTAGGAGCAAGTCTGGCAACACTGATACGAGGATCATTCAACCGGGCGCCTCAGATGTTTTCAAAATCTATCTAAACTACTGCGTATTGTTTCATATCGGTTACGAATAATAAAAAACGCATTAAAAGTTGTAGTTACAACAACACAATAATAATTGAAAGAAGGTGCAATGAAAATTATAAAATCAGAAAAAAGTAACAACACAAACACTTCAAACTTATCATTTAACAACAACAACAATCAAACCAAAACATATTTGTGGCCATATGGAAGAGTAGCTTAAGTCGAAAATTGAAGTTTGAAAACCATGCACACATAAATTGTTCTGACTAATGGATGGTTCTTTCAAAAGACTTGAGATTAGAAGTAAACACACATAATATTGTTAAAGGACAGGATTTTTCAAATCGGATGAAATACATTTAAGCGTCAGGACTGCTATAAAGCTCCAAACTCAACAATACCTCAATTCTCTTATGTCGACTTAAGTTACTCTTCCATATGACCACAGATATACTGAAGAGGGTTTAAGAGTTTTCAAACTCCTCAAAATATCTGTTTGTTACAAAAATTGTGTGTAAAAAAATATAGTTTTAAATTATATTGAACTCAAAAATTGTGTAACCAGCTAAAATCGATTCTTATACAACACATACAACGTATACAACTTTGCACAAGTATGCACGAAAAAACAGCAACAACAACATAACAATAACAACAACAATAAAATCAATCCAAATTACAATGCCAAGAATGTCTTTGAAGGCAGCTCCGACAACTGGCCGCGCCACGAATACATTTCGTCAATGCTTTGAGGCAATTAAGCCTACAAGTTTCAAACCAACTCCCTCCTCCGCTGCTTCAGTTCAAAAAAAAGAGCAACAAAAAAAAACAACGCCTTCAACTTAAGTAGCCACTGATGAAATAAATTGAAATAAATGAGGAAACCGCGCGAAGCGTAGCAACCAACTTAACTCACTTCCTCAACTTTTCCCCCGCCTCTCCCTACAACCAGCAGCGACTGCCAGCACTGACGCCATGAGAAATGTGAAACGCAAAACTTTTCATTAAATTCGCTTTTTAACAAAATCAACAATAACAACAGCAACAGCAACAACAATCGTTCATTGCCTGCGCGTATTTAATTTTGTGTGGCAACGCCATTTGTGCATTCAAGCAGCACAATCGGCCAACCGGCACACCAACATCATCAACCAGTCAACGAACCAAACAGCCAAACAAGCGGCCGACCACAGTTGGCCAACCAATCAAGCATCCAGTCACACAGTCAAATTCATTACAACGACTGTCGCGACTGCCGTCTATTAGCCATTTATGGGCGCTGTGCGTTGACGTGCCGCATGCGGCATGCGGCATGGCAATTTGCACCAAGCGGCTGTGACACTTTTTCGCCATTCATTAGTCACAGAAATTGGTGGTGGGGGGGCCTTACCCCTTACACTCCCCCCATTCCACCACAGACGCATGCGTTGGCGGTGCTTTAAGCAGGCAAAGAGCCACAAACGAGCGAAATGCGTGAAGCGTAGAAAATTATTAAACGTTACGCTTCAAAAAATGTCCCAACAGCTGTGACTGAAATATGAGTGGCTGCTGAAAGACGAAGGCAGGAGTGGTGAAGAGTTCAATGGATAGACGGCAAAACATTAAAAGCACAATTATAGCCGCTTCACACACACACACACACACTGGTAAACTCAACCACGTCTACACCTTCCCTTCACCTGGCGCAGCGTTGCTTCTGGCCTCCACCTACTGTCATAATAGCCAACTTTACAGTCAACAACAAACATTTGCTTCGCCCTAACCTCTTTCAACAAACGACAAAACTCAATGCTCAACGGTTGCTCACTCTTTTCTGACCCCTTCTACAACATTTCAGCCTCTATTATTGAATGGCAAAAGCGTGGAAATTTGCCAAAAGTCAGTTGCCTTGAAGCAAAGCGCGCACTTACTTTCACCACGCCCCACTTCCTTCGCAGACTTCACAGACCGGCAACAAGATTTGTCAGCAAAAACCTAGGCAGCAACTCTGGTCTCTTAGTCTGAGCGTTGGCCATAGCCTGCGGGTCCGGGCACAGCGGCACTGCTCACTTTCCATACCCCTCACCCCTCCAACCGCTCACCGACAATAGTTTGCTACTCGGCACAGTTTGCCGCTGTATATTTTTTTTTGTTCGCTACTTTCGCCCATTGCAAATTGTTGCCATTTGTTTGCTTGTTGCTGCTGTGATTATTGTTGCCATTATATCGTTGCTATTGTTGTTGTTGTTATTTGTTGTTGACAAAATTATCGCAATCACCGAATCACCGTCAAAAAACAAAACCAACTCAACAAAAACGCACAGACCGAGAACAGCCAGCAGACGCTGGTTTGGCAGCCAACAGGCAGACCAACCAACCAACTCGCCGACGACAGGCGCGCGCCATTTTGTAGCGTGTGGCGCGAGCAGGCGCGCAACATGTGCGGCAAATTCAATCAAGCACGCAAGTTGCTTTCATTCGCAATCATACTGTCGTTATTGTTGTTTTGTTGTTGTTGTTGTTGCTGTAGCCATCTTTGTCTGACTTTGTCCAAATTGCGCTGCACTGTTATCAAAGGATTTGATTTCCTTGTTTGTTACGTTTATTACAACGGATGTTAAATTCTTGTTGTTGCTGTTTTTATTTATTTATAATTAAGTGGTCTTAAAATATTAAAATCATTTGAAGCAATCTGTTTGTAGCGGAAGTCATTTTGTGTATCCCTTGAGTAGCAAATTGATTTGATGTCTTTGTCACAATTGTTGTTGTAAATAATTTACAATTTTTCTCAATTAAATTTGGCATCTTGGGCTCCAACAATGTTTGACAATAATGTGGAATTTTAAAGCCATAATGTTGATTAGTTGTAGCGATTTTATCTATGAAAGAGTATATTATGAAACAGCATTGGACTTGAATTGATTTGATTAATTGAGTGGAGCTTACTTGAAACTTTAATCCTAATTGCTGTGAAAGTATGGAACCAAAAATCTCATTGCAAAGTTTTCATCCGCTAATTGAAAGTTTATAGAAATTACATCTTGAAAAAGACGATTCTTCTTACAAAAAGAGGATAATCTAATTCTAATGGCTTTGAAAAATCTGATTGAAACATTTACATACAAAATTTTCTACCATTGATTGAAAGTTTCTAGAAACTTTTACTCAAAAGAGGTGATTGTTCTGACAAAAGAAACACCAATTGAATTCGAATCGCTATGAAAGTACTGGGCTGAAAATTTTCTCATCTCAGTTTCCACCGCTGATTGAAAGTTTCTTAAAATTCCTATTCGAGAAAGGCGATTGTTCTCCCAAAAAGAGGATCAATTAAATTCGAATCGCTATGAAAATACTAAGCCATAAATTTACTAACGAAATTTTCCGCCACTCATTGAAAGTTTCTAGAAATTCTAACTCGAGAAAGACGATTGTTCTCTCAAACAAAATAAAGGTCAATTGAATTCTAAACGGAGCCAAAAATCCAATCCAATCCAAGCAAAGTTTTCTGCCACAGATTGGAAATTTATAAAAAGTCTACCTCGAAATAGACGATTGTTCTCACAAAAAAGGGGATACACTGAATTCTAATCGCTAAGTAAATACTGAGCTAAAAATTTAATTTAATAAAATAAAATAAAAAATAATAAAATAAAATAAAATAAAATAAAATAAAATAAAATAAAATAAAATAAAATAAAATAAAATAAAACAAAACAAAAGAAATTAAAATAAAATAAAATAAAATAAAATAAAATAAAATAAAATAAAATAAAATAAAATAAAATAAAATAAAATAAAATAAAATAAAATAAAATAAACTAAAATAAAATAAAATAAAATAAAATAAAATAAAATAAAATAAAATAAAATAAAATAAAATAAAATAAAATAAAATAAAATAAAATAAAATAAAATACAATAAAATAAAATAAAATACAATGAAATAAAATAAAATAAAATAAAATAAAATAAAATAAAATAAAATAAAATAAAATAAAATAAAATAAAATAAAATAAAATAAAATAAAATAAAATAAAATAAAATAAAATAAATTAAAAAAAATTAAATAAAATAAATTAAAATATAATAAAATAAAATAAATTAAAAAAAATTAAATAAAATAAATTAAAATATAATAAAATAAAATAAAATAAAATAAAATAAAATAAAATAAAATAAAATAAAATAAAATAAAATAAAATAAAATAAAATAAAATAAAATAAAATAAAATAAAACAAAATAAAATCAAATAAAATAAAATAAAATAAAATAAAATAAAATAAAATAAAATAAAATAAAATAAAATAAAATAAAATAAAATAAAATAACATAAAATAAAATAAAATAAAATAAAATAAAATTAAATAGAATTAAATAAAATTAAATAAAATTAAACAAAATTAAATAAAATATAATAAAATAAAACAAAATAAAATCAAATAAAATAAAATAAAATAAAATAAATTAAAAAAATTAAATAAAATAAATTAAAATAAAATAAAATAAAATAAAATAAAATAAAATAAAATAAAATAAAATAAAATAAAATAAAATAAAATAAAATAAAATATCATAAAATAAAATAAAATAAAATAAAATAAAATAAAATAAAATAAAATAAAATAAATTAAAAAAATTAAATAAAATAAATTAAAATATAATAAAATAAAATAAAATAAAATAAAATAAAATAAAATAAAATAAAATAAAATATAAATAATAAACAGAGATGGCACTAAACAGGAGGAAGCATAACTCCGAATGGAAAAACGTACGTTTTCGCAAACTTCCTTTGAACCTAACCTAACTTTACAGGCAAACAAATTTAACACCCCACTTACTAATCCTTAGCAAGTAAAAGTCTCAAGTATAAACTTACTCAACGACGAACGGAAAATCCGTATTGGTAACTGCAGAAAATATCAAAATTACACATTGAGAACAAATTAAAAAGTTTTGGAAAATTTTCGCAAAGTATTATAAAAACCAACTCAACACTCAAACACACAGCCAAATTACAAATACAACTTTGATATTTGTTGAATTGCAACAAAAAACGAAATAAGCGAGCATTGAGTGCGACTAACCAACTAACAGAACTTGAAGTTTGCAAAGTTAGGTGAAATTCGTACGAGGAAAAAAATGTCTCAAAAATATTTTTCATGTCAGAAAAAACAAGAAATTCGTATAAAGCACGGCAAAAGTGATAAATAACATGAAAAGGGTAGCAGTGGCAGGGTAAGTGGGATTGCGGAAAATGTGTTGAGTAAATAAATTCAACAAAAAACGATTTTGCAAACCCAGAAAAGAGCATTTTATAAAGCACAAACTGTTGGTTTATAGTAAAATTTTGACAGCTTGCAAAAATAAGCAAAAACAGCCCAAAAACTTCCACTCGTCGCTCTAGTGAGCGTCCAGATTCCCCAGTGTCTACCAGTCGAGGCACTTTGAATGCAACAACCGAAAACACCCACGAATTATGGCAAACAACAATCATAATAACAACAACAAAACTCAAAATGCCATCGCTCCGCAATTGGCTACCAAGCACGCAATGGCTTTGTTGACATTTGTGGCAATTTCTTTTATTGGCAACGCGGCCCATCCGGGCGTATACGCAACACGCGCCCGCACACAGCGCAGGTGCACGCCCGAAGCGTCGAGATTCGAGTGAAAAGTTTGCAAAAGTGGCATTTTTTGGCCACTTGTTCGTCTGCCGCTCGCTATGCTACACCACAGACAAAACAAAAGGATTACCAAAGACGGAAGTGAAAAAGTTTTCCCTTTTCACACAAAATCTTTTTAAATTTCTTGATTTTTTTTTTGCCCAACTTTTTTCACCCCCGACACATTTTGCCTTAGTAAAAAGTTTTTGCAAACAAACAAAAAATTTAAATTGGAAAATGAAACGCACACACATTGACATATGCTCACACGTACACACACACAAACACAGACACCCGCAAACAAGCACCGCTGTCTGCTGTGTGATAGCGAACAGGTGTTTCGCATTGTTGCTTGGCAGCTGCGCACCGCAACACAGCACAATGACACCATTAATTCTAACACACACACACACACACAGCCACACATCCATATTGATGTGTACCAACCCATATAACATCATTTTCGGTGTGACCATTTATTCTTTTGTATTTAGACTGCAGCATGCAAACCTCAAATTTTCGACACGGCGGACGAGGAACACGAAGAAGCAAAAATCGCAAATGTTTTCAATTTATTTGGGTCACTGTACGCGCCTCAGTTACTCAAATTCGAATTTGTGTGTGCTTTTCCCACTCGTTGTTGTTGTCGCTGTTATTGTTGTTGTTGTTATTATACATGTAAAACTCAAAACTCACACATCTCACACTGGCATTTTCGCCTATAATGTTGACCCTTTTGCGCAATTTCGGCGATAAGCAGCAACAACGAAAAGCCTACGCAATGAAATGGCAACAAAAAGTATTTTCCTTTTTCTCTGCACACTTTCTTTTTTCACCAAATATCCTCGAGTGATATCAATTAGGCCTTCAATTTACTGAAAAATGTCCAAGAAATAAATAAATTTGTTCGCTCTCGAAGGTTAGTTGGACTCTGAACCGAAACTGTACAGCAGTGCAAATGGGTTAAAGTTTGCTTTAAAATTTCTGTTCACAAAAGAAAAGTGCAAAAAACATGTGTCAATGTAATGTTTTTATGTGATTTTTTGTTATAGTGTACCAAAGTGCCATTACGTGTAACTGGAATTGGGGAAAAGGCGATGTTCTAATGAATGACGCTTGATGGGAATTGGTTGAATGATCTTTGAGTGGCAATGGTGTGCGATTTGTGTTAATTAATTTTATACAACGGGTTGATGCAAGGGATCTCAGAAACGTAGTTGACGGTATTTCAGTTTGTAAAAACCAGTTAGTTGATAATCAGGAAGTTTACATTGGTAAGATCGGGGTGGGAGGAATGATTGGTAAACGTCCAGTAGTAAGCCCGAGAGCTACCTACAAAGGAGTTAAGGAGCTGCTTTTTCGCTTGTTGGTATATAGTTGGTAACTGTGCTTTCAGCAGTGGTTTAGAAAGCATCCAATTTCGGAACAGTCGAAAGAACTTCAAAAAGGATTCATTAAATGAATTTCAAAGAAGTATAATCTTCCTCAGAATGAGTCACACATTCTTTAGAAGACATCAAACATATTTAAAAAACGTCAAATCTACTCCAATATAGGTTTAATATATCTTAGAAGTTATCAGACATATTTAAAACTCATCAAATTTACTTCAGAAGCAGTAAAACGCGGTTGCGATGGCATCAAATGTGTTTCAAACAAGTCAAATCTACTTCAAATGGGGTCAATTGTACTTTATAAGGCATCAAATATTTTTATATTTTTTATATTTTTCAAAAACCAAAAATGTACTTCAGAATACAGCAAACATGCTTAAAATGGCATCAAATCTGTTTCAAAAAAGTCAAATATACTTCAAAGAAGGTCATATATAATTTAAAAAGCATCAGATATATTTCAAACTTGTCAAATTTACTTTAGCTGAGGTCAAGCATGCTTAAGATGGCGTCAAATGTTTTTTAAACAAGTCAAATTTACTTCAGAAGAGGTCAATTGTGCTTTAGAAGGTATCAACTATATTTCATAAAAGTCAAATCTACTTCAAAATAGGGCAAATATACCTTAAAAGTTATCAGACATATTTCAAACTCATCAAATTTACTTCAGATGCGGTAAAACACGATTGCGATGGCATCAAATGTGTTTGAAACAAGTCAAATCTACTTCAAATGGGTCAATTGTACCATATAAGGCATCAAATATGTTTTAAAAACAAAAAAAATTACTTCAGAATACGTCAAACATGCTTCAAATAGCATCAAATCTGTTTCAAGAAAGTCAAATATACTTCAAAGAAAGTCATATATAATTTAGATATCATCAAATATATTTCAAACTTGTCAAATTTACTTTAGCTGAGGTCAAGCATGCTTAAGATGGCGTCAAATGTTTTTTAAACAAGTCAAATTTACTTGAGAAGGGGTCAATTGTGCTTTAGAAGATATCAAATATATTTCATAAAAGTCAAATCTACTTCAAAATAGGGCAAATATACCTTAAAAGTTATCAGACATATTTCAAACTCATCAAACTTACTTCAGATGCGGTAAAACACGATTGCAATGGCATCAAATGTGTTTCAAACAAGTCGGATCTACTTCAAATGGGTCAATTGTACCATATAAGGCATCAAATATGTTTTAAAAACAAAAAAATTTACTTCAGAATACGTCAAACATGCTTAAAATAGCATCAAATCTGTTTCAAGAAAGTCAAATATACTTCCAAGAAAGTCATATATAATTTAGATATCATCAAATATATTTCAAACTTGTCAAATTTACTTTAGCTGAGGTCAAGCATGCTTAAGATGGCATCAAATGTTCTTTAAACAAGTCAAATTTACTTGAGAAGGGGTCAATTGTGCTTTAGAAGGTATCAAATATATTTTATAAACATCAAATGTACTTCAAAATAGGGCAAATATACCTTAAAAGTTATCAGACATATTTCAAACTCATCAAATTTACTTCAGATGCGGTAAAACACGATTGCGATGGCATCAAATGTGTTTGAAACAAGTCAAATCTACTTCAAATGGGTCAATTGTACCATATAAGGCATCAAATATGTTTTAAAAATAAAAAAATTTACTTAAGAATACGTCAAACATGCTTAAAATAGCATCAAATCTGTTTCAAGAAAGTCAAATATATTTCAAAGAGGGCATATATAATTTAGAAAGCATCAGATATATTTCAAACTCATCAAATTTACTTTAGATGAGGTCAAGCATACTTAAGATGGCGTCAAATGTGTTTCAAAAAGTCAAATCTACTTCAGATGGATCAATTGTTCTTATATTTCATAAATATAAAATTCAATTCAAAACAAGTCAAACAAACTTAATATGGCATCAAATCTGTTTCATAGAAGTCAAATATACTTCACGGAAGGTCAAATATAATTTAGAAAGCATCAAGTATTTTTCAAAATCATCGAATTTACTTCAAAAGAGGTCAAATATGCTTATGATGGCGTCAAACGTGTTTCAAAACAGTCAAATCGACTTTAGAAAGGGTCAAATGTGCTTGAGAAGGCATCAAATATATTTCAAAAGAGTCAAGTCTACTTAAAAATAGGTCAAACTCACTTTAGAAAAAATGTGTTTCAAAACAGTCTACTTCAGAAGGGGTCAATTGTGCTTTAAAAGGTATCAGATCAATTTCAGACTCATCAAATTTTCTTAAGAAGAAGTCAAACATTCTTAAAATGGCATCAAATATGTTTCAAAGAAGGCAAATCTACTTAATAATGTGTCAAATGCGCCTCAGGAACGTCGAATTAGTTTTTAAAGCTACCAAAACTTTGAACTCCAACTGATTTTTTACAATGTAGTTGATAAAGAAAAGAGCCAGTCTAGAAATTTGGGCTGCATATTCGGATTTACAATTGAAAATTTAATTCTAAACCTTTTCGATTACACAGATTAGAGTCGTGTAAATCTGTGAGTTTTAATACAAATGTATTGAAAAAGTAAGCTAATGAAATTTTTGTCACATTTCGCCAGTAATATTTGCCATTTAAAACCATAATTAAAAAAACTGCAATATGAATTTTTAGTTTAGATTTGATTTGAAAAATGTTGCTTTAATGCTTTGAAATATGATAGAACTTTACTTATTTACAACAAAAAATCAATGAAGTGGTTATCAATGCAATTCTTATCGCATTTTATATCAAAGCGAGCATAAAATATGAACCATTTTAAATGTAAATTTTGCAGAAATCAAATGCACATTTTACAAATGAAAATCATATGAAATAAATCTTGTATTTTCTTATTATTTAAAACTGAAATTTACTTTTCGGCAGCCAAAAACTTTAGCTTTAATTTTCAAAATTTCAATTTCATAAATTTTACCAGTGGCATAGAAAACCATTGAACCATTTATCAGCCTATTTCAACACACTTACACACACACACACATGTAGTTACACTGTTTATAGTTGAGCCTAATTGCATATGGATTGCATTCCATTTGTGCCGCATTGAACATTTGCAACACTCATTTCCAAGTTCAATTCGCACACATTTAAAATACGTTGCGCACATTTTTCAACAATTCGAATGACTAAACAAATTAAGAATAATTAAAACACCGACATCGTTGCATCACGTTTCACTACATTTCGTTCCTTTATATTTTTTTCATTATTTTTTCCTTACGGTTTGCTTTACTGCACCTTTTCGTCCATAAATAATTCTCCAGTTCTGTAACCAAAATTCATGAAAAATACAAAAATGCATCTCTCAACTATTTTGAGTGCTGCAAGGAAAACGCTGCTCCTGTTCCGGCCCCCGCTCGACAGTTGCTTGCTGTTGTTTTAGTCGAATGCTCACTTGGTTGCCCTGTCACTGGGCTGTCAGTCTCGGCGGAGTTGCACAAATCCAGCACATTGCTGGCTTTTATTAAAATTTCTGCAAATACCAAAAAAAAAATATTGCAAAATGCAAAACACAAAACGCAAAATATCGCATCCAGTGCAAACGGCAACGATGCAATGTTGCCATCTAATAAGTGTTTGCCAGCTTAAGCTGCAACGTGCGACAGCGGCAGCAACATTTAATCCCACAGTGACTCGTCGAGCGGCAGCAACGAATGCAACGAGCAGCGTCAATGTTGCATTTGCGACCAGTGATGGAGTTAGGGCGATTTGCGAGTCATATGGTGAGGGGGAGAGGTGAGTTGAGGGTAGGAGATGAGGAAGTAAATAAATAGAATGAAAACCGACGAAATGCAACGAAGCAACGATAACAATATGAAGAATGAAGTCAAACGACAACCAGGAATCAACAAATGTCAGCGAATCGTTTCAGGACGAACGAACGCAGACACGCTTACAGACATGCAAATGTAAGACCGACCGACCGACAGACACATGCGACAGACAATCGAGCAAATAGTGGACGATGAGCGGAAAAATTGCACAAGACAGGATTTTACAGGTAATGGATGGTTGGTTGGGCAGCTTAGAAAGAAGAAGACGACAACCGAGCGAAGCAGACATTGGGATAAACTTGTAAGCGACAGATGTAGGGGATGAATAGAGGCATCTGGGGGCGGGGATATGAAAATAAGTATTAAATGATCAGTCGAATGGAGAGAAGATGTAAGGAAGAAAATGTTTGTAAATTGTTGAAAATGAGTTAAAAATTAAGCCGTAATTAAAGAAACTTAAATAAGCTGCAAAATGGTGGTAGAGGAAGAGAAGAGAAGCGATAAGTGAGACGGTGAATTGAGTAATTTTTGTGTCATATGAAAAAAGTCATATAATGCTTTTTTAAAAGTCAGTAATGGGTTAGAGTAAACAATAGAGAGGAATACAAAAAGAAGGGGGAAAAGGAGTGCAGATGAAGAGGTAGTAAGGTAGAGTGAAAGATGGAGTAGAAAACAAAGTAAAAGATAAAGTAAAAGATATAATGAAATATACAGGGAAAGGTAGAGAAAAATATAGATTGAAAGATGGAGTAAACGAGATAGATAGAGATAAAGTGAAAGAGAAAGTGAAAGTGAAAGACAGAGTAAAAAGTTGATTGAAAGATAAGTTAAACGTAGAATGAAAGGTGGATGGATAGATATAGTGAAAGATAAAGAAAGAAAGGTGAAAGACTGAAAGAGATGAAGTGAAAAATAGAAAAAACGAAAAAGAAAAGATAGACTAAAAAATAGAGTAAACGATAGAGGAAAGATTTGAGTGAAAGGTAGAGTGAAAGATAGAGCGAACAATAGAGTGGAAGATAGACTGAAAGGTAAGTAGAAGATAGAGTGAATAATAGAGTGAATGCTAGACTGAAAGGTAGGGAGAAGATAGAGTGAAAAATAGGGTAAAAGATAGACTGAAAGATAAAGTGTGAGATAGACTGAAGGAGAGAGTGAAAGACAAAGCGCAAGCTAGACTGAAAGAAGATAAACTGAAAGGTAGGGAGAAGGTAGAGTGAAAGATAAAGTGAGAGATAGACTGAAAGATAAAGTGAAAGATGACTGAAAGATAGAACAAACGATAAAGAAAGAGATAAACTGAAAAATAGAGCAAGCGATAGAGGAAGAATACTGAAAGATAGACTGAAAGATAGAGTGAAAGACAGACTGAAATATAGAGTAAAAGGTAGACTGAAAGATAAAGTGAAAGATAGACTGAAAGATAGACTGAAAGATAGACTGAAAGATAGAGAGAAAGATAGACTCAAATATAGAGTAAAAGGTGGACTGAAAGATAAAGTGAAAGATAGACTGAAAGATAGACTGAAAGATAGACTGAAAGATAGACTGAAAGATAGAGTGAAAGATAGACTGAAAAATAGAGTGAAAGCTAGAGTGAAAGATAGATTGAAAAATAGAGTGAAAGGTAAAGTGAAAGTTATACTGAAAGTTAGATTGAAAGACAGAATGAGAGATAGTGTGAAAGATAGAGCGAACGAGACAGGTAGAGATAAACTGAAAAATACAGCAAGCGATAGAAGAAGAAGAGAGTGAAAGATAGAAAGAGAGTGAGTGGTAGAAACAAAGTGAAAGATAGACTGAAAGATAGAGTGACAGATAGACTGAAATATAGAGTAAAAGATAGACTGAAAGATAAAGTGAAAAATAGACTGAAAAATTGAGTGAAAGCTAAATTGAAAGATAGACTGAAAAATAGAGTGAAAGGTAAAGTGAAAGTTAGACTGAAAGTTAGATTGAAAGACAGAATGAGAGATAGTGTGAAAGATAGAGCGAACGAAAGAGTGAAAGATAGAAAGTAGATAGATATAATCATAGAGTTAGCGATAGAATGAAAGATGGAGTGAAAGATGAATGTAAAAATTAAGTACAAAGTACAAGTACAAGTATAAAATAGACTGAAGGATAAAGTGAAAGATAGAGTAAAAACTAGAGTGAAAGATAGAAATAAAAGGTAGAGTAAAAGATAAAGATGTGTGTGTCAAACTTAGAATCCGCAATCAGTTTATTAATTTTGCATTATTCCTAAAATTACAAACTATTCTGAGGATCAACAAAAAAATGTATGCTTGGAACCATAGAGGGTTTAGACGTCCACAAATTATCATGTTGCCATATGACAGCAATATAACGAAAGGGTTAACCATTAGAAAAATATAAGAATACAATCGAACGTTGTCAAATATGTGTTGCTCCTAAAATTCCTCATTTTATGTAACTAAAATGAGAAATCTGAATTGAGCAGAAAGGTTTTTAATCAAAAAAATTGTATTTAAAATGCAACCCAACACAATGAGCCAACGCGCAATACACCAAAGTCAGCTGAAAAAGTTGTGTAAAAAGATATCCCATGAAATGTCAACAAAGCATTGAAGCTCTGAACACTGTTCATGTAAATTTAAATTAAAAGAAGCTGAGAGAAGATGACGTTCTCTATTTTATTTGCATTTGTGTGACCAAATGAAACAAAATATACCCACAAAAGCGACTGCAACCGTAACTTTTTGTTGTTGTGCCGCATTCAAATCAGACTTAAGTTCTGATTTCAAGCCTTTTACTAAAGCAAGTTGTATGAATTTTTCAAATGTGACAACAACATTTAATGCTTCAGTCTTTCGGCATCAAGTGGGACATTTTCTTTGCAAATTTAAATTTACAAAGTGTTGCAACAATTTCTACGAAATCCCAAAAATCACACAAAATTCATACAAAGCAAAACACTGCCTATGCTCAAAGCAAAGTCAACTTCATTTCCAGAGTAAAGTAATTACAACTGCAGTCACGTGTCTACGCAACAAAGCAATTTGCCTAATAATAGACACAAATTTTCACATTTCATGCAAAGCAATGACATTTAATTGCCTCATGTGCTTTCAGTTACAGCATTTTTTACTACTGCACACATAAATCGAATGGGACAATTTTCAAGGCACAGTAAAGCAATGCCTAACTCTGCTTTAAAGCACTGTTTCGCATTTAAAAAGCATCATAAACCTCGGAAATTTCTCTCTGGCGTTTTTTGCTCTTCGAACGTGACATGAGTGAATTGCGCGCGAATGTTTGCCTCGTGCCGGAAATCCTTGTGCCGCATGCAAATAGACAACAGCAAATCAAAACTGAAACCGACAATGAAAAAATCTCATGAAAATTCCGTTGACAAAATTCTAGACAATTTCATTTCAGCGTTGAGGATTTGTTGGCAGTGTTTGCTTGTTGGTTGCCACTGCATTTCGAGCGCTCAGCTGTCAAATTTAATTTCAGCTGCTATGAAACAACACCACCGCACCACATATCGAACAAAGACATCACCACCACAAAAGTCAAAAGCAACAACAAGAACAGCAAAGACAACAACACAACACACATGCTGTGCTGGCGAAACACCGAAGCCGAAGTCAAAGCCTATCAGCCGCAGTAGCCGCATACGACACGCAACAGAGACGCTGACAACGACACTTCAAGCAACCGCAACACATATGCGGCACACTCACACACATTCACACATGGACACGTCTAGCAACACTTCTGCCCAAACGCACACACGAGAACGAGTACGCTAAACACTTGCAGCGAAAAAAACGCCTTCAACTGGTTACTGACGCCAGTCTCGATTGCGTATACGCCGCGTATGACGAAGCATCAACGCATCAGCTGTCGCTGCCACGTCAATGTTTGACTGACTAAGACGCACTGGGTATTGCTGCTTAGGCAACAACAACAACAACAAATGCTGTTTCAATTTGATCAGCAGCTGCTGCTGCTGCTTTCATCTTACAATATTTGCGCCGCCATTGTCTGGCAGTTTTTTTGCTTGATGCCTTTTCAACCAATTCGCCTGCTGCCACTTGACTTGGCTTCGAAGCTGCCTTGAATTTTTAATATCTATGTCAACACACACACACACACATATAACTACGCATTTGTTTTTCTGCGTGTGTTGTTGTTGTTGTTGTTTTGTATTTGCGTCAGCCAACCGTGCAGTCAGCCAGACAATATGCAAAATTTATTGTTTTGCATCCCTTTTTTTCCATTCCATACCATTCACTGCCAACTTCTACAGCAACGTCACTGGCAGCTACGAGCAAAAAAATGCTTCAACATTTTGCCACTTTGCACCCACTTCCTGTCCTGCTGTCTATCGCGCCTAAATGGTTGTCTGTCTGTCTGTTTGTCTGTTCAAACTGCCGGCGCGTTCGCCTAAATTGCTGGCAGATGTGTGTGGCAATTCGTCGCTGTCATTGGGTCTTATTGATTTTCCGTTATGCTCTTCCTTCCTCATTCACTTTCCAGCAGCGCCTTGAAAGCGTCTTGTGCGCTTTAGCCTCATGTGCTGTGATTTCTGTTCTACGCTGCACACATCAGATTCGCCTCATTCGTGCATTCATTTATTTATTTATTTTATGCATATAAAACCCAATTGAAAATCCAATATTGTCACACGATCTGCATGTGAGTTGAAGTGTGAACACTTGACGTGCCAGAAATTTGCAGCTCATTAATGTGTCAACAACAACAACATTTGGCACTTTTCAGGCTCATAATATGAAATGTATTTAATGTTTTTCAAGACAGTCTAATGATGCTAATGCTGTCTTCTTCTGAGCTCTTTGGTAAAATGGTCCAAATTGATCCATTTTTGGAAAACTGCAGAGTTCTACGAGCAAGAAGAGTTGAAATTAAAGGCAGTTGTCGCTTTTAGTTTAAAAGCCAAAGGCAGTTGAACAATTTTCTTAAATATTCCATTTTACATATTTTTTTTTAGTAGCGGAGAAATCCATACATTTTTGAAAAGCCGAAGAGAGTAAATTACAAATCAAGGCAGCTGTCGCTTTATGTTTGCAAACTTGAGACAGTAAAACCATTCAGGTTTTATTATGCTTCAAAATCGATTTTCTCATCTTTCTAGCGGAACAGTCCATACATTTTTGGAAAGCTGAAAAGATTTTCTATAAACTAAATCACTACTCAAGTCAGCTACCAGGTCAGGTTTAAGAGCTAAAGACAGTTGAACTATTTGTAGCTGCGGACATAGTTGAGTGTAGTGAACTTTTCTCAAAATCACTCTTTCATAAAGATTTTCTTGTCTTTCCGACGAGGTAGCTCTGAGATAGATTTACTTTTGGAAAGCTAAAAACTTTTTCTAATGCAAATTTAAGGCAACTATCTCTTCTGATTCAGGAACCACGCTCGAGAGAAACGTTGACACGTAGTCGATGACGCTGATAGCAACGCTGATGTGGAAATTTTTCTTGTCGATTTTCTAGTCTTTTTATGAACAAAGCTAGCAGATCGGTCTATTTCTAAGAAACTGAAGAGTTCTACTACATGAACAGATGCAATTCAAGGCAAATATCTCTTAAGGCTTAGACACTTTGGACATTTGAACAAGTTAAAGCTGTGCTATAAATTTTTCAATCACCCTTCTATATAGAATTTCTTGGCTTTCCAATGAGATTCCGACCTGATGGCCCAATTTTTGAATAGCTGATGAGTCCGATTATAGAATGTAATGGTTATTTAAGACAGCTTGCACATTTAATTTAAGAATTAAGCTCAATAGAAATGTTAATGAAAACATCGGCAATGCTGACTGAAATGTTGATTCATATACGCGCTTCTCGATTTCTGGGCTTTCGGCTGGGATAGCTGCCAGATCGATGCATTTCTGGAAAGCTGGAGAGTTCTATTACGGTATAAGGTTGCAAATTAAGGCAGTTATCTTATTTAGTTTAAGAGCTTTAGGCAGTTGAAAGATTTTAAGTTGACTTATTTCACTTTACGCTGTCTTCGATTTCTAGGCTTTCATGTAGAATAGCATTGACCCATGCTTGAGAAACTAGAGTTCTGGAGAGCTTCAGAGTGCTAATACAGTAAAAGGTTGAAATTTAAGGGAATTATCTCTTCTAGTTTGGGAGCTTTAAGATGTTGAAGGGATGAAGCAGATTTATGGACGTTTTCAGTTAACGCTGTCTTCGATTTCTCCGCTTTCACATAGAATAGCAGCCATATTGACCCATGTTTGAGAAGCTAAAGAATTCGACTACAAGAGCTGTAGGTAGTTTAACCATTAATAGGTACAACCATGGCTTTTAAATTGTCGACAATTTTCAGTTACCCTTCAACATTGATTTTCCTGGCTTTGAATTGAATTTTAATTTTAATTTTAGTTTTAGATTCAGTTTTAGTTTTAATTTTAATTTGAATTTGAGTTTTAATTTTAATTTTAATTTTAATTTTAATTTTTTGGTGGATTTAGTGTCCACCAGCACTTTTAAATGAAACGCACTGCACTTTTAATCACAACTTTTTATTTAAAAATTTTAACAATGCGACTGCCGCCGGTGTCGCGTCCTGACGGTGACTGACTGCTCGATTGACTGATGATTGCTGGTGTCAGGACCGCTTCTTTTATAGCAGCGAGCCGGCCGTGGTCCGTTCTGCCGGTCCGCTATGCCGTTGCTGTCGTCGTGGCACAGCTGCGGTCCGCTATGTCGTCGCTGCCGTGAACCGCTATGCTGTCGTCGTGGCACAGCTGCGGCCCGCTATGCTGTCGTCGTGGCACAGCTGCGGTCCGCTATGTCGTCGCTGCCGTAGACCGCTATGCTGTCGTCGTGGCACAGCTGCGGTCCGCTATGCTGTCGCCGCCGTAGACCGCTACGCTGTCGTCGTAGCACAGCTGCGGTCCGTTACGTCGTTGCATGCCATCCGCCACGCTGGCACCGACGTGACATGTGCCACGCTGGTACCGTTGCTGATATGTCGAGCGGTACAGTATGTGCCGCCACAATTTTAATTTTAATTTTAATTTTAATTTTAATTTTAATTTTAATTTTAATTTTAATTTAATTTTGAATTTGAATTTGAATTTGAATTTGAATTTGAATTTGAATTTGAATTTGAATTTGAATTTGAATTTGAATTTGAATTTGAATTTGAATTTGAATTTGAATTTGAATTTGAATTTGAATTTGAATTTGAATTTGAATTTGAATTTGAATTTGAATTTGAATTTGAATTTGAATTTGAATTTGAATTTGAATTTGAATTTGAATTTGAATTTGAATTTGAATTTGAATTTGAATTTGAATTTGAATTTGAATTTGAATTTGAATTTGAATTTGAATTTGAATTTGAATTTGAATTTGAATTTGAATTTGAATTTGAATTTGAATTTGAATTTGAATTTGAATTTGAATTTGAATTTGAATTTGAATTTGAATTTGAATTTGAATTTGAATTTGAATTTGAATTTGAATTTGAATTTGAATTTGAATTTGAATTTGAATTTGAATTTGAATTTGAATTTGAATTTGAATTTGAATTTGAATTTGAATTTGAATTTGAATTTGAATTTGAATTTGAATTTGAATTTGAATTTGAATTTGAATTTGAATTTGAATTTGAATTTGAATTTGAATTTAAATTTGAATTTGAATTTGAATTTGAATTTGAATTTGAATTTGAATTTGAATTTGAATTTGAATTTGAATTTGAATTTGAATTTGAATTTGAATTTGAATTTGAATTTGAATTTGAAATTGAATTTGAATTTGAATTTGAATTTGAATTTAAATTTAAATTTGAATTTGAATTTGAATTTGAATTTGAATTTGAATTTGAATTGGAATTTGAATTTGAATTTGAATTTGAATTGAATTGAATTAACTAATTTGACTCAAAAGACTTAAGAAACTTAAAAACAACATTTAGCAACTAATTAAATATCACAACTATTTTGACTTTTACTGGAAATATTTCACTTAGTTTTTGTTTATTCAATTGTTTGTCATTACCTCCTTACTTTTTATTTATCCTTTAACTAAATGTCCATGTCCTTTCTATATGTTACCCTTTCAATCCAAATTTCCACTCCATTTACAGCTCTGCTCTTCAATTATTCATTGGTTTAATCGATCCATTACTTAAGTTGCAATAACTTGGTTAATCGATCCTTCACTTAAGTCACAATGACTTTATTACCCCAATTCAGTAGCAATTACTGTCATTACTTTCCAATAATCAGCTAACTACGCGCTTTCAATTTCGACATAACCATTCAACCTTCTGTAGGAAAGTAGAACATATCCATAAAATTTACTGGTCTATGAAACTGTCGCACATAAAATGTCAACAAAGTGTAACCCTTTCAATTGGCACGCACCCTCACACTCGCCAACGTTGAAAATATAATGCTTAACGTTTAACGACAGTAACAAGTGCTGCCAACTGCCTGCACACACACACACACACACACACACACACACACACACACGCGCGCGCACTTATGTGGGTGACAGCATTTAGTTTGATTGGCAACGCTGCCGTCGCTGTCACTTTTGCGCCAAACCAAGTCAAGCCACTTAAACGAAATCAATTGCAGCACAAAAAAATCCGCACACACACATACACACACGCACATAAAAAGTAGAGTAAGAACTAGAAATGCAATGCTGTGCTTTTTTTATTTAAATTTTTCTACATTTCTTTTATTACATGTTTGCACTGTTTTCACTCATTGCGCTCCGACGCTTTTCCAACCAAAGCGCCACATGCCAAAAACAGCGCGAACGTGTACGATTTAAAAGTTTCCGACATGGCAGACAATGAATAAAATTATTTGCTATGCCGTAAATTTCGCATTCAATTGAATCAACGCAAGTGCGCCGCGTTAGCGTTGCCAACTAAATGGAAATGGCAAAGAAAATAACATTTTAAAAATGTTGTATTGAAAAAAACAAAAACAAAAGTGATGGTAAAAGCCAACGTGCAAGTTGCCAAGTGGCAGGCGGTCGAATTGTGAAGAGCGACAAATGATCAAAGGCAAAGTTTTCACAGTGGCAGCAACGGCCATCGCACGGCCGCTTAAGCCGAGTGTGTGGTGTGCGTTTTTAATCGGCCGCGCCCATTTTTTTCACGCCTCACGCCCACCTACTAACAACAACAAGAACAAAGACAGCAAATGTGACTCGTGGACCAGCAGCGGCAGCGGCACTCGACCGAAGTGCGAATCGTGGTCGCGTCAATTTGAACGTAAAATAATCACGTCACGTTCGAATTGATTGAATTCCTTCAGCAATGCGCCGCCCACCGCACCCCATCCCTATCGAGTCTTTGCACTTTAAGCCGGCCTCAGCGTTTGTTTCTTTTGTTGCGTTCAACTTTTTGCACGATGCGCTTTTTCGCATTGTACTTTCATTTAATTTTGTTTTTTTTTTTTATTTGTCATTTTTGTGATTTTATTTTTTGTCACAAAGTTAACAATGAACGCCACCATGAATGCGGAATTTCATTTTATTCGAGGCGCACAATGCCGCATGAAACGCGTCTTCCATTTGCACAACACGCACAGCAACAAAGCGCAGTATGGAAAATAGTGGGCGGGAGGGTGGCGGAGGGGTGATGCGAAATGCGCGTGAAATTGTTGTGATTTCATTAATTAAGCACATTTTAAAAGGCGTTCGAACATTTTTCTTGTCCATGCTTCAGATTCAATGCGCTTCTGATGGTTTTCCTTTGAGAATGCAGAGAAAAAACATTTTGCGAGTGGTGTGCAAAATGGCACATTGAACATTCAGTTGATCTTCGAATGTAAGTAATGAGAATGGCTTTAAATTTATATAAAATGTGTGTAGCGCTCACATATGCAAGCCTCTCTCTTTCTCTTTGTTTCGCTTTTAACAAAAATTCCCCTCATCATTTAAGCATTTTCCCATTAAACTTTACTACATGTTTTGCTGTAATAATGGAAAAAAATTTGCCACAACTGCAATGCAACGAACTACAACAATTTGCGGATTTA
Organism: Melieria omissa; assembly: GCA_963971225.1. Taxonomy (NCBI): domain Eukaryota; kingdom Metazoa; phylum Arthropoda; class Insecta; order Diptera; family Ulidiidae; genus Melieria; species Melieria omissa. Next base: position 69,025,917 of record OZ020267.1, on the reverse strand, counting down.
TTGCTTTGAATGACTTCCGACCAAAAACGATTGCCACAAAAATTATAAACGAAAAATGTCAAAAAGATGCAACAAAAATTTGTAACTGAACATGAATGCAAACGAAAGCGATTTGATTATTTATGCTTCCTTTCGTATAAAAACAAAAAGCAGAAAAGTTGGCAATTTTCAACATGGCGCACAGGTGAATGAACCAATGTCGATTGTGGTAGTCGAGTGCGACACAAGCAATCGAAAATTGATAATAAAAAATAAATATAGCCCCAGGCAATTGGTTACTTTGGTACAATCTGGCTACACTGCTGAGAAGTTCTCGTCGGAAACGACATACTTTAAATTAGGTGAGTTTCTCTGGATTAGGTGAGACGTGTTTAGGTGGTAAAAGGTTTGGTAAAAGTAAGGTTAAGCTGTTTTGTAAAGTTAGGAAATTTTGATTTGTAATGTTTTGTTTAGGTAATGTTTAGGTAGATAAAGAGGTTATGTTAGATAATAAGATTATGTGAGGTTAGAAAGTTGTGATAGGTTCGAAGATTTTGTTGGATTAGGTTAGGGTAGATTAGGTGATAAAGATTTGGTAAAAGTAAGGTTAAGCTGTTTTGTAGAGAGGAGGAGATTTGGAAAAGGAGATTTTGTTTTGTAATGTTTAGGTAGGTTAGGAGGTTAAATTAGAAGAGGAGGTTATGTTATGAAAGATTGTGATAGGTTCGAATATTTTATTGGATTAGGTGAACTTAAGTTCGGAGATATTGGAAAAGGAGATTTTGTTTTGTAATGTTTAGGTAGGTTAGGAGGTTAAATTAGAAGAGGAGGTTATGTTATGAAAGATTGTGATAGGTTCGAATATTTTATTGGATTAGGTGAACTTAAGTTCGGAGATATTGGAAAAGGAGATTTTGTTTTGTAATGTTTAGGTAGGTTAGGAGGTTAAATTAGAAGAGGAGGTTATGTTATGAAAGAATGTGATAGGTTCGAATATTTTATTGGATTAGGTGAACTTAAGTTCGGAAATATTTGAATAAGTTTAGTTAGGTTAGTAGGTTGTATTAGGCTTTGTTAAGTTAGGTTCCGAAGTTATTATAGGTTCGAAGAATTTGTTGCATTAGGTTTAATTAAATTCGGAATTATTAGGTTAGGTTTAGTTAGGTTAGTAGGTTGTATTAGGCTTTGTTAAGTTAGGTTCCGAAGTTATTATAGGTTCGAAGAATTTGTTGCATTAGGTTTAATTAAATTCGGAATTATTAGGTTAGGTTTAGTTAGGTTAGTAGGTTGTATTAGGCTTTGTTAAGTTAGGTGTGGTTAGGTTTATTTGGGGAATGTTAGAAAGTTGTAATTGGATTGGTTAAGGCTAGGAGGTTATGTTAGGCTAAGATGTTCTAGGTTAGGAAAATCTGTAAAGTTAGGTTTAGTTAAGCTAGAAGGCTGTGTTCGATTTGGTTGGATAATTTTTATAAACTAACGCAAAACACCCCAAATCAGCCAACCAGCTAATCTCCGAAACTAGTCAAATGGGCACTGCAACTGTCGCTGCAAGGTGGCAACATTGCATCGTCAGGTTGCAAAAAATTTCGAAATTGTCGTTTACCAACTTCAACTTCAACTGTTTTTTGTTCATTGCTTATGGCAGCGTGCAATGTGTGCAAATTAGTGCAACCGCCCACACCCCGCCACCGGTTTACCCGCACTGCAGCCAGTGTTGATGCTATTTGTGTACACTGCGCACGCAACTGTCATCATATTTTTTCCAATTTCATGCCGTTTTTCTGCCAATCCGCCGTCCGCCCCACCTCACCACGCGTCCGCAACAAGCCACAAACATTAGAATTTTCGACAGTGGCGTTAGAGCAGAAAACCCCGTTAGTTTTTCAATTATGCCGCGCGCAGATTATGCTGGTGCCGCATCTATGAATGTCTATATATGTGTGTGTGTGTGTGTGTGTCGAAGTGTTTTTGTATTTGCTTTGGCGTTAGTGGTTTGTTTGCTTTTGCATTCCCGCACAACCGACCATTCGCCATTATTGTTTGCACTTCGTTGGCGGCAAATGAAAACGCACACAAATACAAATCCATATAAATGCGTACATATGTATGTATGTGTATATGTATGTATGTAGGTAGGTTTGTGCAGCCAAACCACAAATATCAATACTTGAAACGACAAGTGAAATTCAATTCGTCGACATAAAAGTTTCTTCGACCGGAAATATCGTATAAATTTTCATCTTCAACTGCTTTGTTGTTGTCGTTTTCGATTGCTAAATATTTGTTTTTGCTGTTTGTTGGAGAGATTTCTCACGTTTTAAATTGCCTTAATTGAAGTTTATAAATATTCCAAACAAAATTATTGCCGCCAAAACACAACTTCGACCGCAACTTCAACAAAGTTTATAAATATTTGTGGTGGTGTGAGAATTTGTAATTAATACATTGAAAAATTGCACAATATTTGTTGAAACTTTAAATCAATTTAAGCAATAAGTTGTATGGAAGAAAATATTCGGCTCTTGACGGGATTTCCTCGTTTCTTCTTAAAAAATGCTGCAACGCAGTTGCTAAGCCGCTGCAGGTAATATTTAATAAGTCCCTTGAGTCTGGGATTTTCATAGATGCCTGGAAGAAGTCATTTATAACCCCCATCTTTAAATCTGGAAATAAAATCAATGTTGCGAATTACAGACCAATAACGAAGCTAACGACGACTATTAAACTCTTTGAGTGCACTGTCAACTCCAAAATATCTTTTGCAGTAAAACACTTAATCTCGCCATCTCAGCACGGGTTTGTCGCGGGTCGTTCAACTATAACAAACCTTACACTGTTTTCCGAGTATTGCATATCTGCCTTTCAGGAAGGATATCAAGTTGATGCGATTTACACCGACTTTTCGAAAGCGTTTGATAAGGTGTCGCACGCGGTTTTGATCAAAAAATTATCAAATTTGGGGTTTCACTCTAGTATGCTATCATGGTTTATATCCTATCTTAAAAATAGAGAAAGTTTTGTTAGTATTGAAAATGTCAACTCTCGACCATTTGTAGCAACTTCTGGTGTACCACAAGGCAGTATCCTTGGTCCACTGTTGTTCATTCTTTTTATCAATGATATTTCATACGACGTCAGAAATTCTCAGTGCCTTTTGTTTGCCGATGACTTAAAGCTTTACACTAAAGTTAAGGATTTTTCGGACGTTTCTAATTTACAGTCGGATATAAACTCAATCGTTCGTTGGTGTGTTAAAAACCAACTCCAACTTAATGTTTCAAAGTGTCACTTTGCCACTTTCTCGAAGTCAACCAATCCTATAAACACTTCGTATTCCCTGGCAAACTCCCCGCTTGGTCGAATCATGGAAGTTAAAGACCTTGGGGTAATTTTTGATTCTAAATTCAGCTTTTTACCCCACTTGAATTACATCATACCTAAAGCCTACTCCTTGCTAGCGTTCATTCGCCGTAATGGTGCGGAATTCTCTGATCCATACACGCTTAAGTCGCTTTATACAAGTCTGGTTCGTTCTAGGCTAGAATATGGTTCTTTCATATGGAATCCATTTTATGCATCTCATGTCTCACGAATTGAACGAATCCAAAAGTCGTTTGTTCGCTTCGCTCTGAAGTCTCTCAGGTTCGCAGATCCTTTACCATCCTATGAGGCACGTTGCAAGCTAATTGACCTAAAGTCTCTGGAAAACAGAAGAGCAACCTTGGCACTGATGTTCGTTTCTGACATCGTGGTGGGAAGAGTTGACTGCCCGTCTTTGCTGCAGTTAATTAACTTCAATGTTCCTTCAAGAGCGCTACGACAGGCAGGCACATTCTACTTAAGCACTTGCCGAGCTAATTATGCTTTAAACTCCCCTTTATACAGAGCTTTAAACGTGTATAACACTGTATCATCTAAATTCAAGTTAGACTTGTTTCTCTCAAAAGATGTTTTTAAAAATGATCTAAAACATGTCCTCTAGTTTTAAGTTTAGTTTGTAATGTCTGTAAGAACAATCTGTTCATAGACTTAAATAAATAAATAAATAAATAAATAAATAAAAACATATGCATTTGTTAACAAAAAAAACCAACAAAACCGAATGATTGAAATGGCCGAAAGCATTTCAGTTCAGTTTGAGTCAAAATGGCAAAGAGATTCAAGCTTAAAATGTCAAAAAAAAATATTTGTTTATCAAAAATTGGGATAAACCCTTTTAAATAAAATAAAATAAAATAAAATAAAATAAAATAAAATAAAATAAAATAAAATAAAATAAAATAAAATAAAATAAAATAAAATAAAATAAAATAAAATAAAATAAAATAAAATAAAATAAAATAAAATAAAATAAAATAAAATAAAATAAAATAAAATAAAATAAAATAAAATAAAATAAAATCAAATAAAATAAAATAAAATAAAATAAAATAAAATAAAATAAACTAAATTAAAATTAAAATTAAAAAACATAAAATAAATTAAAATAAAATAAAATATGTAATATTTAACCCTTAAGGAGTTCAATAAATCGTACAAATAATATAAAATAAAATAGAATAAAATAAAATAAAATAAAATAAAATAAAATAAAATAAAATAAAATAAAATAAATAAAGTAAAATAAAATAAAATAAAATAAAATAAAATAAAATAAAATAAAATAAAATAAAATAAAATAAAATAAAATAAAATAAAATAAAATAAAATAAAATAAAATAAAATAAAATAAAATAAAATTAAATAAAATTAAATAAAATAAAATAAATAAAGTAAAATAAAATAAAATAAAATGAAATAAAAAGACTTATCCAATGTGATTATTGATTGAAAGCAGTTGAACCGAAATGGAAAACAAATTCAAGCTTCAAAAATTTGTCTGAATCTTTTTAACAATAAATTATGAACATTTGTTGTTCAAAATTAATCACAAAACCTTTTTAGTGAAATAAAACATTAGAAAACTTGAACTGATCTTCGATAGATGCCAATTTATCAGTTGAACCGAAATGCAAAAGCTTCAGAAATTCGGTTGATATCTGTTAAACAATAAATTATCAACATTTGTTGTTCAAAAATCATTACAAAACCTACCACTAAACAAAAAATTTAGATGATCTTCGATAGATGCCGAGTGATCCAGTGTGGTTACCGATGGATCATGGAAATAGAAATGGATTTCCATAATTAGAATGTAAATTGTCATCAAAGGAGCAAGAAGAAGGTTTCTATAGCAAAAATACCCATAATGAGTTTTCGATACGAATAGCACTATGTCCATTTCACTCACACTCACCTCGCAACTTCATCGTCATTATCACAATTGTTTTGAATATTGAACCACAACAATTCAAAATTTCAAAGTTTTATGGGAAAGACATAAAGAAAACTTGCCTGCTGTTGTCGTGCTTTGAATCTGCCATCATTTTACATGGTTACAAATTCTGTTAACAAAACCTTAAGATATTAACTCGTACATTTTCCTAAGCCCACACATGCGCGCGCGTTCGTACCCACACGAACCAATGTAAGCAGACGTGCGGTCCATGGTATGTGAGACTTAGGAAGTGCGCAAACTTGCCTCGAACAACTTATGCCATTTCCGTTTCCGCAAACAATGGCCGAGAACAATGTTGCGAAACATAATAAGCAGACGAAGCGTGCGACAAATGCAAACACAAAATTGAAAGAAAGCAAGAATGACAAGGAAAATAGAGTTGGAGATTTGCAAGCCAGAGACACCGAGAGAGAGAGGGAGACAGAGAAGAGAAAAGTAAGCCAACTCAAAGAAATTATACGGAAAACATCTGAAAAGTTTTCGATGTGGCGTGTTGGCTAAATGAAGTTTAAGTGGACTTGGCGGCTGTCGTTGCATTGACTGTAAAAAAGTCAACACGCACCACACACTAACCAGTCAGATGACGAAGAAATAAAACTAACAAAATTGCGCATAAAAAAAGAGATGCGCCATCGAAGCAGCAGCGAAAAGATGGCAAAAACTTTGCAAGAAGCTAAGCAAAGTTGCCGCTCGCTGTGCGTTTGGTGTGGCCGCACACGTACGCGTAATTTTTACTTAAGCTGTCTTTTGGTTAATAATAAAGGAGTAACAGCTGAGTGGTTGAGGCAGTAAAGTGGAATCTGAAAAAATAGAAAATGCAACAGAAAAGAAACGTCAAACGGCGACGGAGCTGAAGCGTTGAGCATAAAGTGCGCTGTGCGGTGCCAACAAATGAGCCAAAGCGAGTGCAGCTTGAAGTGTAGAAAAAATTGAATTAACTGGAATTTAAGTTGGTGTGAGTGTGAGTGTGAGTGTGAGTATGAGTGTGAGTGTGGGTGTGTGTTGACAACAATGCCAAACGCACAACAATGGCCATTGTGAAGCGCAAACTAAGTGCAGTGCGCCAACTACAAGTAGACTTTATGTTGACTATTATTATTGTTGTTTTTGTTGTTATTTGCTGCATTTATATATATTGTTGTTGTTGTTGTTGTTGTTACTTGTTAGCTCTCGGCGTCTTTTGCGCGCCTGCAGTGCAAGTGAGCGTGGAAAATATGCCACACAATTGCAACATAACTCGAGACAATTTATTTTATTTTTATTGAAGGTAATAAGGCGTTGCCACTGCAACTACAACACCAACAATAAACAGCTAATATAAGACTCTGCTTATGGTTGCTGCAACGCGCACTGTCGCGTCTGTCTGTCAGTATGGCCTGCGTATGTCATGATGGCACTTATGGCGCATTTCCGTTTCCGTCGTTGAGTGTGGCAATTTTTGTCATTTTATATGCGTTTGTCGTTGTCTTGCAACACGGCCAAACCAACCCAAGAACGAGTAAAACAACTGAAAGACAGACATTTTACTGGCATGGCCGATGGCACGTATTCAATTCTGTGCAGTAAAACTCATTTATCTTAAACAGTTTGTAGAAAAAGCTGCAAAATAGTTGAACCATGCTTTTATATTTAGAAGCATATATATACTTCTATATAAATTGATATAATCTTAAAACAGTCTAGCAACTTTTGTTGTTGAATTTTATGATTTAAAATTTAATTCAAATTAAATTAAAAAATTAATCTATTCGCAGCTAATAAAAATTGAAATATTAAATATTTTTAGGTAAGAAATTTTTAAGCAGTTTAGTTTACAAATAAATTTAAGTTTAATTTTTAACAAAAATATAATTAATTATTAAATTAAATTATACACAAAAATATATAAATATACATAAATATACACATAGATAATAGTATATATGTAAATTTAAATAGATAAATTGTTTTTCACATAAATAACCCAACATTGTTTCTGACACAAACTCTTGCAACAGCAAAGAATTGATTTCAAGTGGTTTCTCATTTGTTCTCTTACTGATTTATTCTTATTGTTGCCTTTACACACACGCACACACACATAGGTACACACACAGAAAGTTTTTGTATGCGCCTGCTTCGAGAGCCTGAGGCGGACGATGAACAAGGTGCTGGGCTCTACCGCCACGCCAGAGAATATGGTCGAGCTGATGTTGACTACCAGAGACCATTGGGGCGCGGCATGTTGCATGGCTGCTGAAGTGATCCACCACCTACGCATTAGCGAGCAAAACAGGCGGAGACTCGAGCGCCACTCAGAAACCTGAGAGAGGTAAGGATACAGACAAACTTCTATGACTGAGACAAACAGATAAATAAGAGAACTGTGACAACTGACAATATGACTTTCGAGCTAATGCTCAATTCCGCCTCCTGACGACATGCCTGACGGTAGTACCGGGGGACCAACCGGACATGTAAAAATTGTAATCTTGGAGAAAGTCATCGCAAACCGGCTTGTTTCCGCAATCGACGAAGATGGCGGACTTTCCGAAATGCAATTTGGTTTTCGGAAGGGGAAATCCACCATAGACGCGGTCAAGGTGGCAGTAGACTTAGCACAAGAGGCAATCAGGGGTGAGCGATGGCTGGGTGGCTCTAAGAAATACTGTCTCGTAGTCACGCTAGATATAAAAAACCCGTTTAACTCGCCAATTGGACTCAAATTCTGTCAGTATTAATAAGACGAAATGTTCCAAAATACCTCCGGAAGATTATGGAAAGCTATTTTACAAACAGGCGACTTTTCTATGATACAAAAGAGGGCGACAAAAAGCATCTAGTCACTGGCGGAGTGCCGCAAGGCTCAGTGCTGGGTCCCCTATCATGGAATATAATGTATGACGATGTGCTGAGGCTAAACGTGCCCTCAGAAGTCAAAAGAGTCGAATTTGCAGACGATATAGCTGTGGTGATAGTAGCCAAACACACGACGGAGATAGTGAGTACCGCAAACAAGACGGTGCAAACCATACAAGAGTGGCTAAGCTGCGTAGGCACAAGACGGAGGCAGTCCTTATTAGAAGCCGAAAGAAAAAGGAGACGGTCGCGTTCATGGTAGGCGAACGTCGAAAGCGGTGGTAAAGTACAGTCTGTCCAGTAGAAGCATGATCGGCCTAACTTGGAAACTATTTGTCCGATTCGTTTCAAACAGACTGCATTTTATAAGTTTATAATATTTATTGTACGCCATATTTTTAATAACAGGTATAGTCGCCGCCATTCGCTATTATGGCCTCAAACCTCCGACCTATACTTTGCGCTAAGATCAGAGCAAGTTGCCGAGGCAATCGACTTCAAATCAGCCGAATTTGTCTCGATAACGGTTTTGCTGTCCATATAGTATTTCCTCTGAGTTTCTGCTTTACAATTGCCCACACATTTTCTATCGGGTTTGCATCAGGCGACTGTGAGGGCCAATCTAACACTTCTACCCCATTTTGCTGTTTCCACTCAGCACACATTCGGCTGCAATGTTTATGGTCGTTGTCTTCTTGTATAATCCAAGAGAGTCCTCTTCTCCCGAACATCTTCGCAGCTGATGGTAATAAAGCTTTTTCATAAATTTGGTGGTAATAACAAAAATTCGCCCAAATTCTTTTTCTGAGAAGTAGCCCCAAACATGGACCTTTACTGGGTCTTTAACAGTTCGTTGGAACAATCGGTTGATGGCCGCACACCAAGATCGATTTATGCCCAAAATTGGGATTCATCCGTAAATATTACATTATTCCAATTCCGATCTGAATTGGCATAAGCCCAGGCAAGCCGTTTTTGAACGTGTGATGATGAGACCAACAGTTTTTTCAAAGAGCTCCGGTATTTAACATCGTTAGATCCTAAACGTCCTAAATGATGAGGCTACTTAGCATAACGGTACTCTAAGTGATAATTTGGTCGATCACGATCGCGTTCCGTACGGAGTCGGAAGAAGCAATAAATTTCTGAAAGATGTCATGCGATCATTCGCCTTTAGAGCTTGTCCAATGTATGAGAATGTTTGAAGTGAATCGCATAAAATTTGTTTATCAAATGTTTGACACCAACACACTAATCAAAAGTCACTGTTGGCATTAATTTTTTTCAAGATGTCATGCAATAAATTGCCTTCAGAACATCTGAACTCGTCCACTGAATGAGAATGTTTGAAGAGTATATCAGACCGATTGCATCAAATTTGTTTATCAATTGCTTGACGCCAAGTCAACTATTGACACTAAATTTTCTAATAGATCTCATTGACAAGTACATCGCGGGAATGTACCCAATTGACATATTGGCACAAGAGCAAATTCCCACGCAGCAGAGCAGCAACGGAAAGACAACAAAGATGTGGTGCGACAGAGCAGCCTCCGAAGTTGGCAGCGTAGGTGGGACGCGGCCAAATCAGGGCGTTAGACACACCGCCTTATACACAACATAAAAGTGTTGATCGGCAGGGCAGGAGGAGAGGTCGACTACTACCTGACCCAAATTATGAGTGGACACGGGTGCTTTAGAGCTTACCTGCACCGGTTTAAACGAAAAAATTCTCCCTACTGCGAGGCCTGTGAAAACCTGGAGGAAGATGCCTAACACGTGTTCTTTATCTGCCCACGATTTGACACGCTGCGCGAGAGCTTGGCCGACACCTTCGGAGAGTGGCCAACACCAGAGAACTTGGTGACGCAAATGACGTCGTCGCCAGAAAAGTGGAACGCAGCGTGCAACATGGCGGCCAGTGTTATTACTAGTCTTAGAGTGGCAGAAAGGTGGCGGAACCGGAGGTAATTGTATGTAGTACGAGAACTGTTGACGATTATGAACTACAACGGACGATTGAGCTTAGTGCTAAACCCTCCTCCCGACGAAAAACCTGACGATAGCACCGGGTGGGCCAAAGGACGAGAAAGGGATGGTTTTAGTGCGGTTAAAGTCCCACACTGACGGGGTCTTGGCTTTCCATGCTTTCCATCTCTATAAATAAAAAAAATAAAAAAACAGAAAATTGTGCATAAGTACAGCTTTGTGTCAATTACTTTGAATTCTATTATAAATCAACTGAAAGGTGACATTGATATCTTGAAAACACAAACATTAAACTATGCTCATTTTTTTATTATTGTTATATTTAAATTTAATTGAATTTTAATAAAAATCAGAGATATCTGGAGCGTAGCTATGCACAAATGGGCATAAATATTAATTGATAATCTAATTTAAAAATAACGATTGTAACAATTGGCAGCTAAAATGACTACTTGCCATGCGATTTTCTCTACAAGAAAGCCACTTTTTCTTCTCAAATGAAAACATAGATTCGAAGTAAATAGCAGTTAATGCTACATCAATAAGTGCCGGCCTCGATAGTCCAGCGGGTAGTGCACTGGTTTCTCATTCCAAAGGCTCCATGTTCGATTCCTCGCTCGGGCTGGTGAAAAACTCGTCTACTTCTATCGCTATCCACATGAAGGGAATGAGAATTGCAAGAATCGAACAAGTGCGCTCTTGGCAGGTAATGGTAAAACCTCCAAGTGTGAACGAAAAACTGCCAATCGCCTTTCTGATTCGGCGTTAAACTGTAGGTCCCCCCCTCCCTTTCCCCATCCGATCGAAATGTGTGTTGTATCACATGTTGGAAAAAGAACAGTGTTGCATACGCATTTCAAACGGGTGGAATCTGTGGTATCACAGCGGGCCCGTTAAGAGACCTAAGTGTGTCTCATACAGAGGCAGCCACCGCATCCTAACCTATAGGATGGAAACTTAAGCAGACACCTAGCACTGTTTAACTTATGAAAGTTTCGAATGTCCGGAGACCTGAACTGAAGATTCCATTTAACAATTCGACAGTTGAAGTTTTAGCCACTGGTTTGATAACACTGAGATACCAAAAATTATTATAGGAACTGCCAACTGCAGACAATTTCGATCAGATAAGATTCAAGAAAGCTTTTCGAGGGTCGAACATTTAATTAAGAATTAGAAGACCTCGACCACAAAAGATGCATTGGAACTACCAATTGTAGACAATCTTGACCGGCTTTAAAGAAGAGGTGAATCTGCCGCCGACCATAACCTTACTTTTCAAATCTGAACCTAAGTCAACACTGAGTTTCGGCTTATTTTAAAATGCATTCCACTATACCGAAGCCTAATATTCAATCTAACAGTACTAGAAAGATTCTTATTTAATTGAGCTGTGGCACTGCTCGACCTTGCAGAGAAAGTTAACTGTAGGTTATGCTTAGAGGACAAGGCAGCTGCACATATAAAGTGTCAGTGTCTGACATTGACAACTAGAAAATTACGCCTCCATCGAAGCGTTTAGCCTTAGGATCATTAAATAGTCACAACAACCAAATCAAATCATTTAGTAACTTTTTTGCTCTGTTTTCGCACTAAGACTTTTGTCTTCTACTTTCTTCTCTTTCTCTTTTTAAACACGCTGAATTTAATTTAAAAACCACAAAACCAACAAAAATCCTTAATGTGCCACACTTTGCACACCACGCAACGCCTTAACGCCAAAGCCACAAGTTTAAATTTGCCCATTCACTGATTAGAAAGAAACGCGTGGCGCAAATAAGCGAAAAAAAAATGTATAACATAAAATTTGACACGTCTTTGTTAAATTCACTGTAATCCCTTTAATGTGAATATTTCGTGGAACACAGCAAAATACTTGCGGCAACCACCTGTGGCAATCTTGGGTCCCAAAACATTAAAGCAAATATTTTTTAAGCATATTTTAAGGCGCAAGAGCGTGGAGTGAAATTTTCGCTGTTCGATTATTTTAGTAGCTTAATTTTTTTGGAGGGTGAGCATTTATTTTTTTTTCTTTCCTGATATTGTTGCCATGAGGAGCAAACTTCAACTTGGGAATGTTCGACGTGAGTTTGTTTGTTGGCAAAGCACGCAGCAGCTAAAAAGCGCAAAGCAGCAGCAAATTCATTGATTAAATTGGCCGTGGGCGTTTCTTTTTTGTGCTCACATGTTTTGAGAGTTTTGGTGATTTTTTGTTTTTTGCTTCATTTGCTTTTCCTGTACATATTTAATACATTATGTATTGAATTTAGTTATATATAAAAGCATATGTGTGAGATGTGCTGTATCCATGGAAAAACAACAAATGTGCCTTGAAAGTTGTGCAGCGAAAATTTCGCAGAAAGTAAATAACTTTTTAATCCCACCCATTTCGAGAATTGGACAACAAAAACAAAATATTTACAAATATTTAACCACTCAAAGAAAGTGCTTTTTGCAAAATATGCTTTGAGTCAAATCAGCAAAGAATTTCTTTTAAGTAAGTTAAATGTAATCGATTTCGTCTCAAAAGGCCCTTTACCACCCACACACACAAACACACATGTGCGTGTGTCTGTGTATTTTTTAATTAATCAAAGCATCGAGCAAAAATGCTTGAATCGCCCTTAACCAAAATTACAGACAAAATGTGATTTACATATCGACACACTTACGGTCCGTCATTACGCTGGCAAAATGCACTTCACAGCCAACGCAAAAAACAAATTAAAGAAACTGTGCACACAAAAAAGAAGCAAGTCGAAAAGGAAGCGCAAAAGGCAGGCAATAAAAGCCAAGTGAAGCTGGAAATAATTCAAGTGCTGCCCTCACAAATAGTTTCACATTTTTGCTGAGGCACTGTTCGCCCCAAAAACGACCGAAAAATTCAAATTTAACCCATGCACGGCCGCTCATACGGCGGCTCATACAGACCAAAGGCAGCCCCAAAGTGGCGGCGCAAGAAAGCGGCCAGTGCAAAGTAGCGGAAAGGACACATTAAGAGAATTTACACATTCGCACAAAGCGACGGCAGGCAATAATACAATTTTGCAACATTTTGCAGCAGTCGGCGCACACACGCACATATGTCAGGTGCGCCCAAACCACACAAAGGAAAAGTGCAATTTTAAATCCATAATTCAATCGAGCAAAAGTTCTCATATCCGCATCGTTACGTATACGCCACGGTGTCCCGTTCGCTGTCTGCGCTGATTTTGCGCTGGTGCCGCTCTACTGTTGCTTTTTTATTTTTTTGGTGGCAAATAAGCGTAAACACAATCGATAGGCCATGCAAAGTGCGCAAAGGGGCCGACCATGCGACCAGAGCCCCGAACACACACACAAACACAGTCGCACTTTGCCTGCAAGCAAAGCAATAGCAAAGCAAATAGCCAAAAAAATCAAAAGTGAAAAGAACAAATATGTTGAAGCAAAGAGCGCTATGCATGGTCACACACACATACATGTGCACATACATATGTCCATACATACATGTGCTATTTCTTCCAGCCTTTGCGAAGCTTTACTTTTATCACTGCGTTTCTTTGCATTACAATGTTTTCATTCGTTTTTGCCAAGGCGCCAAAATAATGAAAATTGTGCCAAAAAAGTGTACAAAAGAACGAATTGTGGCACGAAAGAATTGTGAAAATTTATTCACACTTATGGTGTGTGCACTTGAACGCCTGAGCGACTGCTGCCACTACGCTGGCAATACACATTTCCGTTTCCGTTGGGCTTTCTTGGCGTTTTCTCGGCACTTCTTTGAACGCTTTATTGCACACTATGGCAGTTATTTTAACTGAAAATAAGAAAGCAAAAACTGAGAAATGTAAATACTAAAATTCATGGATAAAACACTGCTAGCTGCAAGGAGTTATTCCTTTGAGGATGGCAGCATTTTGTAAGTTGTCTTCAAGACTAAATACAGAGCTGTCGAAAAGTTTAGTCTTACAAATTTTAATGTACCTGAAAACAGCATTGAATTTTGTCTAATGTAATAATAATGTAATCTAATCTAATCTAATCTAATCTAATCTAATCTAATCTAATCTAATCTAATCTAATCTAATCTAATCTAATCTAATCTAATCTAATCTAATCTAATCTAATCTAATCTAATCTAATCTAATCTAATCTAATCTAATCTAATCTAATCTAATCTAATCTAATCTAATCTAATCTAATCTAATCTAATCTAATCTAATCTAATCTAATCTAATCTAATCTAATCTAATCTAATCTAATCTAATCTAATCTAATCTAATCTAATCTAATCTAATCTAATCTAATCTAATCTAATCTAATCTAATCTAATCTAATCTAATCTAATCTAATCTAATCTAATCTAATCTAATCTAATCTAATCTAATCTAATCTAATCTAATCTAATCTAATCTAATCTAATCTAATCTAATCTAATCTAATCTAATCTAATCGAATCTAATCGAATCTAATCGAATCTAATCGAATCTAATCGAATCTAATCGAATCTAATCGAATCTAATCGAATCTAATCGAATCTAATCGAATCTAATCGAATCTAATCGAATCTAATCGAATCTAATCGAATCTAATCGAATCTAATCGAATCTAATCGAATCTAATCGAATCTAATCGAATCTAATCGAATCTAATCGAATCTAATCGAATCTAATCGAATCTAATCGAATCTAATCGAATCTAATCGAATCTAATCGAATCTAATCGAATCTAATCGAATCTAATCGAATCTAATCGAATCTAATCGAATCTAATCGAATCTAATCGAATCTAATCGAATCTAATCGAATCTAATCGAATCTAATCGAATCTAATCTAATCTAATCTAATCGAATCTAATCGAATCTAATCGAATCTAATCGAATCTAATCGAATCTAATCGAATCTAATCGAATCTAATCGAATCTAATCGAATCTAATCGAATCTAATCGAATCTAATCGAATCTAATCGAATCTAATCGAATCTAATCGAATCTAATCGAATCTAATCGAATCTAATCGAATCTAATCGAATCTAATCGAATCTAATCGAATCTAATCGAATCTAATCGAATCTAATCTAATCTAATCTAATCTAATCTAATCTAATCTAATCTAATCTAATCTAATCTAATCTAATCTAATCTAATCTAATCTAATCTAATCTAATCTAATCTAATCTAATCTAATCTAATCTAATCGAATCGAATCTAATCGAATCTAATCTAATCTAATCTAATCTAATCTAATCTAATCTAATCTAATCTAATTGAATCTAATTGAATCTAATCGAATCTAATTGAATCTAATCGAATCTAATCTAATCTAATCTAGCCGAAGTTCCACCCAAACCTTCCATTTTCTACTGTTGACTTTAACTTCCGAGTGGAATTTATAATTTTTGTACTCTCAAAACTTTCATCATTTCCCACCAAGAAAAAAAATATTGTTCCTAGTTTAGTCTACAGTTTTCTACTCTACTTGATTTCAAATGAGTAGATATTCGAAACCATGACCCTCATTCTCATCCTCCAATGCATTGCTGACTGCCTCAGCCAAAGTCTTTCTACCATATTTTTCTCATCATCCAATTCGGTAACCACTAAACTACGTTCACTCCAACACACTTGTCAAACATTAAATTACGCCACACCAAAAAGTGTTGAAGTTGAAGTTTTTCGCCCCGACTTAATATATGGAATCGTCCATAATCCAATCAGCTTTGCTACAATTGTAGTCCCTTCGCTTTTCCACCAATTCGCTTACGCCTTCGCCAGATTCCACTCGACTTGAGTCCAGTGGTCATTGCAGCCCGTAGCGTCGCCGCATCGTTATTTGAAATTCAAAAGTGCAGTTTATTGCCTGTAAGTGTTGCCAATGTGCAATACGGTGTGATTTGTGCATTCCCTATTATCGTAAATCGCAAAATTGTAAATCGCCTGAATGAGCCCGACGTTGCCTTCTTTGCCGCACTGCAAGTCCGCGCCGGCCCGTTCATAATTCGCCGCACAAAGGCGCTGAAAATGATTTTTATCGGCCACAGCCCATTCTTACACATATTTTTGCCGCTATTTCGCAGTAGAGGCGCAGCGCAGCCAGCAGAACGCTCCAGCAGATATTTCCATATTGGATTAGTGCGCACAAAGGCTGAACGCTTGGCCAAGCCAAGAATATGTATCGAACGGCGAGAAAATGAAACGGCAAGAAACGAAGCCAGGCGGCAGGAAGAGCAGAAAATCGAAGCGATTACAATGTGCTCGAGTTGGGAATGGCAGCAACGCGCTGTATGGCGAAATATGAATTGTGCACCGGACAATGTTGCCAACAGTTGCCTGGGAGGGGCTGCAAGTGCCGGAAGAAAAGCACAAAAGTGTTGGCTCTTGTTGCGGACAAGAGGAGGTGCCAGAATTTGTGAAATGCAGCGAAATGCTTGAAGGCGAGTTTAATCGTAAAATAACCACGACAGTTGTATGGCAACGGATATTTGGCTGTTTTGAATTGGTAAATGACAATTTGATTGTCAAATATTCGCAACATTTATGGGAAATAGAAATAAAATAAATTTCAAATGGCTGCAGAAAATCAAACAAACAGAAAATACGTTGGGCTTTTGTGGGCATTTAATTCATCTTAATTGCATTTTAATAGCTTTCAACTAAATTTTAATGCTCTGCCATAAAAATGTCGTACAATTTTATTGCCATTTAATAGACTGCAACACAGCAGTCTCTGTTTGATATCGCATTAATTATATCGCAAAGTGCTGCTTAATTTTACCAAATGTCATGAAATGTTCTCTTCATGGACGACCAAATGCTTTCAGTCAATTTGTTTGCTCAAAAGCTCAGCTGCTAGTAAAGTTGAAATTGACTGCAAGGACATATGAAGGCACATTTGTATGAGATGCAACTTTTGGACTATAAATTTCAATTAACAACTAATTAAGAAAAATTATAAATTATTTAAAAATGTATTTAAAGTATTAAGGAAGCTTTTTGTATAAGAATACAAATTACAAACCCAATGAAACCAAAGTTGATTTGATTTCGAATTGACGATATAGATTGGGTTGGAAGATAT
Organism: Melieria omissa; assembly: GCA_963971225.1. Classification (NCBI taxonomy): domain Eukaryota; kingdom Metazoa; phylum Arthropoda; class Insecta; order Diptera; family Ulidiidae; genus Melieria; species Melieria omissa. Next base: position 69,008,713 of record OZ020267.1, on the reverse strand, counting down.
ATCGAGGAAGTTTCTTGATTGCTAGGATTAGAACTGGAAAAGTTTTGTACTTTTGTAAGTTGTAAAAGTCGTTAGAATTTACTATAGTGTGTTCTAGTCTAGTCTAGTCTAGTCTAGTCTAGTCTAGTCTAGTCTAGTCTAGTCTAGTCTAGTCTAGTCTAGTCTAGTCTAGTCTAGTCTAGTCTAGTCTAGTCTAGTCTAGTCTAGTCTAGTCTAGTCTAGTCTAGTCTAGTCTAGTCTAGTCTAGTCTAGTCTAGTCTAGTCTAGTCTAGTCTAGTCTAGTCTAGTCTAGTCTAGTCTAGTCTAGTCTAGTCTAGTCTAGTCTAGTCTAGTCTAGTCTAGTCTAGTCTAGTCTAGTCTAGTCTAGTCTAGTCTAGTCTAGTCTAGTCTAGTCTAGTCTAGTCTAGTCTAGTCTAGTCTAGTCTAGTCTAGTCTAGTCTAGTCTAGTCTAGTCTAGTCTAGTCTAGTCTAGTCTAGTCTAATCTAGTCTAGTCTAGTCAAGTCTAGTCTAGTCTTTCCTAGTCTAGTCTAGTCTAGTCTAGTCTAGTCTATTCTATAGTCTATAGTCTATAGTCCTGATTGTTAGATTTATGACTGGAAACGAATTGTACTCTAGTCTAGAGTATTCTTATCGAGTCTAGTCTAGTCTATAGTCCATCTAGTAACCACTTCTTGACTAAGTAAACGTTTTTCGAGATATTGGAGCACTTCCGATGTTGAGTTTTTTGTAAGTATTGTAGTCCAGCTAAAGTAGTATCCCAACAAATATGAGCTTTTCTTGAGGCCAATTTTTCATCAGCAAAATCATTTTGCATAGAGTGAAACCGGTGGTAATCATTTGATGTCAGGTCGGAACTACTTCTAAGGTGGATACATAAAAACAAACCTCTCAACCAAGCGCTCTGAGCTTCTGGCGAGTCCTTATCGATGTATGTGGTCTGAAGACGTCTCGATTAAATACAATTACTCACCTATTGGTCAAAACAGGCTGCTTATGGGAAATTTTGTCCTTCGGGAGTTCCAATTGTACACACGAAAGGTTTGATTTAAGACTTTGGCCTTAGAAGAGCAGCTCATACTAGATGATTCCCTGCCAAACTCTAAGAATACACAACAAAACCTTTTTGACCGTCAATCATGGCTTGACCAACGTTTGCGTCGGTCTTATTCAAGTAGTTCTAAAACGAACCAATTGGAACAGTCAATAGAAACAGTGATTGCATTAAAGTAAGACTCATCCATTTTTATTATTTCATTTTATTTTTATTATGTTATTGACATTTTTGACAATTGGCCTTACAGAGCATAAAGCTTTTTCGACATAAAAATTACCGAAACAGAATTGGCCAAACAGAATTGCATATGATTGACTGACAGTATTAGAATCATAAACACTATTTAAATTTTCAGCCACCCGACTCGCCTCTTTCAAAGAAAAACTTTAAATTATGGTGAATTTTCTCTTGCTGGTTGTCAAGCAATCATAAAGCTACCTGAAAGTTTTTTTAGTACAAAATCGTATCTTTTTAACATCTTTAATGTTTAAACAGAACTGAATGAAGCAATCATAAAGCTTCCTTAAAAGTTTTTTTAGTACCAAATCGTATCTTTTTAACATCTTAAATGTTTAAACAGAACTGAATGAAGCAATCACAAAGTTGTCTGAAAAGTTTTTTTAGTACAAAATCGTATCTTTTTAACATCTTTGAAGCGCGCTCAAACAAAACTGAGCTAAGCAATCACAAAGTTGTCTGAAAAGTTTTTTTAGTACAAAATTGTATCTTTTCAACGCCATCTAGCATAACTTGATGGCATTTATACAACGCAAGCTACAGATTACTAAATCTGCCTAATCTATTGCAAAAGTATGGATTTCTTTCTTATATTTTATGTTCATATAACATACTCGTTGGAACATTTCCCCTTTCAATGCAAATGGACATCAATGCTCACGCATCATTGTCCTTTATTCAACATTTCAAGCTGCTTATGTATGCAACAGACCACACTGCCATACATACGAAACGAATTAATAGATCATATTTACGTTTGCCAGCTGTCATAAAAATAACCCACATCGTCTCAGTCTCAGCAAATTATCAAAAATAACAAAAAAATAATCCAACACAAAAACATTGCCAAGCTTCAGTAGATTGGCCGAAGGCCATAAATAAATAATTATTGTTGCTTTATGTTTATTATGCTGAAAGAGTAAAGTTCAATGTATGGTTGCGGGCAAAGGTCACCTTGTGTTGTTTCATGAAACGACAACATTTTGCCATTTGTAGCCACAAAAAGGGCAGCCATTTTCGCTTTAATAAATATTGTGTCAAAAAAAATATATGTACATTTTTAATAACTGTTTTCAGTAAATCCAGATAAACTGGCAATAATATCATTTTAAAATATTAAATAATTTTTAAAGTGTTTTAAAGTGTTGCTAAAAAAAATAATGAGATCACCAACGTATTGCAGAGTCACTGAACTTGTGTCGCTGACTGGAAACTTTTTCGCTGGCAGCAAATTAATTGCTCGTTTCTTGCCAGTTGCGCGCATCTCACTCAATATAAATTCTTCGTGAACACTTTGTTGGCTGACAACAACAAAGGAAAGAAAAGCCGACGCAATGTGGCCGACATGCGCAATTTTAAAACTTTCATTGCGCTTTTCATTAACGCAGCTGCTGGCCGCACAAACTTACCGTCTTCTCTGTCGCTGTCCTCGATATCACAAGTCATTTCAGTTAATGCAACACGTTCGTGCATATTTACAGCTGTGTGTGTGTGGGTGTGTGTATGTGTGTGGGTGTGTGTCCATTCGTCTGTCCATTCATTTGGCACCGGATCAACATGTCGTTTATTGTGTCAATTATCATTAAGTTTGTTCGTTAAGCGTGCTGGTAATACTTGCTGGGTTGTTTTTGTTCTTGTTGTTGTTGTTATGCATACATCGTAGTTCAGTCACCTGCCCGCGGCCTTGCTGTCAGTGCGCCACCATATCGGACTGACGCTGCGTCTGCGTATGCAGGAAGTTAAATCTTGTTATTTACTTTCTGAATATCGCTTCTGGTCTGTATTTGTATTTCTATTTGCAATTGTTGCCACACACACAAACACACACATTTTGGTGTGTCACGTTCAATTTGCACAACAACAGCAATAAATACATAGTTTGCATTGTTGCCGTTTGTCGTTTCCGTTTCTCTTCTCGCACGCTCTCGTCGTGATCTCTGGCATTGTTGTTGCCATTGGCGGTGTTGTTGCTTGTTGCCTCCAGACATCCGCCGATTGTTCAGCGTTTGTCCACCTGAAATGTATTGTTATTGCTGTATGTGTGTATGTATGTATGTATGTATGTATGTATATGTGGCATGTTTAAGTCGCTGCCATTGTGTCATTGTATTTGTTAATGTGAATTTATTGCTTGCATTTATTTAAATTAATTTTTATTAACATTCCTTTGAAACATGGCAGATTTGCTCTTTGTTTTTGTCATTCTTAAGTCAAGCAACAACAACAACATGTGCAAATAAATAAAAACATTTTTGTCTATAAGTAATGTTTGCGTTTGTTTGCTCACTCATATTCTGCCAAGTTGTTAGAAGTTGTAAAAATGTTGCTCAACTATTTAAATAATCGTAGCAATTTTTAATTTATTTGCATGTTTAGTAGTAAATTGCTACATTTTCTGTTTCATTCATTCATTATATTTTTATACGTTTTTTCTTTATTGCTTTCATTTTATTCTTTTGCTGATAGCTATCAGTGATATTTTTCCATTAAAATTCCTCAACAATCTCATATTTTCCATGGCCTTATTTTTATTTTTCCCCCAACTCATCTCTCCTCTTTTCTTTGCATAGTTCCGTTTTTGATTCCCTATTTTGCTGCATGTTTTCTTCTCCCAATCCAATTCTTTGGTTTTTATTTAACACATTAAGCCCTGAGCGTTGCGTTTGCGCAACGTTTGGGAATTTCGCTACATTAAGTAATTCATAAAGATATAAGACTTAAAAATAGGTAGAATTGGATTCGAATTGATCGTTTTAGATTCTGCCATACTCAAATTTCAAAATTTTTTAAATATTCATATCTTTTTTTCGATCCAAAGTCAACGGTTTTTTTGGGGGAATTTTTGAAATTCAATTAAAAATACTTATTCTTCAAACCTATCAAAATCCCTTTGTGGGCTGCAATTTGTAATGCTAAACTATTTAAAAATAAGTTTTAAAAAAATTTTTTTTTTTTTTAATTTTATGTTTTGTATGTGACTAAGGCCCAAATTGCGTTTGCGCAACGTACCCTCCTGGTTCAGGGGGTGGGGGTATGAATTATTTGCTTCATTTTTTTTCTTGATTAGGTCAATTACTAAGATTATGTAAAATTTTATGGAAATCGCACAAGCCCTTCTGGGGTCAGGTTTTAATGGGTTAACACTAAAAAGACCATTGCAGTCATTTTGATGGTTTTTAATTTGTTAATATTTGTATTTCTATGAACTTTTGCTCTGGCGACATTTTATTTTTTTTATTTGTTAAAAATTTTATATTTCATTTTGTGATTTTGTTGGTTTTTCATTTTTAGATATTTGTATTGTTTTCTAGTATTTCTATCAACTGTTGCTTTGGTGACTGTTAATTTTTGTATTGTGAAAAATTTATATTTATTTCTAATTAATTTTGTGAAAAATTAGCCAAATCCGATGTGTGTAATTTTCGAGATATCAGCAAATAAATACATAAATATTTTAATCTTTTTATGAAAAACTTGCTGTCTTTCTAGTGTTAAAATCATGTCCTGCTCCTTGCGCTAAGTGTCTTACTTTTCATTTCAAGCTTTCTTCAACCACATGTGTCTCTCCCTTCTCCCTACTTGCTCTTGTTTCCAGCTTCCTTGCCCCACTTAACTTCTTACCAAACTCTCACTAATTCTCCAACACTCTACATATGCCAGCCAACTATTTTGGCTTTTAAGGCCACACATAGCAGTGCTTAAAATCTCATCAATCCATAAAACATTTACCGTTTACCCTCACACTCACACTCTCCTTTCCCATCTCCCCATTGGACACTTTGCTCCTTCCATTGGCTCATAACTTGATTTTGTTTTAGTTTAATGTCGTTTCGTTGCTTCATTTTTTGGCAATTTTCACACGCCTCTCATAAATTGCAAATGCCGCAAAAATCAACTCTCGTCGCTTTGCATCCGCCCCACGCCTCCTGCCTCTCTTTCACTCAACAACTACCATATTTTTGGTCACTTTCCTTTGGCAGCTTTTGTTTTGTGTATGTGTGCCGACACTTTTCAATGCATTGTGTCGCACGCCAACAGGCTGTGCCACCATCAACGGCAACGTCAATGTGTGGCAACGTGCGGCGCCGCAACGCATTCGGCCGGCAGCGAACTCAAGAGCAGCGCCATTCAAAGTTTTCTTTCGCTACGGAACGAACGCGAACTTCAAAATTGGACATTAGCCAAATTGCTGTATACAAACTTTGTTGCAAAAGCACCAACAACAGCAACAAAAGGCTACAAATAAAGCTGCAAAAAATTAGAGTTAGATAAAAAGCTTTTGTCAACCAATACACACACACACACACACACTCACAGCAACTCTGCTGCATTGCGTCGCACTGTGCCGCGCCGCATGGGATTTGAACTCGATGTCGTCTAGCTGGCACATCAACCAATGCTATTTCCATTATATGTTGTTCCATTGCTGTTGTTGTTGTTGCCATGTTTTGTTGCAATGCAAGTCAAAAGTCGCTGCACGTTGAGGCGTCCGCCGTATCCTGCATGTCGTCGTCCATGTCCGTCCGTGTCGCTGTCAACGCCATCATTTGTCTTTGCGTTGGCCCATTTTCCGCAAACACAAACGCTGCTGCGCCATGTTGGAGCGTTCAAGTCGTCGCTGATTCGCTGAAGAAGAAATGTGTTTGCCAAAGTTTACCATAGATTGTTGCTGAACTGTTGTTGTTTTCGGTTATTGTTTGCCATTTTGCGGCAAATTTGCATAAGAAACACATTTTCTTACAACAACAACAATATGTAAGTATGACAGTTTGAAGCATAATTTTTTGGAGTAGAAATTTTCCGGTGTTGTAAAAGTTGAGTTGAGTAGAAGTTAGTCTCTAAAATGAGTGAAGTATGAGTTGAACCGTTGGTCAAAAAATTTCAAGACGTACCCTGTTGATATATATTTAAGAGTACTATGACTGGCCACTGCGCAGTTCTCTCTAGACGAAGATGGCAATCTCTAGAAAATCTCTCTTCTTCGAGAACTTGAATAACCTCAGTTTAGTCAACATTTTGTAAGGATTTGCTATTCAAATTGGCTTCAATAATCTCTCCGATTTGCAGTTAAACAGACAAGGATTTTCTCCATTTCGTGAAAAGGTGTGTCTTTCGGAAGGCCCATGTCCAGAGATCCACCCCAACCATTATGAATGGTACACGCAGTATTTCATTTTGAGCGATATTGCACACAACTTTTAAGGCAAATACTAGTGTCCGATCAAAGGTGGATTTTTGGCCGAAGCAGAAGCAGAATATTCCGTAAAGCCAACATATTAGGCCGAAGCCGAAGCCAAATATTAATAAAAAAAATCGTTTATGGAAAACAACTGATCACATTTAGCTTTTCGTTTTTATTTTATTTCTTTGCTCCACTTAAGAATTAATATAATGCATATATCAGGTGTACAACTTTGCTTCCGCCGTTTTTTTTCAAAATTAAAAGCTTTATTGCGAAAAAGTGCTTACAGATGTATTATTCAATGTATTGTCCGTCGCTAGCGACAACTTTCTCCCATCTTTCCAGAAATTTTCGGATCCCGGCTCGAAAAAAGGAGCCCTCTTTTGACGCTATCCATGAAGCAATCCATTTTTCCAATTCTTCGAAGGATTGAAAATGTTGATCTGCCAGGCCGTGTGCCATCGAACGGAATAGGTGGAAGTCAGAAGGGGCGACATCTGGGGAATACGGCGGGTGGGGCAAGACTTCCCATTTCAGCGTTTCCAGGTACTTTTTGACCACTTTTGCGACGTGAGGCCGAGCATTGTCGTGTTGGAGGATGACTTTGTCATGTCGCTCTTCCATTTTTAAAACGTTGAAACCACTCCCGACACGTTCTTTCACTCAGAGCAGCATCACCGTAAGTTTCTGAGAGCATTCGATGCGCTTCAGCTGCATTTTTTTTCGAATTGTAACAGAAAAGTAAAACTTCCCGCAAATGGCGAGAATTGGGCACATAAACGGACATTTTCGAGCGTGAATAATACGAAAACAAGAACAACTGTCACTGAAACGGCGATGACAATTCGTTAGGCACTGTCCACACTCACTTTAAAGGCATTACCATCTATGTATTTCAACCAGCCTCAGCCGGTACAGCCACCTATCGGAAAACGGCGGAAGCAAAGTTGTACACCTGATATATAAATATTATATATATATATAATATATAAATATGTATAAACAAAAAATCAAAAACGTTCTTACAGTTCACTTTCTAACAAAAAAAATTTAAAATTCAATTCAATAAATATCTGATTTGAGATCATTTTTGTGAATTGTAATCTTGATGTTCGCATTATTGATAGAACTCAATATTGGATAAAATACTTTGAAACAGAGCAATTTGACTTGCATTACAGGGCGAAAAGTATTCGTCTCATTTGGCCCAAGCCGAAGCCGAAAATTTAAAATTGGCCAAATAGGCCGAATATCGAAGCCGAAGACGAATATTCGGTCGGACACTAGCAATCTCGATCTCCAGACCCACCGATGCGTGCGTCAATGCTGATACCACAACCTTTTTGTGAAAATTGGAATGAAAGAGACCTACAACTTTATGTCGTTACCGAAAGCTAGTTGTAACTTTTTTCTAAGACATTTTTATCCTTTAAGGTTTGCCATTTTCTGCTGAGAGGACGGCGGGCAAAAGAAAAGTTCTTCTTCTACATTTTGCCAGTCAGTTTCTTCTTTATTTTTGGGAGTTAGCAGCTGAAGTCAAGCATTGTCTCAGACTCACATTCCAAGGCACAAACCACCTAAGCCACAGTGGCAATCAGAATTTCTGTACCATAGTTAGAAGAAGAAGAGCGAAGAAGAGAACAAATAGGCAGAAGAAGTGGTACAAAAGTAAGTAAGTTGTAAGTTGTTGAGGGTTGATAATGTGAGCAAAGATTATTGACTAAAAAATTATTGACAAAAAAATCGTTGACTAAGAAAATTGTATTTTCTTTGTTAGAATTCAGAAATAAGTAATACTAAATCCAAAGTTCTTAAATTGAATTAAACAGTAAAAACACTTTAGGAAATTTAATAATATTGTTTATAAATTTTCAAATACCTTAATGTGTGTAAAAGTTTGAAACATTATACAATTTTAATTGTTTTATATATATTTATTTATTTACTAGCTGGGCTCCGCGGCTTCGCACGCAAGCTCTCTTGTTTCACCTGATAAAAATTTTGAACGCATTCTTGACCCCGTTAGATTTTTATTTAAAAAAAAACATATGTCTATTATCTTTGATGTCAAGTGGTTCTAAAAACTCTGAAGTCAAAAGGCCCTTTAAATCATGAGTCTTCACATTTACTCTAAACAAATGTTTAACCCTTAGTAGATAACCACCGTAGATTTCGATTTTCAAAAATATGAAAAGCACATTTTAATTATCTCCCGCATGAAGTGCTTTTTGTCTAAGTTTGAAGTCAAAAGGACCAATAAATCGTGTTTCTCCGTAAAAACTGTTAACCCTTTGTTGACCCCGTTAAATTTTGATTTCAAAAAAGTGAAAAACACGTGTCAAATTATTTCTCACTTAGAGTACTTTCACAAAGTTTGAAGTCCGTGGCCCCATTAATTCATGTTTTTTAAAGTTTCGCCGTTCAAACTTTTAACCGGTCGTTGACCCCGGCCGATTTTAATATTCGGAAAAAATGAAAACAAAGTATAGAGTTATTTTAGATTTGAAGTACTTACACCAAGTTTGAAGTTAAAAGTCTCAAAAAAATTGTTTCTTCATACATACTTTTAACCCGTCGTTGATGCAGTTAGATTCCGATTTTGAAAATAATGAGAAACGCGTGTATAATTTTTTTTATTTCAAGTTTTTTGTTACAATTTTTGAAGTCAATAGGCCTATCGGTTCATGTTTTTTTCGAGTCTACCCTTAAACAAATCTTAACCCATTATTGGTCCAGTTAAATTGTGATTTTCGAAAAATTATAAAATACGTGTCGAATTATTTTTGGTTTAGAGTATTTTCAGGAAGTTCGAAATCAATATGTCTCTTAAATCACTTTTCTTCATACAACACCTTAACACATGTTTTGCCTCTATACAACCCGAATTTCAAAAAATCCCGTCTTAGCGGAGGTTCATTTTTCAAGATGTATCTACAGTTCAAATTTCATGTTTGTAGCTTCAGCGGTTTGGGCTGAGCGGTGATGAATCAATCAATCAATCAGTCAGTCAGTTGGGGCAAACAATCTATGCATATAAAAATCGAGGCGGTACCACGCCCTCTTGTCCAAAGCTCACAACTTTCTTCTAGTCGAATTGCGCTACTAAGTGGGAAGTTCGTACCAAGTTTCACTGATGTGTGTGTACTGCATAACTGTTGGATCATAAAAAATGTGCCACGCCCCTTGACCAACACCGATCAAATCTTATCAGTACAATGACACATCTGTGAAACAACGGTACATCACATTTCAATGCTGTGCGGCTTACAACTCCGAAGCTATCCCATTTAAAAGATTTGAGTTGTATGGGCGGTGCCACACCCCCTTGTTCAATACCCACTCCATTCCCTCGGGCGAAGGACATGATTAAATAGTAGGTTTGTACGAAATTTAATTGATGTGTGACTTATGGTTCCAAAGTTATTGTCTAACAATGTATTCTTGTGGTGCCACGCCCCGTTTTCCCGAAATTTCTTTTTTCCTAAACTTTCACGTAACAATTTCAACCAAACCCGCCGAAGGAAGTATCCATGTTGGTCCAGTCGTTTTGAAGTCTTAAGCAGCCGATCGAACCACGATTCATTTAAATATATCTGTGGCAACCTTAAGTCGACATAAGATGTTTTACCGTATTTTAGCTTAAATAAATCGGCCGTAAAAGTTCTTTCAATGTGTTCATTCCCTGTTTTCATATTCCGTATCATTACTTTTTTCTACGCGAAAACGTTTCGAAGATTCTATAGAAACTGTATGAAAATGAATTTTTTCAATTGCGTTTTTTTCCGTTCACTGTTGTTCGACATAAGCTGCTCTGTTTTATTGCCACAGATATATAGATTTATTTTTTTATTTATTTCTTTACTTATTTATTTAATTTATTTATCTATTTATTTATGTAATAGTTAATACTTTTTGGTAAAAACAAGTACTACTCTCAAAGCATCTTCCAATCTGTGAAGTATATCTCACCATAAAAGACCCACAAAATAGCACCTTGGCCTACTTGTTCCCCACTTCTCATCATTTTACCATCAGCCCTTCAGCGTTTTTCCCTTACTCCATGCAGCTTCACGCAAAACTGCCACACCTACTACACCACTGAGTAGCAATCAGCATAAATACACAACATTACGCAACCAAACTTCTTTCGCTTGTCAGCTTAAAGCATAAATGCCCTTCAAAAAAACAACACACAACACAATATTTTGGCTCGTAATGAGGACAACCTACATACGTATATATGGCACACGCAGCACAAGGAAAAAATTCCGAAGCTGATATCATTATGCCATCGCCTAAGCACCGCACGGCTCTGTCATATCAAATTTCGGCATCGAAGCGCTCAACAATCAATTTGTGCGACATTTGTGCGGAACGCGTGATAACATGTCAACTTATATGTATACATTTGTATATCCATTTGTATGGATGTGAGTATGTGTATCTGAAGCTATATTTGTGTGTGTGTGTGTGTGTGTTTTGTGAGCATATGCGATATCATATTGGCAACAATTTTGTCAGCGCCATCATCAGCATAAAAACATAGATGCCACAATGCCATCAGCAGTGTCGTAGACAAATTCAGACAGACAGACAGTCAGACAGTCGAACAGACCCTCAGTCAGTCAGACCAACAGACAGACACACACACACACAGCAACAAGCGCACAAATTGTCAAATTCATATCGAAAGGCCACATGAGAGATGCAAATGTGATCGGGGTCACTGAAGCGGTTTGAACTTGCACCCGGACCGCATTTATGCGAACAACGAATATGTATGACGAGCAGAAAATGCAAAAGAATTGTCAGCGGAGCACATATAGCAACAACAATGCGTTTCGGAAATGTTGCCGCGGATTTGGTAGAGAATCCCATGGAGTAAGCAGTCAGCAGTAGTGGATTCAAAAGCGCTGCTACTGAAGCACTAAAGTGATCGTTATCCTTGCTATGTTTTTTCTACACATCTTTTTTATTTGTATCTGCTGTCAAACAAAATCACATATCACAGCTCCGACTTGCATGTCACATTGTTTTGTTGCAATTGTTTTTTATCCAATGCTTAATTTTTTGTCTGCTTTCGATTTGATAACAGCTTTTCGAGGAAACTTAAGTATAAAAACATCAAAGGCATGAAAAAGCCAAAGTGAGTTGGAAAATGCCAGCAATGCGTTTGAGAAGCAATGGCTGAGCAAAGTAAATAGAAGCGAAAAGTAGAGCCAGTCGTTGCAAGAAGCAAAGCCAAACAAACAAACACATAAACATACATACATACATATATATGTATGTATGTATGTATGTACATATATATATGTATGTATTATACCAACACAAAGCCAATGAAGATGACAAGCGCCTGTGTGTTGATATCACGCTGCGTGCAAGCATTGACTGTATTTATTTCTTATCGGGTTTATGGCCGCCACAAACGAAAATCAAACGTTTTTAGTTTGTCCATGTTCCTTGGCTGCTTTGTTGTTGTGTGCTGCCTTTCAGGCGACTCGAATGCGTGTCCACCTTGCTTTGGCTTACTGCCGCTTACATGCGTTGCATATCGTTTTCATATGGGCCAAACAAATTGCATGACATTGCTTAAATATCGCACAAGGCTGATCTCTTTACATACTCAAATACATAGATGTGATTGTGTGTGTGTGTGTGTGTGTGTGTGATTACCAAAGGCCACCCAGTTGACCAAACCATAATCGACGACATTTTCAATGATGTCATCAATGGTATCAACATTTGACTCTTTAGGGAGAAGCACAAAGGTCGGTAGTTGTCTATTAGGCAACTTAAAAGTGTTTTGAGAGAACCAAAAACATAGATCAACGTTAGAATCCATAAATCTTGGGTGCGGGTTCTAAACGTCTTCTCAATAGGCGAACTTCTGAAAATTTAAAAATGATCGCAACTTGGAATCCGCAATTATATGTTAGATTTTTGTGTATTTATCCATCTGGTTGTGTATATAATTGTACATATATCTCTATACATATAATTGTTGATCCTAACTGACTGATTCATCATCACCCAGACGAAACCGCTAAAGCTAAAAACATGAAATTCCAACTGTAGATATACCGTAAAAAAATGAACCTCCGCTAAAACGGCATTTTTTGGAATTCGGGGTCAAAAAGGGCAATACATGGGTTAAGGTGATGTGTGCAGAAACGCGATTTAACCCTTTCGGCACAAAGTTTAGTTTTGAAATACAAAATACTCTCAGTCGAATTATTGTCATGCTATGAAAGTTGGGTTTAAAAAATTATATTGGATGCTCAGAAACTTTGAAATCAACCTTTTTTGAAAAAATATTTTGCGTGAGTCGTATGATTTGAATACTTGTTTTGAGGGGCATTAAAACTTGCTGCGACGTATTATCCGAATAGTCCCGCAAGGGTAAATGGGCCTATTGAATTGAAATTTCCATACGTATTTTAAAATTTTTCAAAAATCAAAATGTAATGGGGTCAACAATGAGCTAAGATGCGTATGCGGTAAGACTTCAAAAAAACCAAGAACCGATGGGCTCATTGACACCAAAGTTGATGAAAACACTTGAAATCAAAAATAATTTGACATGTGTTTCTCATTTTTTGAAGATCCGAACTTAAAGGGTCAAACAAGTGTCAAACATTTATATGAAAAAACATGATTTTTTACGCTTTTTAACTTCAGACTTGGTGAAAGAACTTTAAATAATGTAAAATAATAAGGTACGTATTTTTTATTTTCTCGAAAATCAAAATCTAACGGGATCAACTATGGATTAAAAGATTATATGGAGAAACTCTGAAAACATGAATTAATAGGACAATCGACTTCATACTTGGTGAAAGCACTTTTATGAAGAAATAATTTGACACGTGTTTTTTATTTTTTCGAAAATCAAAATCTAGCAGGGTCAACAATGGGTCAGAGCTGTTAAAGAATGCAATCAAATGCGAATTAAATCAGTTGAAGTCACAGTCAATGACTTCACTTTTTGATTGCAGTCTTTGACTAACATTTTGACTAAAGACTAAAAATTTGAAGTTTGAAGTCATTTCTGTTATTCTGACTAATTAGTCATTTGGTGAAGTCACTTAATGACTTCATTTTTCAGTGAAGTCACTAAATTAAGATCAGCGCTTTTTGAAAAATATTTAATATATTAACAAAATTAAAATTAAAATAATTCATTCTAACAAAAGGTAGCAATCAAATGAATGTAAATTCATTTAAATGACATGATTTACTTTCAACAATAATAATTTTTTGAAATTTTTGTCCGAAAGGAAACCTCGACGAGGCGTATTTAATAGTGTTGCAAACGAAAATAACCGTTTCACGGCAGCTGAAGAAGGTAACGGTGTGTTATATTTTACATACGCTTTTTTAATTGTTGGATAGCGATTCAGCATTGTTATCGATGAAGGCTTATGTCAAGCATAAAGTGAATTGACTTACGGCCAACTTTTCAGTGCGAGTTTAACTCAGTTTCTAGTTTAAACTTAGTTTAAACGCAAAATCGAGTTTTTCAGTCAAACTTGACTGAAGTTTAAACTCAGTTTAAACGCCCAACCTTGCATGGTTAAAATAAGTTTAAACTGTCAACAGCTTCTGACAGTTCATTTATTTTTGGTTTTGGTCAGCTCTTGCCTGTCGTGAGCGAAATTCTTTTTTTGCACTATTTTAGATTCTTATACTTTGTGCGCAACGTTTTCGCGCACCGGAACTTATCAACAAATTTTGAATCGAAATCGTCCTCAATTTCTTTCTATTTGGTTTGTTTTTCCTCGGTACTCACGCGGTCCTTCTTGCACTCGAGCACTTGTATATTTTTTTTAAAAAGTGCAAGAAGACATTCGATTTCCCGAGACGAAAAATGTTGAATTTTTTAATTACATAAATACATTATTTGAGCGCAAAGAATTTATTTACGAATGACAATCAAAACAAAGGAAAATTATTAGCTAGATAAAAGTATGGCCATACTCAAATGACAAAAATTTGCTCCAGTTAAACTAGCACTGAAAAACTACTTTGTCGTTTAAACTTAGTTCAAATTTAAACCAAGTTCAAGCAAACTCCGTTTGAACTGGGTTTAAACTCGCACTGAAAAAGTGGCCCTTAGGGTAGCTGGCTTTAGCTTAACTGCAGATGACTTCAAATCACTTCACATGACTTCAAATGACTTCAATTGACTTCATTTTGATATTGCAATCAAATGATTGCAATCAAATGACTAGCAAAAAATGAATGTAAAAATGAATAATTATTCATAAATTTTTAGTCTGAATAATGACTTCATTTTTTTATTCTTATTCATTGAATACAAAAAATGAATGCACTTTTTTGCCAAAAAATCAACTGACTAATTATTCGCAAATGATTGCATTCTTTAACAGCTCTGCAATGGGTTAATAGTTTATAGGGAGAAATTTAAAAAAATATGAATAAATGGGCAAATTGACCTAAAACTTGGTAAAAGTACTCTTAAGGTAAGGTCCCACGATTGCCGCAAATGCGCCGATCATAGCCCGATCTGGTCGGGCAATGACTACGCAAAAATTGTCTATTGAGCAAACCGTTTTTTATTTGGATCACACGATTGCCCCAATTGCGACAAATTTTGTCGGCTCAACCTAGTGAACAGAAATATCGCACCGAACGATTTCATAGGTAGGTCACACGATTGCCCGTTTGAATTTTAATCAAATTTCAGACAAACCTAAAATATCAATTTTTATTCAGGTGAAAAAACTTGCAGAAATAAACCGTGAATTCGAAAACGATGCAAAGAAATACCAATAGCTTATTGTGCAACAAAAAAAAATATGCGGCGGTGTTGTGCGTGATTTCTTCGTGCATATTGCTCGAAGAAACAAACAAGCACAAACAGAAGAAAAGGACTGTTTGGGTTCGGAATTGGCTGCAGAAACGGTCAACGGCTGGTGCGAACCAATCAATTTTGCGCGAATTTCGGGAAATTGAAAATCAACAATTTCTCTTCTACAATTTTTTGCGCATGAACGAGAAAAATTTTAATGACCTTTTGGCACTAATTTTGCCGAACATTCAAAAACAAGACACAAATATGCGCAAAGCTATTTCACCGTCTGAACGTTTGGCTGTGACTCTTCGCTATTTAGCCACCGGTGATAGCTTTAAAAGTTTATCTATGCTTTTTCGCATTGCTCCAAACACTATATCCAAAATTATTCCGGATGTTTGTGATGCAATTTACTCAACTTTAAAAAATGACTACATGCAAGTGAGTTCAAAATTCATTCATTCATGCATTACTGTATTTAAAACCCTAATTTATCCACTAGGTTCCATCAACATCAGAACAGTGGACAAGTGTTGCCGACAAATTTGAGGAGATGTTGAATTTCCCAAATTGCATTGGTGCGCTAGATGGCAAACATATTGTTATGAAAGCACCGGCGCATTCGGGCAGCACCTTCTATAACTACAAAAGTTCTCACAGCATAGTTCTAATGGCGATAGTAGATGCGCAATATAAATTTCTTTACATTGACATCGGCTGCAATGGGCGCATTTCAGACGGATGTGTTTTCAACAAATGCTCGTATTCTGCGGCTTTGAAAAATAAGCACTTAAATATACCAATGCCTCGACCACTGCCCGGTTGTGAAATGGATGTTCCATTTGTTCTAGTTGCAGACGATGCCTTTTCCATGCAAACACATCTTATGAAACCATTTCCAGGCCGTAACTTGAGTGCCGGGCAGCGTATCTATAATTACAGATTGTCGCGAGCACGACGTATTGTGGAAAATGCTTTTGGTATATTGGTGTCCCGCTTTCAAGTTTTTACGCGGCCCATTAAGCTTGACGCGAACAAAACGACGCGCTTGACTCTCGCTACTTGTGCTTTACATAATTTTTTACTCCACCGAAGTGCGGAATATGCAGCGCCATCCATGGTCGATCGCTATGATGAAGACGGTAATCTGATTCCAGGTGAATGTAGTCGTGCTGTCTCATTGCAAGTCGAACAAGAAGTGGAGGAAATATCATCTTCGCATATACCTATAAGGGCCAAGGCTATTCGTGAGGAATACGAAAAATATTTCATGTCACCAATTGGTGAATTAACATGGCAATACAAATTCATCTAAAATATAGATAGAACAATTACAACATATAAATGCATTTTTATTCAGCAACAGTAACATGTAAAAAACACGGCACAAAGTGTCTGGTCCGATTTGGGTTCGTAAGTTGTAATACATGATTCATTCTAACCAAGATTGATTTAAGCGAAGGCGATAAGTGATAAAAGGCTTCAAGATCGTTTCAAAGATTTAAAAGAGGACGTTTTAATTCATATGTATAGGAAAGCCTATCACTAAATTCAGCATAGATAAAAAATTTAGAGGTAATAGAAACGTAACATTACAAAAAGTATGAAAATCAATATGTTTACAGTACAGTCGCTGTTACACATATAATGCATTTTGAGTACATTTCGCGTTACCAAACAAACAGAAAATTTTAAAATATCTTTTAGCTATTCGATTTCATTTAATTCACTCAGTGTTGTCAATGCTGTTTGAATTAATTTAATGTGTAAATTTTGTGCAAGCTTCTGATTTTTGCTGGCCACATACCGGAGTTGTGAAGACAAATAATTCCCTACTGTTTGCCATTCATCTTCATCTTCGTGGTCCAGAAATTGCACAGCACGATTTAAGGCATCTTGTGCTGATAAAATTTGCTTGTCAGCTGGTTTCTTGGCGCTTACAGTTATACTGTTAGCAACAATGTCAGTATCATTTAACGTTGACGTGGACAATGTATTTTTAGCAGTTTCATTTTCATAAAAAAATTGCATGTCCGGCCAAAATGCCCACTGCGGATCATGAGTGGTCGTACCTTGGCCTGACTTTGTCGCGATCATCTTTCCCTTCACTTTTAAATATGCTGTCTTAACATTAGCCCATTTT
The DNA here is from genome assembly GCA_963971225.1 of Melieria omissa. Taxonomy (NCBI): domain Eukaryota; kingdom Metazoa; phylum Arthropoda; class Insecta; order Diptera; family Ulidiidae; genus Melieria; species Melieria omissa. The sequence continues at coordinate 68,991,278 of OZ020267.1, read as the reverse complement.
GCTTTGCAGTCATCTGTGGAGAAACGTCCCCCAAGCTCCTTTTCAATGGACCGCCAAGCTGCATCCCTCTTTGTGCGGTTCTTGTGGTCCACATTTGAAAAGTCCCACACGCATGTATGCTGCTCAACTGCCAGTATCAGCTCACGGACATCCTTGTTTTGCCACGTCGCACTAACTTTAGGCTTCATGCGGCGTTTCTTTTGAGGTGGACCATTTTCCGCGTTGATTTATATTTCTTGATACATGTCATCGATGAGGTCGTCTGCATCGGAGTTCATTGTACTTAAACGATATTGCTGCAAAAATATTTAATTAGAGAAGTAAACAAATTTGCTTAAAAAACTTACCAAAACGGCAGCTCGAAGAACGAAATGAATTAAAATCGAATTGAAATATGAACAAATTTCAAAACAACTTTGTCCCGACAAAATTTGTCGGCCCCTATGGTTGGAGCTCGAGTTGCCGACAAAATTCGGCTCAATTTTTATTTTTTTGTCTGGCTTCAAGTGTTCACACGATTGACGCTATTGTACCGATTTCGTTCGGCGCAACAGGAGGCAGATCGAGTATTTTTGACATTTGCGCCGAAATCGAATCGAGTTCACACGATTGGCATTAGGTTTTTTTCAAAATGCGTAAAATTTCTACGCATTGCGGCAATCGTGGGACCTCACCTTTAGAGAGAAATAATTCAACACGTGTTTTTAATATTTTTTTTTAATCAAAATCTGAGGTAGTCAACAATTAAACTTTTTATGGAAAAACAAGATTTTATGGGCCTTTTGATTTCAAATTTAGTGAAAGCACTTCAAATGTACATTAATTAGACTAGTTAGATTAGTAAATTTTCATAAAAATCTGACAGGATCAACAAAGGGTTAAGAAAAACTTGATTTGTTGGCCCCATTGCCAACAAACTTGCGTTCAAAGCCGCGAAGCTCTGCTAGTCTGCTTGTCTGTATTTCTATCCATCTGTTCATCTTGTTGATGACATCGACATCTTGTTGAGCAGAAATAATTAAATACAATAATTACAATTAAATACAATTTTGCATTGTTTCATATTCTAGTCTGTATAACTTTTCACTCATAATGTTATCAATGAAAACCTATAGTAATCAAGCATATTTTTCATTGATCCAGCAAAACAAGTCCCTTGACCTTAGGTTAGGTTAGGTTAGGGTGGCAGCTTAAGAGCTCACGTAGGCCATATTGCGGCCCGTTGTGGTACCACGTGAAGGACGTGGTTGCCCTTCAAGCTTACACACCCCCCCGGGTGTTAGGCAGGAGCCATCCCGATTCCACAATGAATCGGGCGATGCGGCCGATGCTGGGTCCTGTAAGGTCGGCCAAACTGCTGAAGAACGGCGCACCCAGTACCCGGAGTCGTCTCCTTGCTAGTGCTGGGCAGTGGCACATCAGGTGCTCGAGGCTCTCCTCCTCACTTGCATCGTCGCAGCTGCGGCAAAAGTCGTTGAATGGGAGGCCGAGTCTCCTGGCGTGTGCGCCGATCGTCCAGTGTCCCGTTAGCACAGAAACTGTGGAATAAATGGAATTCCGATTTAGTCGGAGCAATTCGCGTGTTCTGCCTTGGTTAAGCGACGGCCAGGTTTCTTTGAAGATCCTACATAGGTTCTCCTCCGCCCAGAGTCGGTTAGCCAGGCGGGAATAGGCCTGCTTGACCATCAATTTGACGGTCGCAAGGGGGGTGCTACACAACGTAGTAGGAGCTGGAAGCAGAGTGCCCTTTCTGGCTAACTCGTCAGCCGCACAATTGCCAGCGATTCCGCTATGCCCTGGCACCCAACTCAGGTGAACCCTGGCATGCTCCGCTATGCCATTCAGAGCTGCTCTGCACTCTGCAACCAGTTTAGAAGAGGTATATGTACCTATCAAAGATTTTATTGCTGCCTGGCTATCTGAGAAGATACATATAGCCAGGGGAAGGGAGGGCTGCGATTGCAACCGACCCACTGCTAGCAGTATAGCCATGGTCTCCGCTTGGAAGACGCTACAGTGGTCAGGGAGACGAGCAGTAATGCTGGCCCCTAATTGATCGCAGAAAACCCCACATCCGACCCTGTTATCAAGTTTAGAGCCGTCCGTGAAGATTTCGATAGCGTTTAGCAGCGGGCGACGGCCTTCCGTCCAGTCGCACCCGCTGGGGATCCCTATAGTGAACTTACGCTCAAAGCTAGGGGGAAGGACTATATAGTCGATATTCGTCGGTGTTGGAAGATCCAACCTTAGTATTCTAGTGTGGCCCAGGTCCGTTCGTGCCCAACTGCATATGGCATTTAGCCGCACAGCGGCAATCTTGGCGGACTGCCTAACTAGAAGACTCGACGGGATCCAATTAAGGATAGCGAAAAGCGCCTTACTAGGCGTGGAACGAATGGCTCCAGTTATGAGGGTGGCAGCAAGTCTCCTGACTTTATCGAGCTGTTTCAGGTTGACTCGGCTGGCTGCCGCGGGCCACCAGACAACAGCCCCATAGAGGAGGATAGGCTCAACCACTGCCTCATATAGCCAGGAAACGACGCGCGGCTGGAGCCCCCATCTGGCACCTACCGCCCGCCTACAGCAGTAGATGGCCCTGGAGGCTCTTGTTGCCCTTTCAACGATGTTTGCGCTCCAGGTAAGCTTGGAGTCTAATATCAGCCCCAGGTATTTAACCTCCTTACTCAATTTGAGCGGGGTTCCATTCAGGGCGGGGAGTCTGAAGGGCGGAACCTTGTACTTCCTTGTGAAGAGAACAAGATCCGTCTTTTCCGGATTGGCCGTAAGGCCACAGGAGTTGCTCCATGAGGAGAGGATGTCCAAGAAGTGATTCATCCGCTCGGAGAGTACACTTGGAAATTTTCCAGCTATGGCCATTGCAACATCGTCGGCATAGGCGACGACCCTGCAGCCAACAGCCTCTAACTTGACAAGCAGTCTGTTCAGGGTTAGATTCCACAGGAGCGGCGACAGAACGCCCCCCTGAGGGGTACCCCTGGTGACTGACCTGCGAATGTGTGCCGTTCCTAACGTTGAGTTTATGAAACGACTGCTAAGAAGGGCGCTGATAAAATCTGTCAGTTTACGACCAACGCCAAGTTCAGAGAGAGCCACCCCTATCGCTCGAGGGCAGACATTGTTAAATGCGCCCTCTATGTCTATGAAAGACACTAGGGTGTACTCCTTGAATGCCAGCGACTTGTCTATATAGTCGACCAGAGAGTGCAGCGCGGATTCGACTGACCTGCCCCTTGTGTAGGCATGTTGCGAATCCGAGAGAAGAACTGGGTCGATTAGGCTCCTAATATGGACGTCGAGTGTCCTCTCGAGGGTCTTTAGGAGAAAAGATGTCAGACTTATTGGCCTGAAGTCCTTGGCCTTGGCGTGCGAGGTCTTGCCGGCTTTGGGAATGAAGACAACATCCACCTCCCGCCATGGGAGGGGGATGTGTCCCCATTCCAAACATGCCCTGAAGATCGCGACAAGCCATGGCACCGTCAATTCCGCGCTTTGCTGTAGCTCGGCTGGAATGACGCCGTCCGGTCCCGGAGATTTATAAGGCTCAAAGGAGTTAATGGCCCACGTGACCATGGTGCTATCAATGCGGACGTCCGTTAAGGACCAGGAAAGTGGTTCCTCCGGATCTACCGCTTCAGCGGAGGTGGGAATACTCCCCGGAAAGTGCACGTCACCTAACACCTCCAGAGTTTCCCCACTAGACTCCGTCCAGACACCGTTTGTCTTCTGGATGGTGGTGGGAATAGATGGAGAGTTTCTGAGGATCCTGCGGAGACGGCCGATGTCCGAGACTTTTTCGATACCGCCGCAGAAGGATTCCCACGATTCCCTCTTTGCCTTCCTGACCTCGTGCTTAAAGGCTCTAAGGTCGGATCTGTACGCGTCCCAGGTGTTGTACCTCTTGGCCGCGTTGAAAGAGCGCCTGCATGCGCGCCGCAATCTAGCAATTGTGGTGTTCCACCAGGGTGGTTTAGGTTTTCCCCGGTGGACCCTAGGCTTGCAAGCGGCAGCTGAAGCATGACTAAGCGAATTAGTAAGAGTTGCCACCGCGGTCTCGATGTCCCCTGGACACAAGAGACGCGGAGGAGATGCGTTAAGATTAGAAGATAGGATCGAACAGAAAATTTCCCAATTCGTCCTACGTTTATTGCGGAAGGGGGGCCTGGCCGGTACACTCAGGTCCAGACAGAAGCTGATGTACCGGTGATCAGAGAAGGAGCACTCCTCCAGAACACGCCAGTCCCTGACCAGGTGCCCAGACAGCGCATTGGTCAGGGTGACGTCCAGGACCTCCCTCCGAGTAGCGGTAAGGAACGTAGGTTCCCTACCTCTATTTACTATAGCTAGGTTATTATCTAGAATAAATTGAAAGAGCGACTCACCCCGTTCGTTTATGTCGCTGCTACCCCAGGCGTCATGGTGGGCGTTAGCGTCCGCCCCGACGATCAGCGGGATGCCCGTGCGTTGGCTGCTGCAGCGATCTCCCGCAGTGGCCCGTAAGGAGGTGTGGGCCCGTGGTCGTGCGCCATATAACTGGACGCAATCCAGTGGACCTGGCATTGCAGCTCAGCGGCTATGACCACGCAGTCCCCGTCGCAGAACCTAGGGAGAAGAGAGACATTAATTGAGTCCTTTACAAGGATGCAGGCCCTGATTTTACCTTTGTCATGGTGGGATACGGTTCTGTATCCATTGAGGCTCAGCCCTCGAACCCGATCCTCGAAGATCCATGGCTCTTGGACGAGCACAAAGTCCTCCCTGCTAGACGACAGGCGGAGGAGAAGGGCAGCCGAGGCCGCCTTAGAGTGGTGGAGATTAATCTGAAGTATCCCACCATCTCTAGGAGCGTCGACCACCGTGATGTCGCAGTCCTCCTTTCCGACGAACATATCGTCCAGGTCGGACAGCGAAATATTATCATCCTCGGGGTCCCCTTCGGTCCTCACTTCAAGACCCTCGAAGAAGTCCCCGATTAGTTCCGAGGCGGAGACGACACTGTCGGCGCCATCCTCGGAAGTGGAGTCCCGGACGGGGGGCACAGCAGAAAGCCCCGGTGTTGCACCTGTTAGGTTCTGCTGCCCGGAGGAGGACTGGTCACCTCGGTACACCCGCAGTGTGACGGAGTCAAAACCATAGTTAACTACGCCCCCAGTAGCAGCAAGTGGTTGGAGGGATTCTTTGTTTAGGAAGACCAAGGCCTCCCTCAGAGAGCCCTGCGGTTCGCTGACCCAAGCCACCTTCCAATTATGGGTAGGGAGCTCAGGGTTACCGGTCTGAAGATAATGGAGAATGGCCTTCGGGTCCGATGGTACTGCCGGAACCCAGGTTTTGGCACGCGGTCTGCTGGGGATTTCATCCCGGGGCACCGCTCGCAGACTGGCGCCAGGCCACACTTCGCCCAGCTTTCCAACCGCCATGCGGAACAGGTCCGCAGAGCGTTGGTCGGCACAAGCCATTAGCTTTACGTGGCCCTGGTGCCAGCCTGCGTCCCTGCACTTGGGAGGTAAGCCCGGATTCGCAGCAAGGACCTCGTCGTAGACGGACAGTAGGGCCGACCTGACTGCCCGCCATTTCTCAGCCGAGATCGCTCCGTCCGCATTGTTGGCGTCAACGATAGCCATCACCAGGCTGCCCTTGGCGATCTCACTAAAAGTCCGACCAGATGCCGGAGTCGGAGCCGCCAGTCGCGGTTTCTTGAAGACCTGAGCTGTTTGCGCAGGCTGTTGTTGCTCCTGCGACCTCTGTCGCTTAGAGGCAAACTCAAGGGCTTGAGGCGAGGTGTTTTTTGTATTTATGTTACGCCTCGCCCACTCTAAAGAGGCTTTGTCCCTCTCTGTGAGTTCGCTAGGAGGGATCTTTTCCAGCCTCTGCAGGACCTTGCGGGCGGTTTTCCTGGTCCTGTAGGCCCGTGTAGAGGGGGCGACTTGGGAGCCAGCGCCTGAAGTGGAGGCGGCGCTACGAGGGGCTGCAGGGGCGGGCTGAACCGGTTTATTCACCAAAGGCCGGCCGCCCTGAGCAACAACGGGCTTTTGAGGCAGAGCACGGCCGCCCGGCAACTTTTGCCTAGAAGCGGTCGCGCTGCCCGAAGAAGGAGGGTTCTGTGTACCTACCTGCTGCTGCCTAGCTATAGGAGCCCTAGCAGCAGCGGCGGGTTTCCGCTCCACACGCGGAATATGCGGGCGCGTCCCCTGGGGGACGGTCGTGCGCCTCCCTTTCAGGATAGGCGCGCGCGTCCCCTGTGGGTTGGGCGCAGTTTGGGTAGAGGGTTTAGAAGAACTCATTTCTGTTGGGTCCCCACTCGTGGCCGCTATCGCCGCCCGGATGCGTAGTCACTATAGGATCCCATGGTTATCTTTGCAAGCAGTGAGGCCATGCGAAGTTTTGGCAGCTGCCCTTAAGGGGTCAGCTGCTCAGAGCCAGATCCAGTGCAAGTCAGGAGTAAACTCAACTGACGCCTACGCCGCCAACTTAATGGCGACGGGCATTGAACGTACCACGAGGCCTGCCAGGGTTTTAACGGGACGGAGGCAGTCGTGGCATTAGCCTGAAAGCCATTTCCACTGGGTGTCACTCCAGTGTACTCAGGTAACAGAATACCACGACCACCAGCCCAAGGCGACAATGTCCAAAAAAGAAGTAAAGAGTGGTCAGGAGACGAAAACAGGGTCGTGCCAAAAACGATACGTATATCGTGGGGGGGGGGGTCAGGCAGGTCATTTAGCGTTACCCAGGATGCACCACGAGGAGGCGACCTGCACTACATCCCTTGACCTTAAACAAGTATAAAAATATATAAAACTCTAATATATAAAAATGTATAAAAAATATATAAATTATAAAAAAATCGCCCATATAAAAATATATTAAAATCATCATTCATCATATCATGATAGACCTACAGGTCGAGGATTGCATCTGTTCGTGGATTGCGGCTCTGCTAAGTAGCAGACAGATCCAGGCTGAACTCGGCAACTCGAGTATCACACGATATAAAAAGAGGGGGACACCCCAAGGAGGGGTAATATCTCCATTGCTATGGCTAATTACCTTGAACCCCATACTAATAACTCTTAACCGAGGTGGGGTCAAGGTGATTGCGTACGCCGACGACATCATCATTATGGTGACAGGAACCTTCCTAGATACAATTAGTGGCATCTTGGAGGGTGCACTGAGGACTCTGAGCAGCTGGGCCGCTCGATGCGGGCTGGGGATTAATCCTACCAAAACAGAGCTGCTACTGTTTACAAGAAAGTACAAAGTCCCCCCATTTCGACTGCCGAAGCTCAACGGTAGCGAGCTCAGGCTATCCTCAGAAGCTAAATATCTTGGAGTCATATTAGACACCAACCTTAGCTGGAAATCTAACATACAGGAGAGGGTAAAAAAAGCACTGGTAGCGTACTACTCGTGCAGCAGACTCTTCGGTAAAAAATGGGGCCTACAACCGAAGATGGTGCGTTGGACCTATACAGCGATAGTTCGACCCATTCTCACGTACGGAGCACTGGTGAGGTGGCCGGCGTTAGAGAAGAACCACAACGTCAATAGACTTAATGCAGTGCAGAGGGCGGCGTGTGTCGGGATTACGGGGGCCTTGAGGTCCTGCCCTTCTGATGCTTTAAATACGCTTCTTCATCTGCTGCCGATTGAATCTTTTATTAGACGGACCGCCGCCTCTAGCGCATTGAGACTGAGAGAATCATCTCAATGGGCGGAAAGACCTTACGGACACAGTAACATCCTCACGAAGGTGCCGACGGACCTAAGGGAAGATACGGACTACACCAAAGAATGTGCCGACTTTGGTGTTAGGTTTTCCACGCTCTTTCCCTCCAGAAGGGAATAGGAGCGTTACGCAACTGTTTTTACAAACGTGGAAGCCTCCGTTTACACAGACGGTTCAAAGATGGACTGTGGTGTTGGGGCAGGTGTTTACTCCAGGGATCTGGTTGTGGAAAAAGCTTTTCACCTACCGGATTTCTGCAGCGTCTTTCAAGCGGAAGTCTTTGCAATAAGAGAAGCCTGCAGGATTCTCCTACAGCAAGAAATCCAGAGTAGGGATGTTTTCATCTTTTCAGTCAGCCAAGCAGCCATCAAGGCACTCACCAAGCCCATAGTGAAATCTAAACTGGTCAGAGACTGTAAAGAATTGCTAGGGTTGGTGGGTGGCCGGGTGGATCTTACCATCTGCTGGATACCCGGTCACGCGGGTATCAGCGGAAACGAGTCAGCCGACGAGTTGGCCAAGGTGGGATCCACCATGGACTCACAGCCCGAAAGGGTGGCACCGCCTTTAAGTGCAAGGCTACAACAGATGAAGGAATATTTCCTTAGGAAGGCGGATAGTAGGTGGAGAAATCTTGCAGAGTGGCTCGACAGATCTGGCCACGCTACGACTCCCACAGAACCAACGACCTGCTGCTAAATTCTCGTAAGAATGTGTCTAGGCTGACGGCCGTGATCACGGGTCACTGGCCGATTGGCCTACACGCAGCGAGATTGGGAATCCCCCACAACCCCTTTTGCAGAAGCTGCAGAGAAGCCAACGAGAGTGAGACACTCGAGCACTTCCTCTGCGGCTGCCCTGCCTTAGCATTTAAAAGACTAAATTCCTTGGCGAACAGTCTGATTAGCTCTCTAGCTGATCTGTCTGAAATAAGACTAAAATGCATCAAGTCCTATTTGGACGATGCTGGTTGGCTTTAGAGCCCAGTATTTTCTCCTACGCAGGGAAGACCCAGTCGAGGAGGCGACAACAAAACGGCACATAGTGCTACTTGAGTGTGCTCTGAGAGCACGCAGTCGCTGCTACCTACCTACCTACCATCATTCATCATTACAGAGTTTTACCTGTTCGTCTTTGATTTGTTCAGGTTGTCTTGCAACTATGGCCAACTGGGTATTTTGTCTTTCTATGAGAGTATTTCACACACACACAACCGTATAAAACTAATTTTATTGCCAACAGCAACAACTATTTTGCCTCTTGCCACCCTTTTTGCAATCGCTTCATAGTTGCCTCCAGTCAGCGCAGCGGTGGTCACTTTAAAGTGAATGCCAGTGAAACTGCACTGGGAGCATTCCAGCTGCACGTGTGGTGGAAGACAACTTAAGTCGCTCATGTTCAAACATTTTGTTGCCAACACTGTCACATAAACACCTTCAACTATGCTGGCTAGTTGTTGTTTTTACTATTATTGTTGATTTTCCTATTATTGTTGCTGTCATTGTCATCCATGTCGTTGTTGTTTTTGTTGTTGGCACACTGACCAAGCACAAATAATGTTATTAGTGACTTTGCAGCAAATGTTATATTGGGTGATAAAATGGCAGCGCTGATACCATTTCGTTAGTGGGGGATTTGTCAGTTTTGCCGCCAGCATAACCACACACAACAGACAGCTCGGGGGGGAGGGGGCAGTGCCAAAACTCTAGCAACCAGAATTAAGACTGACAGCCAAATAACGGTTTATTAATAGCTTAAATCCCCCGAAAAATATTTCGCAGAAAGACAATATCAAATGTAGCACAGTGTAATTGAATGACGCAGAACGCTTAGGGGACATCAGAATGAAGACAATACTTTTATTTGTTTGCAGTAAACCTGGTTGATAGTCATTAGACCATGTTTGATATTGTACTGAGACCGATAAGCTTCTAGTCTATTATATTCTATTCTATTCTTTTCTATTCTATTCTATTCTATTCTATTCTATTCTTTTCTATTCTATTCTATTCTATTCTATTCTATTCTATTCTATTCTATTCTATTCTATTCTATTCTAATCTATTCTATTCTATTCTATTCTATTCTATTCTATTCTATTCTATTCTATTCTATTCTATTCTATTCTATTCTATTCTATTCTATTCTATTCTATTCTATTCTATTCTATTATTCTGGTATTTGAATGCGAAATCTATGCTGAAAGAAAATATTCATAGAAAATTTTCTGTAAAACGAAACCTATATGTAAATACTGAAATCCAACATTATGTCGATAAAAAGAGGCGTCCGCCCAAAATTTAAGAACAAAATGTAACGAATTCCAATCCCTAACCTTACTTTTCATAAGGACCTCTGCTTCACATCTGTCTTCAAAGATATGAATCCCTGCAAATGCTTTTCACCAATCGTTATGATCTGAATTACTTGAAACCAGGAACACTACCTCTGTTTCCTGCTGACAACGGCTAAACATTGCTTTTACTAAAATAATCATAGTTTGCCACACTTAGCTGCATAGATATTCAACTGTGGTCGACTTCCTTTCATTCATTCTCAGCACACTTTACACTTCCTTCGCACAAGCCACACTTGCAAACGCATAAATTGCCCAACTGGCCAACGTCAATGAGTGTTGTTACGCAACAACACCAAAACACAACACATAACAACTTGTACAACAACAAAAGAGCATAAACTACAACTAAAACAACATTGTAAGCCATGCGAAGGCAACGAGCACACAGAACGCGCACAAACGACGCCGACAAACATTTGGCATTTCCGTTTGTGCATATGTCGCGAAATGGAAATATCCGCTTCCGCTGATAGTACAAGCCGCATTTACCTGCACGTCGCCACCTACACAATGCTCCATTCAAGACAAGCAAAGTCCAAACACAAAGCACGATTTGTGCGCTTCCGTTGCATTCAAATGTTTTCTTCCTCTACTTTGGCATATAACATTTTGATTTTCTTACAGCTTTACAGCTAAGTGAGCTAAGCTATGGGAACTATGTGTTAAACTTGGCATAGCTTTCTTAGATAAAAAATTTTACATTTTTGTAAGAATTAAAAATGTGCAAACATTTTGTTCATTCCAGGTTTCATAACTTTCAGTCTTTCTATTTTATTCAAAAAAAGTAATAATGAGAATGAAATTATTTTTCCCAGCTGGAAACTGTTTTATTTAACAACATTTCTAATGAACTGCAACTATAGGTACAAAAACTACAACTAGCACAGTGTGATTTCTGGATTAACAGAACGCTAGTTGATTTCTACAACTAATCACTATCAGACGACGCACATTTGCCAACCTCTGGCTCATTTTTTAGACGCGCTATCAGCTCCTTTGCCGGATTGAAAATGCCATTTGTTTGCTGCGAACAAATAAAACAACGCTGTGACTTCTTGTAGTTCTGCAGCGCACATTTTTCACAAAAGTAGTGCTTGCACCTGCAACAAAACAATTTTAGTAAACAAAAACTCAAACCTTTCAACTTATTCTACACTCACTTAGTTACTACGGGATTTATAAAACTCTCTCGACAGATGAAGCATTTGAACGGCAGCGTTTCTTCATCCGAGTGTATCTCGTACTTGGTATCGTCATCGTCGGACTCGCATTCGCCGCGCTGCTGTGCCGCATAGTCCATTTCCAGCTGCCAGCCAGCCTTGTAATCGCTGCGGTCATGCAGAAACTTGCAGCTGTCGCCAAAGCCACAATAGCCAGTCTCTTTGTAGTCCTTGCAAATGTCCGGCTGATAGTCCCAACGAACTGTGGCACGCAAATGTGCCGGCGCGCGTATAGGTCCCTTGCGCACCATGCCCGAGCTGGCATTGCCCTGTGCCGTGTCCTCCTTTTTGTAGTACTGCGCATAATTGTTGAGGCCCCTATAGATTTTGTCGTCCGCCTTGCCCTGCAACTCCTCGTTAATTTTCAGCGCCTTCTGATGTATAGCCTGCGCATCTCGATCCAACTCCGTGTCCACTTCGTTGATGGAAGTGGCGCCCTGATCCTGCGGCCCATTGGGCAATGAACTTTTTTTCGACTTGTATGCCACCGACACCTTGGCGGTGTCCTCTTCACTGCCGCTGTCAGCAGAGGAAGAATTCGCAGCTCTCTTTTTCTGACGCTTCGCGCTGAGCAGTTTGGTGCTTTGAAAATTGGGATTTGCTCGCTTGCGACGATTTTCTATACGCACCACTGCGGAGCTCTGCTCAACATCGCTGTTTTTCTCTGTGAAAACCATTTTAAACGTTTAGAAAACCGCAATGAAAACAAACAAATCTACTAACCAGACTCGGAACTGCTGCTCTGCTTGCGCCTCAATGCAGCCTGCTTTCGCACGTTGCGCTTCTTGAAGCCGAACGCTGATGTAGTGGCTGCCGTATCAGACATAATTCCTTTTAATTTACACTAATTTACAAATATTTAAAGTAAATCGACAGATTGTTTACAATTTTGCCAAATCCAATGAAATAACCAACAGCTGATTGTGCTGTATTTGCTACAACAGTGCTGCCACACTAACCAACCGTTCACTGCAGAGTTGCATTTCCGTAACATTGGCACTAAGTGCACTTAGTGCCAATATTTCTTTTGTAAATAAGACAGACACTCTTCTTACATATGTAACTTCCACTTGAGCTTTATAAATAATATTTTACTTTACAGAAATACATATATTTCCCCTTTCAACTAAAGTCAATACATTCATAAAAAGCAACGAATCGAAAAATTTTCTTTTGTATTCTTTACTCAAATTACTGGCAGCGCTCCATGCAACAACTGTCATTCATCCGTTCATCCGCGCCACCCACCGACCAACCGGCTCAAATAATGTCATTACAGTTCTTTCGGCTGCTTTTCTTCGGCAAGCGGTTTTTCACCCGCAGTACAGGACACCGCTCCCTCACGCAGAAAGTATCCAAAGCGATAAGCGACGCGGATTACACCACGAAACCCATATCGAAGATGGCAATGAAACTCTTGTCCACTGCGAAATCGTTTGGCGGCGAACAGCGCATCTACTCGCACGTTTCCGAGGTGCTGGGCTGCGAGATGAAGTTTGGCGTTTACATACCGCCCATCACTGTCGACGACAACACCGAGTGTCCGGTGCTCTACTACCTCAGCGGCCTCACCTGCAACCACGACAACTTTATACAAAAGTCCGGCATGCAGCAGTATGCCTCCAAATACGGCCTTGTCGTCGTCAATCCCGACACTTCGCCGCGCGGCCTTAATCTACCCGGCGAAGAAGACGACTGGGACTTTGGCAGTGGTGCCGGCTTCTATGTGGACGCCACCGAAGCGCCGTGGTCCAAGCACTACAAAATGTACACATACGTGACACGCGAGCTGGTGGATTTAATCGATGCCAATTTACCTGTGAAGACCACCAAAAAAGGCATCTTTGGCCACAGCATGGGCGGGCACGGTGCGCTGATCTGTGCACTCAAAAACCCCGGCATGTACCAGTCAGTGTCAGCTTTTGCGCCCATCGCAAACCCTATGCAGTGTCCGTGGGGCAAGAAGGCTTTCAGTGGCTACTTGGGCCCATGCGAAGACCAATGGGAGCAGTGGGATGCCACGCAGCTGGCTACCAAATATATGGGCACGCCACTACAACTCATGATCGACCAGGGCTCCGAGGATAACTTTTTCAAGGAAAAACAATTGCTGCCCGAAAATTTACTAAAGGCCGCCACGTCCAATGATCACTTGCAGTTAATCTACAACCAGCGCGAAGGCTACGATCACAGCTACTTCTTCATAGCTACATTCGTGGGCGAACACTTTGCCTATCACGCACGACTGCTGAAGGCCTAAACAGGCCAGCCAACTCAACGACGAGGAGATTACAGCCAGGCGACTAGCGCCAGTGATAGCGCATTTCATTAATGTCTCCAAGTGTACAGGTTAAAAATATGCCAGATTTATATTTTGTAAAAATAAAGTTTTCAGATTTATTGTATGTTTGCATAAAATGAAGATTATTGAAATTATGTGAAAATTATGTAAATGTAAGCGTTTTCTATAAATATACAAGCACATTCTGGTTTAGGGCCGTACAACTACTGTGAAGTGTTTGAACGTAGCGTGTACTCGTAGTTGTGTACATCAATTATGAATGCAACATATAGTTTTAGTATATACGAATCTGCAAAAATGGATTCTGCAGTAATCTTAATACATATCGTCGCCTGAGAAAACAAATGTCGTAAGTCTTACTAGGCTTAATGGAACATATGACGTTCGTTTTCTAAGGCGGCGATATGTAGGTCCAAGCATGATTTGAAGAATTTGACTTATCTCGATTAGCTAATGTCAAGAATGTCTTTCAATATTTAAACACTTAGAAACAGAATTTAAACTCGGTTTTAATAATCGGGCAAATAATTTATTGTTTTACTTAATTTTTTTCATTGACCATATGTATTTCAATCAATTATACTTTTATTCTTTATAATCTGCATAATTTTTTTAAACGCTGCCCATTTTAATTTGCTTTTGTTTTCATTTCTTTGCTCTCTTCTGCCTTAAATGACTTAGATCACTGAGCGCCACAATCAATCGCTTTTTAATGTTAAGAAATAAAACCAAAGACAAGAGCACCATCAACTTAGGTGAAAGGTCAGCCACCTTTCCTCAATAACCGGAGGCAGTTCAGCCAACGACAGACGGTTCATAATTAATTTATTGAGTACCTTGACTCACGTATTTGTCTTTTTAATGTTCACCGCTATCGGAGTACGGCTGCCATAACAGGCAACAATTCAACCGCAAAATTCGCACACACTTGACCTGCAATAGGGTGACCAGATTTTTATAAAATGTAAATACTTTTTAACCCTTTTGTCCCCAAAGTTGCCTGAGAGTAACTTCACCTACTTGTCATCCTATAGCAAAAACACGATTGATTTATGGGTTTAATTTAAGTAGGCACCAACAAATTAATATTTTTAGAAGTGAATTCAAAGCAAATTACAAAAATTTTACTGTTATCCCCAAAATAATTTCCAATAATTTGCAGCGATATCAGGGAAAGTTTGTGTTCTAATTGATGTCTACGAATTGGGCGCGTTTGATCAAAACCCCGTTTTTTAAATAATGTTGAAATAAAATTAGAAACTGATAATTTTGTATTTTTTGTATTTGTTTTAAGCTAAAATTGTTCAAAAGTAAACCAGCTCTAGAACTCTAACAAAGTGACGTGGCGATTTCAAATGTCGTGTGCACACTTATTAGGAAAGTGTTTCATAATTTAAATACCAAGAAGTTATATCGAAACACAGGGTAAAATACGGCGTCGAAAGGGTCAAATGACGTTCATGCAAGGGATGAATGCACTCACTGGAATGCAAAGGAATATGAAACTTTCAACTGTCCATAAAAATTCAAACAAATGGTCACTTTATTACAAAAATGCGCAGCATCTAAGCTATTTCTGCGTCAAAAGGACACTAATGGCCAAACTCCATAAAGCGCGTTTCAGGCGTTCGGGGTTTGTCGGGTTATGGCGTTTCTCGCGTTATTCGCGTTGCAAATGGTCAAACTCCATAAAGCGCGTTTCACGCGTCAGCTTGTTCTTCTTACGTCAGTTGATGCTAATTTTTAATTGGGAAACTGCTGATTGATTTCGTTGTGAATTGTGAAAAACAACGAAATGTAATTGCTATACGACGTTATAGACTTTATAGAATTTACTGATTTCATTTAAACACATTAAATGCATATCGAACATTGCAAAAAATAAAAAAAAGATTCAGTTGAATTCAATTTGTAGCAATTTATTTCATAGGGATGAGCAAAATTCGATCGACAACGAATAACCTATCAAATTTCCAATACAACGAAGACTAAGTTTCGTCTGTCAAAGAATTATGCTAATTATTAGGAATTTATCCACATTTTATGTTACAATATTGGATTTCAAATGTTTCTTAAATGTATTTAATAGCTTTCGTGTAAAATAAATGCATTCGACTTTTGCGATTACACAAGTTTGTTATCGGCATTACCATTTAACCACATAATGTATGGCATCTTTAGGAGCTCTGTCAGCTGTTTGACGTCGTTTAGCGAGAAACGCGAGAGAAAGTTGAAAATAGTTCAACTTTTGCCGCGTTTCGGGCGTAGTCATGGAGTTTGCTTCATACAAATACACTGATTCAACTTTTTCTCGAAACACGAGAAACGCCAAAAACCACGATACGCCTGAAGCGCGCTTTATGGAGTTTGGCCATAACTGCCATATGTTGTAGCGGCTTTGTCGTTTTTAGAAGAGATGGAGACGGTGGGCCCAAAAGCTTTTTGTAGTAAAAGCTCCGTGCACAGCCAAGGAAAACGCTTAGCAAAAGGCCACACGACGCTCATTCATAGTCCGGCGGTGCTTTTTCGTCTTCTTTTTTTTGGCAGCAAACAAGTCGTGCTGGATCGTTGCCGCTGTTCACCAGCAGCGTCCAGCATCCTGCTGGCTATTCGGCTGTGAAGTCACAAGCAGTCTGCGTATGGAATCAGTCAAACGTTGTACGTGTGGCGTGTTGGTAGTGTGTCGCGCAGCAGCATCGTAAATTGCGGTTGGCGCTTTTGTGTTTGGGTCACGCGTGACGGCGCCGAAATTGAAATCACAGCCATTGGCGGCACGCGCGCCTGTCTTGTGCAGCATAGCAACGCTTGGCGTGCATGCCCGTTGGCGCCACATCATTATTGGCGGCAGTGGCGGCGCGTTGCGACAACGAGTGGCCGCAGTGGCGGGTTAAAGTGAGAGCAGCAGGTTTTACCTTTTTATCTGCCTGGACGCCATAACGGTTGGTCTTTGAATCCCTTATAGCTGTTGTTGTTGTAGTACTCAGTTTTTGTTGCATGTTTGTTGCCATATTGTTGCTGGGACTGTTGGGCTGTGGTTTTTGTTGGATTGCTGACTGCAAAGGATCCCTAACCAAATGTTGGCCATTTTTTATCTGGCACGCTTTTTCTAAACGCACGTCATTGTTGTTGTGGTTTTACGGTTACACACTCCATGCGGCTATTAAATAATCGCAGCTGTATTTGTGATTTCATTATTGGGTGCAAAGGAAAGCGCGCAGAAATGTCCACAAATTACAGTAAACAAAGAACCACAAAAAATGATTAAAGAAAAGTTACAGCAACAGAATCTGGACGACTACATAAAAAATTGCGCCATTTGCAAGCGTTGCTCGCCTTGCACATACAACAATCCATTAGGCGCGCAAAAAAATCAAATAAAAGTGAGAGGGCTGGAGTGGAGTGTGTGACATCAGCAGGAAACAAATTGGTGGCATAATTTGGGGCTTTGCTTGCACACAGTTAATAGCAGCAGAAAAAAAGGCGGAAACTCGGAATGCTTGAGGCGAAGCACTGGTTGGTGTTTGCGGTAATTGGCATTGCGCGACAGCCGCACTCATCTGTAATATGTCGAATTTAACATCAATTTTGCTAGCCCCCACCTTCGACCCAGCACTGCTTTACGGGCGACACCGCCAAGAGGCAACGTGCTACGTTTGCACTGGTGCGAAAGTTTGCGCCAAAAGACGCATAAATCAATTTTGACAACAGGATGTGCGCCGTTGCACCCTCTCTCGCCCTCGGCGACATGGCCCCTGCCCTGGTCGTTCAGTTGAGTTGAGTTTTGCCTCGGAAGTACTTGGCATCGTTGGCCCCCACACAATTTCCTGGCTTCATTCTGTTTGCTCGCCAGCTGCTGTACCTGTTGGCTTACCGTTTGTTGTTAAGAATTTAAACTAAACAATTTCACCAATTGCTTGAAGTTGTTATTGCACTGCAGCTGTGCACTTACAGGGTGAGCCCAATGGGCAGTAGGAAGTGAATTTATGGACATTATATTCGATTAGATTTGGGATTCGGACAACACCTGTCCGAGACACTGCGTCCAAGTAATGAACTATTGTGTCTTGTCCCTCTACGTTACTGGAGGAGTTCGTGTCCTCTAATGTTATCTAGCAACTCCTTTAGTTTCCTTAGATTCATTTCAGACAAATCTCCCTCTCTCTCGTCTGTATCACCTCCTTTCCTAATAATCGCGTTAAACGAACTGCAAATAAATTGAGGTCATTTCTATGTTGTCATCAATTTTTAACAAAATAAATTGAGGTAATTTCTATGCTGTCATCAGTTTTTAAATTGGCTAAAATGCCAAGCTGTGTTCTTTGGCAATTTTTGTGCTATTTGTTGCATGTTTAAAAATGGCAATAAAGCTTAAAAAAATTCACTTTGAGGAATTAGAAATTTGAAAAAAAAAATACAACGAATTGCTTAACACGTTCGCTACACGTCGATTGTCCCATCGACGCGTACCGCCGGTGGTACGCATTCGATTGTGCTATTAGATGCTGAAAATAAAAATAATGAAAATTTAACATATTTTCATTAAAAACCGCCGCCTCACAGCAAAAACAATGAAAATCGGCCCTGGCGTGTACGTTTTTACTAAAAACGTATTGGATAATAGAAAAATGTTCTGTTTTTGCCTTTTATTCGGGTTTTTATCTTAGCAATAAAGTTAGGTTAGGTCAGCCATGCATGCACAATTTTCGGTCCCTAGTAGCACCAGTTAGGACTCCTTAGTGTTGGGGATCGACGTGAAAGTGATCGGTGAGAATGTCAGTGTTAATGGCAAAGTTCAGCAGCGACCTAATGTCGCTTGGGACTACATCCAACCCAGAGAAAAATTGCGGCGAAAAAGTGAGTAAAACGAAGTCTGGAAATCGAAGTCGGACAGATGCTAAGAATGTACTCGAAGGTGTTCCTGACAACACTTTCTTTACAAGAATATGCTCAAAGGTCTTTCTGACACCACTTTCTTTGCATTTATTACATTCATTCGACTCGGTGAGACGAGCCTTGGCTACCTAAAAAAGATTGTTTTATAGGTTAGGTTTTACTGTAATTCAATTTTTATCACAGAGTAATGAAATTTAATCATTTAATCGTAGACCCACGTTGAGGTCTTTTCAAATTGTTTATTTTTTTTTACTTCTAATATTTTTTAAATTTGTTATTATTTTTAGCTGTTTTTTCATGATTTCGAATCGAATGAAACCGTTTTATATTTTAAAAACCAACTTGGTTTTGCATATTTTGTAATTTGTGTATGTGATTTTAATTTGGGTAATTTTCGACCTGTTTTTTAACGTAGGTCGCAGTCAGTTTTTCACTTTAATTGCCTTAGCTTTACTTTTTACACAAAGACAAAATGTTCCTTAATTCTTAATTCTCTGATTCGGATTTAACTGAAAACCACAATTAATATATAGAATTTCTTTGTTATTAATTCAACTTGAGGTACTACAACTACAACTTGTAGTATAAAATTCACACTTGTGTGCAAAACTTTATCAGCAGCTTACTAAAAATTCTATCATACTCAATGTACCTTCTGATCAAAATTGACCCGGACTGGTCCATTTAAACCGCGCGCGTAAACTCAATCGGTAAATTTTTTTTTCTACGTTGGTACAACCTTCTTTGACATTCCTGTTAAGTTTGAGCGGGATATGTCAATTAGTGTGTGTTTGGCAGCTGTTTGTTTACGACACGAAAAATTTTGATCAGAAGGTAAATAATTCTATCTGCTTATGTACTGTAAACTGTCTGTGTACAAATCATATCAAATCTAATTCATTGAACCAAATAAAATTATGTATCTACAAAAATTTTGATATAAATTTGTTCTGATATTCTTACACTGATTTGTATCATTAGTCATGAACATTATTTTCAACCGATTTCCAAGTGTCCAAGGTTCATTTAACAATGTTAATTGAAAAACTCTTTTCATGTGCCACTGCTAAATTCTCAGCCAGAGTCCAGAACAGTGGTAACACAGGAGCAGTTTTGCGTGCTTACCCCCTCTACTTCGCCCAAACAAAAAAATTTCTAATCTAAACTATGCTTTCAAATGGCATTGGGCTCAAAAGTCGTTCGCAAACCTCCACCCACAATGAAATGCTGTGTGCGCCACTGGTCTACAACATTGGAAATCGTTTAACCCGTTCCGTAAAAACACTGGCGAATTCTACAAGAAGCCACAAGACATCTGAGCCTCTACATCTCTTATTAAGGAACCAGAATCTTCCTGGTATTTACCAAGTTGAAGATTAATTCGATGACTGGTGTATGTCAAATTAATAACCAAAAGAGACCACAAAGCATTTGAGTCTAGACTTCTATTGAAAAAGGTACCACAATCTTCCTAGTATTTACCAAGTTGAAGATTCATTCAATTACTTCAAATTTTTATCCAAAAGGGACCACAAAGCATTTGAGTCTAGATTTCTATTAAAAAAGGTACCAGAATCTTACTCAAATCAAAAGACAAATTACTATCTAAAAGAGTACACACAGCATTTGAGTGTACACTGGTATTCACCAAATTGTAAATAACCACATCCTTTTCCACGAAGTAGAGATGCCTGGAGCGTTTTGAGGTTAGCTCACATTTGCATAGATATCGCCACAATTGACGCCTCGAAAAGGTCCTTTTTGAGCTTAACTAGAAGTCACATTTGCATTGACAACCGCCAACACCCCCACCAACCATTATTATGCAATTTGCAGCCCCCGCCTCCAACTAAATTGACCACAAATTAGCTTAATTTACATAATATTTTACTTTGCTGTCTCAATTCCCGAACATGTTCATTAAATCAGCCTCAGAAGATGCTTTAGATAAATTACGAAATTCTGTAAAAAAAACCCACTACCCTTCGACTAAGAATAACTTAGGTGATTAAGGAAAACAACAACAACAACACAACAAAACACTGTCCACTTGCCAGTAAACTATATGCACCGGGGTAGTGCTTGGCAACCGTAAATCAGCTCGAGTGCTATAAATATCGCAGCGCTCGGCTCGACCCGACTCTGTGCGCCGCACAGGTAATAGTCAAGGAGCAACGCCGAGGGTTGTGTCAAGTCTAGGAATGGCTGAATAAATATGACAACGGAAATTTGCAACACTTTCGGCGCCCACTTCACTTCCTCTGTCAATTGTTCAGACACAATAAATCTTACGCGTCGCTGTGCAACCGAAAAGTCTGCCGAACCCAGTCGAAGGCGTGGAACGGTGGCGGCAAACTCTGCTGCAGGATATCATTCTGTCAATTAAATCAATCAATGCAAATTTGTAATGACATTGAAAACTCCCTTTTTCATGCTGTATTGTTTGAATTGCTTCTTTCAGCTTATTGTTGTTGTTGTTGGCATTTTTGTATCGCAGTTTTTTGTTGCTGTCGCTTTGCTTTCACTTCATCCGTTGGCGTTTTTTGTTGAGAATTTTTAATTTTATTTGCTGTCGCTGGTTGTTGCCGTACGTGCCAGCAGCTAAACAAAGCAGAAAAACGCTGGGTCGCGGCCGGGGGCGAGGGTTAAAGAGTGTAAAAGAGTGTGGAAGCTTCCAGGACTATTAGTCGACATGGCTTGTCATACACACATGTACACTCGCGCAGCTGCTCGCATGCGGAACAATGCAAACACACGCAAATACGCACAACAAATGATAATGTTTTCGGTCGGGTAGGGTCGACGCAGCGTTGGACTTACAACGACATGAATGCGGGTTGGCCAGAGACCATAAGTCTTGATTGAAACATATGAAGTCATTGTTTTTTGAAGTATTTTCAACGAAAATAGAAACTGTGGACTTATTTTAGACTTGGACGATTAGACTTAATGCTTTTGATCTGATTTTTAACAAAAATGTATATATGAAAACAAACACTTCTAAGACAAATGTATGTCTCAAATTTATAAACTCTTCTGCTCGGCCATTTCAAGACTACGCTTTATCCACTTAGAGGACACATTCCTCTCGGGGTTGGGAGAGGTCCCCAAGCACGACATTAAATCGCTGCTGAGGTTCGCTAGGAACACCCGCATTCTCACCGATCACTTTTATGGCGATCCGCAACACTAAGGAGCTCTAACTGGTAGCGCTAAGAACCCAATAGGGTCTATGCGTGGCCAACCTGGCCCACCAGCCAGCCAACCTAACCTATTAGAAAACAACCAGCGTCCCTGGCAACTAATAAGCTTTTGAAATCATTAAATTTCTTATTCCATCTAATTTTTGAAATTAAAGGATTAGAAAATTTTATTATTTTATTGTTATGACTCCACAATGGCTTTGCAATTCCACCCGGGCTGGTGGGTAGTCTAGGGTTCCCTCCCGTTTTTCAGTGTTAAATCAACGGGTTGAGTCTGAGCTATGTGAATTACTTAAGCTGCCGCCCGAACCTAACCTAACCAACTGTGTTAGTAATGAAAAATTATAATAATACATTAGTTACTAAAAATGCGGGTCGCTTAGGGAGCCCACACCTAACCTAACCTAATGATTTCACAGATCACTATCTTCGAGACCCTAAATAAATAACACGTTTATCTTAGATTCCGTTGTTACAAATATTATTTCCCAGAAAGTTACTTTCTTCTTTTAAGCGAACATAAGCTTATGATTTCACAGATGACTATCGTCTAGACCCCCTAAACTTCATTGGGTCGCCACTTTACGATTTCAAAGACGACTATCATCTAGACCCCTTAACTTTATTAGGTCAATAGAATTGAGGGATGTTCTCGAATATTACAACAACAATAGGCACAATATATCATCTTTCGTATCAGTGCAACTTACCCCTATTAAATCTATCTATTTATCTATCTATCTATCTAACTATCTATCGTCTAGGCCCCAAGCAACTGACAATCTTATTTTAGATTCTGTTCAAAAATTACTTTTCAGTAAGCAAGTAAGTCTCTACCTGTTCCAGCCGTGTCTGGCATATGCGAGCTGCTTAAGCTGCCACCCTAAGCTAACCTAAGCGAGCCTAAGCTAATGATTTCACAGATAACTACCGTCTAGACCCCTAAACTTCATAAGGTCCGTGGGATTAGAGGATGTTCTCTAAAACTTGTAGTAGGTAGAATAGAACATCTTTCGTCTCAGTGCAACTAACTCCTATTAAATGTATCTATCTATTGTCTAGACCCCAAACAAATAACACCCGTACCTTAGATTCTGTTGTTCCAAATATTGCTCCTAGGACTCCGTAACAATAAAAAAGATTTTAGTTAAATTTGTTATACAAAAATGCTTCTAAGTAAGTAATTGTCCTGGTAAACATTTCTCATATCTACAATAAACAATCATCTTCCACCGAATATGTCCCACCATTCAACTGTAGCGCATGCCAGCAAATCGCACACACTCACACACACACACACTCACTCTTGTACGCACGCCCGCACGCGCATAAACCGAAGGCTATCAAAATTTTGACAATGGCTTCCTTTCACACAGCACACACGCTGCAACTGAATGGCCGGATGCGTAGTTAGTCGCCCGCACAGCAGGCAGACAAAAGGGGGCCGGCTTGAGTTTGGAGGGATTTTGAGCGCAGCGCAGTTCGGGCTGAGCTCTGCCCGGCAGCCTGCGTTCATGTTGATTGCTTTTGGACAGTTGAGAGATTTGTTGTTGTTTTCTATGCGCTCACACGCTTATTTGTAGTCGAGTTGCGAGCGCACAAGCGGACCCGGTCGCTGCGACATATGCAAAACGCGTATGGCCGCGTGAGTGACCCAGGTGGTTGCCGCTTATTTTCGAAACTATTCAAAGCCATTAATACGGCGACTCTAATTCCTAAAAGCGCACCGCTCGTGTGTGAATTCGTGGCCACTGTCGCTGTCGCTGTTGTTGTTTTTTTTTCGCACCGCCCTTTACGACAGTTGCAACACGAATTTGCCCTAAAAGTTGCTTTTTTTCAGGACTTTTATATCTTCAAAAAAACTGTCTGGTGCAGTTGGGTTTACTAATTAAGCTATAAAAGTGGCTGGAGTGGTCTGGTGCATTTATATATATTTTGTTTTTTTTTTTTTTGTTGTTGCTTGCTTTTGGTTATGAAAAATTTAGTACTTTATGCAATAAAAAGTTGTGCCATTAATTTAAAACATCCTTGGGTTTTTGGCAGCTACGCGAGTGTGTAGTAAATATAAATGAGCACCCAAGCTGCTGCGTGCAAAAACTATAAAGTTGCGCGGGGATTTAAGCTCTAATTTAATAAATTCACTTTTCTTGCTATTGCGTGGTGTTTCCATTAGACAACAATTCAAAGCAGCACAACACTGTGGGTTACAACTCGCAACCAGTGTGTGGTAAGCGAATGGCTCGTTTGTGAATAATAGCTTTTAAGAACTTTTAATGTGCAATGCTATACGAGTTGTGGGTTTTGATATTTTCTATTTGATACTCCAGTTGAAAGCATTAGAACTGAATTTTACAAAATTCGTGTATGAAGTGAGAATCTTATAAGTCTTAAGTGTGACACTCTCAAATGTTAGTTTAATGCAAAGAAATGATACCACGAAAACTTGGAAAGGAGATAGAGAATTGTTTTAGTTAGCTAGACTTTCCATTGTTTTTGTTGTCTCTATCAAGACTTGAGATCTTGTCTCAGTTCAGTCATTCGATAATTTGCAAGTTGACTGCCATAAAATCCATACTGGGAAAAGTGGTTAGAAAACGTCCAGAAGGAAATGTGGGAGGGCTAACAACGAGAGGGTTAGGTAGGTAGGTGTTAATGCTCCAAGAGGCAACAGTGTGATACAACAAGCAGTCGCTCAGTCATTGAATCAGTTTGAACTTCTAGTAGACAGCACAATGTAGTACGTAGAATCTGGTAGAATGGTCTTATCAGCTGGATCCCCCTAGACTATCGAAGAAGAAGTTGCCTAAATAGGTCGTCCTTCTTTTGGATAAAGTCTGTTCGGCAGTCTCATTGAGAGAATAGCTGCAGCTGAGGACTTTCTTTGATGTTATTATGATTGCATCCAGAGCCCTAAGAGCCGATAGTCTGTCTGATAGTATCAGGATATCTCTTGCCGATATTTCGTTTACCCTGAGCCAATCAGAGGCTGCGCAGATTGCTGTGACCTTGGCTTGGAAGACACAACAGTAATCTGGCAGCCAAAGCTTTGAGTTTCGATTTATTCCTTCGAAGTAGATACCACAACCCATCCGACCAAGCAGTTTCGATCCGTCCGTATATATATGGACATCGCCGCTGGCTGGTCTCACTTAGTTATCATTCGGGTCTTGATTCAATTGAAACTTAATAGTCCTTATCAAAGGGCAACCTGGGTGTCTTGTAATCTACGTCCTGAGATATGTCATTGAATACATTAAGTAATTGTAGAAAAATTCTTTACCAAGTTCAGACTTTTATTTGAAAATGACAAACTTAAATAGATTAAAAGTGTATTAAGGTCTCATAAATCGGCATCAGAGCTTTTTTCAAATTCAATATGATCAACTTTTCTTCTATGATCTAATAAAAATTGTTGTCTCTATGTCGAATACTACTAAAATTATTTGATGATAATGCAATATTTGGTTTAAGTATTTTAGAATAACATCAAACAAAACTGTCAAGTTTTAAGAGAAACACTTTACAAAAGTAAAGTTTTAAAGTTGTTGTTCAAATGGATTTATTTATTTTTACTATTTTTTTACTATGAATTAAAATAATTTTCTATTAGTATCTATCAAAAACAAACGAAAACGTTCTGGAAATTCTTTGCAATTGTCTTCTTCAGTTAGAGCGAAAACATTTTACCAGTCAATTTATTTTATATTACCTTCATTTACAATCGTTTCTTGATTTTAAAAGGATTTTTATCCAAACAAATAACTTAAAAAATATAATAGTCACAATCACCGAATGTTCAAAATTCTCAGAGTTGTCTCAGTTCAAGTTATTTTACTTCAAGTGACAGTTTGGCCAAATTTGACTGCAAAGAAAGGAATGTTTTTTTTTAACAGAAGCCAAATTGTTTTCTACTGTGAACGAGCTTCTCAAAAAGAAACAAAAACGTTGTGCAAATAAAAAAATTGCCAAAGTAAAATTCTTTAGAATTGTGTGCTTTAGTTAGAGCGATGACATTACCCCAAGTGTTTCTTGATTTTAAAGTGAATTTTATTAAACAAATAGTAGAAAAAATCGTTCCAAGAAAATTATCTTTTATTCAAAGGCCACAATCACTAAAGGTTCAATGTTCTCAGAATTGTCTCAGTTCAAGATATTTTACTTTAAATTATTGTTTATTTCTATTGGACAACTTTAAAAGGAAAGAAAGTGAGGTTGTTTTTGGCAGAAAAGAATAGTTAGATTGTGAATAGAGTTGGAAAACTAAGTTTGAAATGAAAGAAAGAGAGATTCCTTTGGCAGAAAAGAATAGTCAAAGTTGGGAAGCAAAGTATAAAATAAAAGAAAGAGAGGTTGTTTTTGTCATACCAGAATAGTTAAATTGTGAATAGAGTTGGAAAACTAAGTTTGAAATGAAAGAAAGAGAAACTCCTTTTGGCTTACAACAAAGAATAGTCAGACTGTGAATAGAGTTGGGAAGCAAAGTTTACAATTAAAGAAAAAGTTTTTGACAGAAAAGTATAGTTCGATTGTGAATAGAGTTGGAAAACTAAGTTTGAAATGAAAGAAAGAGAAACTCCTTTTGGCAACAAAGAATAGTCAGACTGTGAATAGAGTTGGGAAGCAAAGTTTACAATTAAAGAAAAAGAGATTGTTTTTGACAGAAAAGTATAGTTCGATGGTGAATAGAGTTGGAAAACTAAGTTTGAAATGAAAGAAAGAGAAACTACTTTTGGCAACAAAGAATAGTCAGACTGTGAATAGAGTTGGGAAGCAAAGTTTACATCTAAAGAAAGAGAGGTTGTTTTTGACAGAAAAGTATAGTTCGATTGTGAATAGAGGTGAAACTATACTTAGTGCAACCCTGCCAAAAACTTTTAGCCAGTAATATTTTGTATGTTCTTAAATTTTTTAGATCAAGTTGTATTCATTCGGAGCTCAGCATGGTTTCCAATACCATAGATTTAAAATATCGAAACGACCTGTCCACCGATTGATTGTTCGACAAGTTGAGCGCTAATCTAACTTTGAAAATATGTAATAACTGAGGGCGAGCTCTTTATTCTTTTGAACCTCAAGTTTATTTATTAAGATTTCCCGTTTTTTGACTGGGTGACTGTTGTTTTATTGAAAATTGCAGACAATGTATTTTCAGATAATAGATTTTGACTGTTGACCATCAAAGTCAGAATAAATTATTATACTGCGCTAGTTGCACACATAGAATTTCAATGGTTCGTAAAAACCTTTCAGTTTGATACCATTTGAAACGATATTTGCTACCCATAATGTTTATAAGATATTTGGGACATTCGAATATCCAAAATCTTCTATGCATGCGGCACTGTGCTAAGCCTTATAAATTCCATAAATATTGATATTCTTCTAGAATAACAACAAAATATGCGACTTTGCTATTGATGATCGTACAATCTTACACAATCTAAAAGTAGTAATTGTCATTTCATAGCACAATGGTCCGAATGGACTGAATGCGCTCATTAACCCTCGCATCATTAAATGTCAGTTAAACAGAAATCACCACCAAGGGTTAATTGCACCCTGATCACAACAAACATCTATTAGATAAAAATCTTAAACTTTTTTCCCAGTGAAACATTGTTCCAAGATGAATCTGATTCATTATTTATCTGATTCTTACAAATGCAAACTTCGTCTTCTGAGTCAACTACTTGATTGTCTTACATAATTTACGATATCCTCATAAAACTTTTGCAACGCAAAAGTTAACATTTCATCAAATGCGATACATGCAATAAAAGAATGAAATTTAGTTTTGTTTGAATCTCTGCACAAAAGTTTTACCAAATTTTGTTTGCAAAAGAAATATAAAATTGTCTCTTTCATTTTCTCAATACTTGAATTAGCCAGTGTGGGCAACGTGTTTCAACATTAATAAACACTGATGCGAGGGTGTCACATCCACACCGACTGACCGCTTCAACTCACAAAGCATTGGTACCAGTTGTGACTGCTGTGTGCCACTTGAAAACGCTTTGAATCTATCACGTTGCACGTGTAAGCACTTTCGTATGCCCGCTGGCTGAAAAACAATCATGGATATGGCCAAGTTCCGGGCAAGGCACTTTACATTCATTCAACCATGCAACAGCGGCCGACGAACGCATCCAACTCCATTAGGCGGCCAACACTTTTTCCTAATGAAATTCAGTTCTACACACACACACACACACACGCACACTGCTAAAGGAATAGCAAAAACAACACATATGGAATCGAATAGAATGTAAAGCAAATGGATTGGTGTTGCATGGAGGGGAAGTGATCCACTCACTCCACAACAACAACAACAACATAAGTGATACGCAGAGCGGAAAAACAAATAGCGTTTGCTGTTAAAGGTTAACTGCACACGCAACGCTTACGAATAGTCGAATTCAGGCTTTAACACCATTGAATGCGTGAGAAGGGGAGGGTTGACGCGGGTCTTGGCGTCACTAGTATTGCCTGAGGAGGGCGTTCCAGTGGGCCGAGCACAGTGCGTGGTGATTTAGTAAATAGCGGCACAATCTTATAAAAATTTTAGCCATTTCAGTAAATTGTAGCGCACAAACTCCGGACCCAAACTCGGACAATCGGAGCAATGCGAACGCACTTATTACTTTGAACGAGGCACAAGGACCGCACAGTTGAGGCTTCATTTGTCGCACAACTATACAAGTTGGCCTGAAGTGGCATTGTTGCCAAGGCGAGCAGAAACTTGTGTGAGGCTTCGCCGCTGTCGTTGACTGCTAAAAGTTTTTTTCTTTCGTTTGTTTGTGGCAATTTTTTTATTATTAGTGTGTGTGTGTGTGTGTGACCAGTCATAAAAGTCTAGACAGGCCATGAATTGAGCTGAATTGCCATTGCTGCAACAAGGCAACTCATTAAAATCAACACAACACCAAAATATATCAATTTTAAAGTCTTTAGTGTTTTACGCATGAAATCTTGCTGACATTTTAAGCATCCTTACTTTTGCTAAAAACGCATATTTGGCTTTAGTTTATTATAGTTTCAATTTTTTTTTATTGTACGAGTCCTTGAATTGGGATTTCGCAGCGCAGCAGCTTACTTTATTTTTCACTTACAACATTTTTGCTAACATTCTTTTTATTTGTTGTTGTAGCAAATTCTGCGCAAACACAAAACGTTTGCTCTTCCCTTTCGACTTGATGCTGGCATCCGTGCGTATTTGTTTCTCAGTGTGTGTGTGTGTGTGTGTCTTTGCCAAATAATGGAGATTTTCAAAGGAAGTGCGCTGCTTTGCCCATACAAGCAAAAGCGCACCTACATTCATATGCACACATACATTCCTGCATATATGTATGTGTACATATGTGTAAGCGTACATGACAGCGCATTTAGATTACGCGCATTTTCTGCATTCGCCGCCTGTCTCTGCCCCCACGCGCCAACCAATCACTGCCAAACTGTTACGCCACGTGCGCGCAAGCAACTCTCATATCTTATGTATGTACGAGTATGTATGCTGCGAGTATAAGCATCGATTTGTTTAGAATTGGATATATGAAGACATGTTTATTGCCTGCAAATGTACATAGAACTGACAATAAGCGCCTTGTTCGACTTTTTAAATTTTATTATCGCTTACAAAATTGCAATCCTTTCCAACAAGTTCAAAGATTAAAACAATGCGCCAGCTGCTTTGACGCCAACGACTGCCACTAATGTGCCGCAATAATCTCTAACGCTTTGGTTGCGGCCGAGTGTACATGAAGCACCGCATTGTTGTTGCTATAAATTGATTTTATGTGATTGAGTTTTACATTTTCAATGTTTTTATGCGCACAAAAACAAGTCAAGTGAATTAAGAACGTCTGCACCAATCCAGCAGCTTGTGCGACGGTGTGCTGCGCTTTTCTGATTTTGCGCTTTGAATTTTCCCTCCGACCTCTAACCAACAAGGTTTGATTGATGCCCTGGAGGCAGCCATCTTAACCTACCTTTGAATATGCCGCGCCGCGCACGTGCAACGGCCACAACCAGTTCGTCACGCAAAACACGTAACGTCACTTGTCGCTTGCGTCTTTGTCAACGTATATAAATACTTTATGTACGTCAGGGGGGCGTACGTAAGGAGGGGTTCGGGGGCTTCAGCCCCTACCAAACACCTTTTGGTAGGTGGCAAATATGGTTTCAATGGTATTGGGTTTCAATGTTATTGGGTTCCAAAGTTATATACGAAACTCCTCGCCATCCCAAAATGAAATTCTATTTACTCCACTGCATTATACATACAGTGACGCACGCAGAATTTCATTTGGGGGGGCTTTGCGTACAACTTTCGAGTCGAATAGCATTTGAAACCATATTTCTTACAAGAAAATTTTTGTGTTTCGAGGGGTTAAACCCCAAAACCCCCTTATGCGCCACTGTATACATACATATATGTTTGTATGCATATGTGTGTGTATGCATATGTGTGTTTGCAGTGCGCACAAGTCACTTGTCTTGCCGCTTGACAGTTATGAGCGCATTTGAATAAAATGTAAACTCAGCATTGCCGGCTGCCGACGCTACTTGCGCCCCCAAACATGGCCATTTGTTTCGAGCAGTTCTCTTTCTTTCTTTTTATTGTTGCTTATACAATCGCTGTCAATAACTCGCATTTAAATGAAATTATATCATTGCAAAATGTCACACATAAAACCACTTTTATGTTTCGTTTCATTTTATTCGTTGCCAAGGATTTAAGAGAATTTTTCGTGAAGGCTTTAACCTTTGTTCTGCCTTTATTTCAGACACTTAAAGTCCACGCAACCGAGTCGAGCACTTAAAGTTGCCTTTTGACAAGGGTTGCTGGAAATTGTGGCTTTTTTTCAAAGAGTAAACAATACTTTTTGCATAATGCCTCGCAGTCACTCTGCCTTTTGTTATATTTGGTTGTTGCTGAATTATTTAATGAGTTCGGCAGAGAATTGGCAATTTCGAATTAATTATTTAATCGGCAGCAGTTTTACGTATTGCCAACGTTATGCAGAAGTTTCATTTCTTTTTTTCTTTCTTTTTTAAATTCAGTCAATGAACAAAAGGGTTCTTACAGACTAAGTAATTTCAATGGTATTGCATCATAAAAAGCAAAGTAAATTGTTCATATATTTCTTTTATAATTTTTAGCAACATTTGTTCTGCTATTTAATAATAAAATTTAATACGCATATTTTGTTATTAACTACAATAAAGGAAATAAAATGTTTTGTCTACAATATTAATTTATTTATTTAGTCTATGAGTTAACAATTCTAACAGACTAATAGCGCAATAAATTGGCAACAAGTTCATTTAAAACATTAAACAAAGTTCATTAAAACTAACTTTTGAAGCGCGAGATCAAGTTCCGGAACAGTATTCAGTGTGTCAATTACTGTCATAAACTGTCAAACTAATAATCAGTATTAAATTAATTAATCCTCAAACGAATTTCATTATAATTTTCAACACACTTTAGTTTTTGTGCTAATTTGGCAAAATTTTTTTGCAAGCATTAATTAAGAGAAGAATGCGTTTTTTCGACTGAAATATGAAATTGAAATATTTAATTTACATCAATAAATTTAATTCACTCCTATCACCTTCTATATGTGTTTAGTGTGTTATAACACAAATCCGATGGTCTGCGTTCAGGCAATAATCCGCAGCGACTCAGTTCAGGCAGCCAAGTTAGTGAAAATACAAAAAAAAAAAACATGATTTAAAACAATATCCGGAATTCTTGAATAAAATTCAATTATTCAATTATTTATTTCCTTTAAAAACATCTTCATTGAAATCAATAAAAATATATGCAATGCTTCCTCTAATCTTGAAAACACTTTTAATGATCTGATTATGAGGTCGCCTTCAGTTCCTGCGATTCCATTCTACTTTATTGCTTCAATCGTCTCAAAATGCTTTCCGCGAAGTGGTAACTAGAGTCGAGGGAATAGGGAACAGCACCAACGAATTATGTCAGGTAAATACGTCAGATAAATACGAAATGATATGAAGGTTGTTTTGGGTCGTAAAAAAGATGCGGGAACCGACGTGTTTTAGTAATGAATAAACCACGAGTTGTCTCTCCACAGTTCTAAAAACGTATATTTTCTCTTAAAAGTTGTAATATGTTCAATAGACATGAGCAAGATTTTTCCATTTCGATGCTCTGCAACCTCTCATTTTATGCGGTTTAGTGAAAAAGTGCATGAGCACTGAAACTTTGGGGCTAAAGTGAGGCTAAATGGCGTCGCATTGAGGTCACAAAAAAGCTGGGAAATTCGACAAATTACTCCACAGCTAGTCAGAAGTTGCTCTTGGAGGGTTAAAATCTATGACTGACCCCACTAGTTTTCTCTACTGAACATTTCTTTCTAACATATTTATACCCCATCTTCAACCCTTAATGGGACTCCCATACAAAATGGTCGTTTTTATAAAATGGGCTCCCACTGCTCCCAGGTTGCCCCCAGACATGTCAAATGTATGACCGACACCCATTTATTTTTGCTTCCAAATGTTTCTTCCACACATACCTACTCGCTATCTCCAAGTCTTCAGGGGGCTGCCATACAAAACTGGCCATTTTCTATGCCATTGGCTCCCCACTTGCAAATGTAGTAGTTAAGTAAGCGAGAAAATCTGCTGTATCTCGGAAACAACTGAAACGATTTGAATGCTGTATGAGCGATCATCAACATTTTTGAGAACAAAAAATACAAAATTAATAAAGGCTTAAAAGTTCACGATCAGAAGGCGTCTTCCATACGATCGGATTTCTGACGTTGTGCTTTTTCAAAGCAAAAATCAAAATGTATTGTCAAAACCCCGCAACAAATTCAATTCAACATTGCCAAATTCGTAGAATACAACACAAACTGACTTGTTTACAAAGCTATCACGTTCAAGCTCCCAACAGATGATGGATGTACCAACCCAGAACAAAAAACTTTGACAATATCTCAAGCGCAGTTGGTTTGAATTGGAAATTCAAAGCATTTTTTAATTAGAATGTATAAAAAAATGTTCCTCTCCGAAAATTCCAAAATTCGAAGCATTATAATCAATGCAAAATCTTTGGCAACTATTTAAAACTGCAGATTGCTTTCAGCCAAAATCTAAAACAACAAACACTGTAACTACTTAGTTACCTCAATAGTATACTTAAAAGTTTTTAAGCATATGTCAGTAAATCATAGCAAAGTTCTTTCCCCTTCTCGTCCAACACCAACAATGCTGCAGCGTAGCCAAAACAGCACAACAACAACAATGGCCAAGTTGCAATATGCAAATGCGGCAAGTTGACGCTCATAACTCTCTTTTTTTTTTGGTAGCTTTTTGCAAAATGACTCCACCATGGCTTTTGTTGTTGCGTTGCGTGTGTTGCAGCAACAAAAAACAAACATTATTTTAATTGCCAACATTAAGTGCACAAGTAGTCGAGAAAAATCCCAACTTCCCAACTTACTCATTCCGCCCTCGAAACCGAAGCAGCAACTGAGTCTTGAGGCGCATTGCCGCAACGCAAAGCCCATGTCGCATACATTCGCTCTGGAACGGACGTAATGACGCAAATGAAATTATGTTGAATTTTCATATCCCCGCCGGATGTTATGCGAGCCCGAACAGCAGTGTAATTGAAATTGTAGCTTTTGCAGCGCACAAATAAGGACATCGACTACAGGATGGGAGCATTCGATGGCTGCTCAGCTCGACGCAGCGCAGCATAATTGAAACGGCTTCATTTGCGGCGGGCAACTGCGGCAGCGGATCAGTGTGCACAGCATGACCCAAACGCGTTTGACCGGCGCCTCTGGGCATAGGACTGCGTGGATTTAGATGCTTTTAATAAATAACCAATGTTGTTTGCATTTATAAAGCACGCACGAATACTTATCGCTAATTGCGAAACGAAATGAAATTAAATACGCCAAATAATTTTGGATCGAAAAATCTAAAATGCATTTTGCATGTAATAATGCTAATTAATATTTTGGTTGCAAGGCACAGTAGTGTATTGGACTATGCTTTGAAGCGTTGTCTGTTTCGTGGGACAATGGTGAACTTAAAATGTTTGCCAATAAGCGCCTAAATCTCCTATCAGAGTGGATCTCTTTTAAAGCTACCTTTCCTTTTGTATTTTTTTCTCTTTTCAATTGGATATTTTAAAAATTTCATTGATTGTTTTGCACAAATTCCATAGTTATTATAACAATAAAAATTGGGTCAAGGTTAAGCGAAACACTTTTCTTTCAAAAGCTGTCCAGGATAACTAAGTCACTTTGAGATTGCGTTCATGATTTAGTGCATAGAATAGTTATGCTATAGATTACATATTTTGGTCAACGGAATTTTGTCTATGGAGTATAAGAGTTATACTTTAGTTTATTCTCCAGACTGACATTAAAACGGTTTTAAGCTTGACTGGCTTTTGACATGTTATAGGCATTCTTGTGCCAAAGGGACCGGCCACTCTTAGTAAAACTATCGTAACTTATTTCTTTACCCTTGTATACTTTTGATGGCATCAAAAGTGATCACCTTGCCACCTCACCTGTAAGTTTGTGCCTTTTTTCATTTTTCTGTCTAGCTAATACATAATATTTTCGATGCTTTATAGATCTATTGTAAGTTTTCTCATATTAGACATAGATCTGGTAATATTGATTTGACTTTTAAGGGTTCCAGTTCCATTCAACATTTTGCGAACATGGCGTGAATGTTAGACTTGCCAAAGCTACCCTTTGTGGCCTTTCAATCTCTGATAACACCTCTGTTAACACCTTATGTGCCATACACATTACATTTGTATGTATGTCTGAAGCTTTTACTGAAAAAATAATTTTAATCAATTGAAATGTAATTTGAATTTTACCATTTAAACTAGAAAGACCACTGCGATACTTTTCTGTGGTTTCAAAAATACATTTTTTGTTGGTCCTTAGAATAGTTTGAAGTTTTAGGAAACATGCAAAATCATTAAACTGAATATTAAAGTTTAAAGAAAAGAAGTATACTCGTTATTTTAATTGTATATCTTGACTAAAGTCCTGCATGAATATATTCATTTTGGCGCCTACACTACTGTACATACTGTACGGGTACTTGGTATTCGAAGAATGTGTACAACTAAACGCATAGAAACGAGAACCAGCGAGCGTCGCTTCTCGTTTCTATTCGTATTCGGTGAATAGCGAACACTGCAGTGCTCGTATTCGGTGAGAAGCGAACACTGCATTGCTCGTATTCGGTGAGAAGCGAACACTGCATTGCTCGTATTCGGTAATCGAGAACTTTGCGAAGTATTCGAATATCAACAGTTTCACCGAATATTTTTATGCGCAGTAGCGGTTGAAGTGGCTTATTAGTTAATACGCAAAATGGAAATTATTGAAGAAAGTAGCATAACAAATAAATAAATATTAACATACAACATAACTATTTCTAAATAATCTTAGGAATAATAAAACGAGTATATTCGAATATATGTGGGGTCGGATGCAAAGGCCACCAGAAGCGGACGAATGTACTAAAGGAACCACCTTGTACGGACAGACTTGGACAATGACAACCCTGTACGGACGGACTCGGACAGTGACAACCCTGCACGGACGGACTCGGACAGTGACAACCCTGCACGAACGGACTCGGACAATGACAACCCTGACGGACGAGGAAAGAGGAAGGAGAAAACGGACGCCGACAGACAGAACGAAACTGACCGTGAAGGTGCGCGCACGTCAACATCTAAATTACAAAAGTGAACTGAAATACTAACTGAATTGAAATTACAAATGAATTGAAATGAATTAAATTGTACTTAAATCAAATTGTACTTGAATTAAATCATAAAATAAATCCCACAACCCACATATATTCGAAGCAGTCTGTACTATTATTCGAATGCTTTTGTCCTCGTTTTCCCGCTTCGAGCGAATATGAATAAATAGTGTACGTCTACTCGCTTATGTTCGGAGCTTACTCGTACTCGAAGAGAGCTGTACTCGTATTCATTCGGACTGGTCCGCAGAGATGAAGTGAAGTATTCTATTCGAAAGCATTTGCATGTTTTCGAATAGCAAAAATGCATACTCGTGCAGGACTCTAATCTTGACATATTTATTAAAGGAGGAAGAAGCGAAAACTTTAGATAACTTTTAATTTTGACGTTTTCTTTCACTTTAGGAACTTTTTTTTTAATTTTGGCTGAAGTTAATAAAGAAATATTTAAATTTTCGTTATGCGTAAAAAATTGTATGTTTGTATTGTAAAGTTTGTATGTTTAAGTAATTATTACAGACACAACGATGTAGTCGCTCTCATAGAAAAACACTAAAACACACGGTCCGAGTATACAAATTAAAAAATTTCTTACGGAATGTGGCTAGTAAAACCACATAGAAGCCTAAAACGTAAAATTTAAAATTCTAACTTTCTCCAGTAAAAACCTGTAGCGAAAGGGTTAAGTTTTTGTGTATATTTTTACATTTTTTATTGCAATTCAATCGCCTAATCGATTTAATTTAGCTTTTCAATTTAATGCTTTTCTTCAAAGCATCACTTTATATTGTCTCTTCCAAGTATTTTCTTATCTTCTTATTACACATTTTCCTCCTAAACCACAAACATGGCATCTTCAAAGCACTTCTTGTCCACCTTTACGATCACATTCACCCTTTCACGCTCTGCTGGTTGTCAAAAACTTTTCAATTATGCTCAGACAAACGATACTTTCTAATCCATCAAAATGGGTTCAGTGACAGTAAATACTGAGCGGCTTTGGCATCGCCCACCCATTGACCAATTTAATTGACTGCATCCGTTGGGATTTTCCACCATTACGCCTCCATCAACCAAGTGTATCCATCGGAGAGTCTCACTTGATTTCGCGCACTTTCACGCTTGCTACCAGCGTCAGTTTACTTGTGTATGCTGCGGATTTTCATTTTAATCCACTTGCATTAAATTCGTACAAAAATTCTACTTAAAATCTCGTTTAATGAGTGGAGGCGTGCTGGCGGACTGATGGACTGATGACTGACGGGCTGCTGAGTTTTCTGTGCTGTGTTGTTGGCAGCGCGAAGGACGTTTTAAAGTCCTGCCAAAAAGCTAATAAATATACATATTTTTAGATGCTTGTTTTTCGCGGAAAATCATAGCAAGCAATGTGAGGAAACGGCGAGAAAAACAAGCTTCAATCAAGGCGCTTGAAAAGGGCATTTATGTTTATTTGGCGCACACCTAAATGAACAGACTGTGCACAACTTCTCATCTACATGAATATATACATTTTGTATATAATAGAGTAACATTTGTTTGCAACTTAATAATCTCGAATACAAAAGCATTGTAAGTAAAATCGGTGGAATGCGCTGAAAGCACAAATAACGACAGCGATAATCTGACTGAGATGCATAGCCGAATAAAAGGTCAACATTATTCATTAATAAGGACAACAGTTGATGTCATTCTTAATTGTCATCTTAATTAGACTGAAAGTAGAACAGACACAGTGACAGCGCCACAGACCGTCCAAATCAAAGGAAAAGCCAAGAGAAAAACAAACCAAAAAACACACACACACGCACATAATGTTATCTGTTAATGCATTGGTTTTGTGCGTATGTGTGGAGATGTGTATATGTGTGTGTGTATATAAATATTTGTATTTGTATGTAGCTGCTTGTATGTATGTATGTATGTATATTATAAATACGATTTGCGTTCATTTTCTGCATTTCAGTAGGCAAAGTCATTTGTACAAGTCACCCAAGCTACCGAGCCAAACAAAGTCAACAACAGCTAAAACAACAACAACCAGCGCCACAACAAAGATACCAAAGACATCATAACAGTGACGGAAAGCAACAACAAATATACAAAGCTGAAGCTGAAGCAACCCACAACAAAAACGAGGCAGTATACCGCATAAGAACTGTTAATTCATCATCTTCATCAATGCGAAACGCGAACAGCAACAACAACAAAATTAAACCTTCAAGACAACATAACGAAAGAACAGTTGCCTTTGTTTGCTTTGTTGCATGCAAAACAGCAACAATAACAGCAGCCGCAGCAGCGTCAATATCAAAAAACCAAAGCAGCAATAGCAGCGGCAGCGTCTGGCAACACTGGCAATAAGAGCTGTAACTTTTCCCATATTTTACGGTGATTACATCTTTCCACTTGAATTGGCGCTTTAGTTTTGACTTCTGCTCGAGCTCATTTCCATCCACGTCCGCTTGCCGCACTACAAATCCAACACCAGTCACTCGGCTGCCGCTACTTTTGCCAGTACCGGCCTGGACCAAATAAAGCCTTGTCCCGAAAATGCCTGTGGGTGGGCGCACAGCAGGCAAATACGGATTTTCCGACAACAATTACTACAGTGGTAAGTTCATAAATTTATTCATGGCCCGGCACTCAAACCGATGAATAACAACGATACACAGCATGCCACACCGCGTCAAGCAAGTATATCACTACAAAAACACACACACACACACAAACACATACACACAAACACATGCAGATATACAAAGTAGAACGCGCCTCGCTGTGGGCCACTGCTGTGTGATGTTTGAAGTGTAGTGATAAGGCAACAACAATCACTAGCTAAGCATATAATCGCAAACAAACACATCGCTGACTTCCCTGTTTGCTTTATTATATATATATATATATTTATGGTATTTTTTATGTGCTTTTGTGCTTTTGCTTTCATTTTGCCGTTTTTGTTAGTTATTATTATAAATGTGCAAGCGGGCATAGTGCGAGTGAATGCAGTATACATACACACACACACACACATACAGACAACTGCAAATGTGCCGAAAAGTGCCAATACATCGCACTTGTTTCATTTTGTTTTTGTTTTTGCTGTTAAGCACATTGTTGGTTTTGTTAAATGATAAGCTACAAAGAGATGTTGATGAAAATAACCTTTTTGTATAAAATTGCGCTGGCCATGACCTTTGTGAAGCCATTTTTGGTTATTTATGTTTTCTATTTAGAATTGTGTATACACAAATAATGCACCAAAGAGCGAAATAGTGTTGGAGAGGGCAGCGAAGAGGTGAAATACTGAAACAGCTTACAATAACAAATGTGCTTCAAAATAAAAAAGCAAACCTGGCCAACACTTAATTGAAGGCAATCTAGAAGCTACTGGTCCTAGGCTGGAAATTTTACCCTAAAGTGTTTGCTGTAAGCTCACAGAATACTGAAAGATATGCTGAAAGACTGTGATTGCCATACTGAAGTGCTGAAGAGTAAGAAAAAAAATAGACAGTTCTTCTGTCAATGCCCTTCCTTGGCCAGGACATCAGGGCTTTCCATTATTTACTAAACTTTCTTCTGGTCTAGAGTACTCATTCTTTACTTTATTCTTACAAGACTTTCTACTCTTACGAATCCTATACTTCTTGGTCTAAAGTACTCATTCTTTACTAACCTTACGAAGCTTTCTACTCTAAACAAACCTATGTTTCTTTACTAACTTCTTCTTTACTAACCTGGAGCCTAGAGTACTCCT
Source organism: Melieria omissa (assembly GCA_963971225.1). NCBI lineage: Eukaryota > Metazoa > Arthropoda > Insecta > Diptera > Ulidiidae > Melieria > Melieria omissa. The sequence goes on along the minus strand of OZ020267.1, from coordinate 68,952,006 downwards.
TCTTTACTAACCTTACGAAGCTTTATACTCTAAAGAATCCTATTTTTCTTGGGTTAATGTTCATCCCTGGTCTAGAGTGCTTATTCTTTACCAACCTTTCTACTCTAAAGAAACCTATATTTCTTGTTTCAATGTCCGTCCTTGGCCAGGACATAGAGGTTCTTCACTAAATTCTTCTTTACTAACCTTTCTACTCTAAACAAACCTATACTTTTTTTGTCAATGTTCGTCCTTGGCCAGAACGCTTGGGCTTTCCATTCTTTTCTAACATTTCTCTGGTCTAGAGTACTAATTCTTTACTAACCTTAAGAAGCTAAAGAAACCTATGTTTCTTCACTAACTTCTTCTTTACTAACCTTTCTACTCTAAACAAACCTATACTTCTGTTGTCGATCTTCGTCCTTGGCCAGGACATAGGGCTTCCTATTATTTTCTAACATTTCTTCTGGTCTAGAGTACTAATTCTTTACTAACCTTACGAAGCTTTCTACTCTAAACAAACCTATGTTTCTTTACTAACTTCTTCTTTATTAACCTAGAGCCTAGAGTACTCCTTCTTTACTAACCTAACGAAGCTTTATACACTAAAGAATCCTATGCTCCTTGGGTCAATGTCCATCCCTGGTCTAGAGTACTTATTCTTTACCAACCTTTCTACTCTAAAGAAACCAATATTTCTTGTTTCAATGTCCGTCCTTGGCCAGGACATAGAGGTTCTTCACTAAATTCTTCTTTACTAACCTTTCTACTCTAAACAAACCTATACTTTTTTTGTCAATGTTCGTCCTTGGCCAGAACGCTTGGGCTTTCCATTCTTTTCTAACATTTCTCTGGTCTAGAGTACTAATTCTTTACTAACTTTAAGAAGCTAAAGAAACCTATGTTTCTTCACTAACTTCTTCTTTACTAACCTTTCTACTCTAAACAAACCCATACTTCGTATGTCAATGTTCGTCCTTGGCCAGAACGCTGGGGCTTTCCATTCTTTTCTAACATTTCTTCTGGTCTAGAGTACTAATTCTTTACTAACCTTACGAAGCTTTTTACTGTAAACAAAACTACACTTTTATATCAATGTCCGTCCTCGGCCAAGGCGTCCAGGCCTTTCATTCTTTACTCATCTTACGAAACTTTCTACTCTATAGAAACCTCTGCTTCTTGTGTCAATGTCCGTCTTTGGCCAGGACATCTGGGCTTCCCATTCTTTACTAACCTTACTTCTAGCCTAGAGTACTCAACCTACTTATACTTCTTGTATCAATGACCGTCCTTAACCAAAACGTCTAAGCTTTCAGTTCTCAATGAGTTTTCTACTCTAAACTTCGAAAACCCAGCACTGTATATAATGGAATCCTCATGATTTCCAACACCATAAATAAAAAAGCTGCCACTTTAACCTAACTCAACCTTGTAGTGTGTGGGTGTGTGTGTGGGTGAAGACATTAAGTTATGCAAAACGCATGCAAAAAATATGAATGTCACTCAATTTTGCGCTGCACACACAGTGGCGTGTCGAATATGATAATTTCATGCTGGCAAAAAATGCAAATAGTTGACGAAGATTAAGTACTTGGAAACTGTGTACAATTTGTGATCATTAAATCATATTTCAACTAACTAACAGTGCAACAATAAACAAGTTACGCTGTCTAACGAGGCGTATGATTAATTTTATTTGCATTCAATTGTGCCATGACCATTGGGAAACGGGGCGTATGATTAACATTAATTTAATGTGTTCATACAAAGTGACTTTAATTTAAATCTGCAAGTGAATTTTAAGATTTTAGAACCATTTAACATAGTTAATAGTCAATGCAATATTAATATAATTTTTTTAATATAAAAACTTGTATTTTCAAATAATAGTAAAAATAAATTTTACAGTAAATCATCATCTTACTACTAAAAAAAAAGATAGTATCACGAACAATTATTAAAGTTTACATAATATTTTTGCATAACTGTCAAATCTGATAACGCAGTTTTACAAAATTTACCTATAGCAATAATATCCGAAAACCCAGAGCCCCAATAAAACACCTCTTCTCTCTCAGGCTTCAGGCTGCCTGTAAACGTAATTACAACTTTATAAAATATTCGCATAGCAAATTTGTAATCAGAAAATTGCAACCATACTCAACCAAATAAAACTCACTTTTAATAAATGTAATTAAAATTTAAACCAAGAAAATTCCTGAGTGTAATATTTCATTTTAAATTCATTAGTAAATCGAAAAGCAAAGCCTGCGATGTTTGCATCAATAACTTAAAAGGAGCGCAGGCTAATTTTAGTTTATTAATTAATGAACCAATTGAAGCGTAAAAAATTTATACACACAACCTGCATTCTTTGCTACGCATTTATTAATTAAAACCAGAGCACTTTGACTTCCAAAAGACAAAAGAAACCCAAAGCCGAGTGGAAATGCAATCCTACCACAATCACTGCCTCACTCTTACTCTAACTTTTGCCCATTATCTTCTATCTCTATCTCTTTCTATCTCTGTCTCTATGGCGTGCTGTTGTTTCATCTTTCACCTACAACAATCTAACCCCACATTGGTCATTGTACAAAAGGAATGAAACGAAAATAATAAAAATTAAACAAGACCACAAAGCAACAACGAAACGTTTCACTTTGTTTGTACAACTGTGTGCAGTATGAACGAATGTGTAATTCCCTGCACATTAGATAAGCACTCAATCATCCATTTCTTTGCAATTGTTTGGACAATTTGAGCATCGTTCGAGGTCCTCGACAGTTAACTGGCACAACGTGCGTGCCGTCAGTGACATCAGCTATGTGCTGAAATGCTTTTAAGCTGCAAATAAAAATGTCAATGGCACAAACGACAGCATTCTGTGTGCTGTGGCGCACATTAGAAAGTGGAAATTGTTCAAATATTAGCAATTTAAGCTGCTCCAATCACTCCTGACTGACAGCCGGTTAATGTACTCAGACCAAACAAAAAATTATTAATGCGTATACCGAAAGCTGTGTAAAAGTATCCACGTCAGATTTGCTGCAATCGATCCTGATTTGGATCTTTTCTAATATTATTTTTCATAGATTGGATTATCGCTGAGCAAGAACAGCAATTCGAATGCGTTGAAAATTTATACACAAAACCAATCGACACGCATTTGTTGTTTGCGCTAGTTTATCGGTCGTATTGTCGTATAAAGAATATAAATCAGCGTGCGTGTGAAGTGATAAATAACAAAAACCCACGCATACATGAGAATTGTATAAAATATCCATAAACGTTACCTGCACTGGCAACGGTCCTTTGCCGAGAATCGATAGCCAAGCACCAAAATAAGAACTCAACACACTCAGCCTGATCCCTTAATTGATTTCAAGTGTTGCGTACGTGTTGTCGGCATCGTTCGATGCGGTTGTCATTGTCGATGTGGATGTCGCCGTGGCCTTTGCGTTCACGTTCGCATTGGCATTGACGACATGAAACGAACGACATTTCCGTAAAGCAAATTCTACGCAGAAGCGTTCAAAGAAATTTGCGTCAAAGACAGCCAGACAGACAGGCGGACATACATAAATAAACCAAGAAAAAACCTAAATGAATCAATATGAATGAAAAAAGAAAGCAACTGCGTCCAAACACGGTGTGCGGTTTCTTCAACAACAGCGGCGTAGTTGAAAAAAAAAACTATTTCCATATATATTTGTGTGTATGTATTGGTAACGGTTAAGGACAGACGAACGTCTGCTGCTGTTAGAAAACAACATTTTTTATTTTCTCACATAAAGCGAACGCAATCTGTGCAATTTTCAATTATTCGAGGCTGCAAAGTACTTTTTTTTATTGAATTCTTTCCATTGAATTTTTATTGTCTATTGCGGTAGATAACATAGGACGCAGCCAGTTTTCAACACTGATACAAAGTTTGTTAAAAAAAGGCAATCTCAGATTTTCTTTTTACTCTTTGTGAATTCGAAGAGGACTGATTGAAACAGACTTGAATGAACACTAAAAACACTGAGTTGAACTGCTAAAACACTGAATCGTTGAAAATCTTATGTTTTGTATTCTTCTGTGCATTATTAGACACATTGTTTATAGTAAAAGTTCATAGTTCTAGTTCTCGTATGTTTGGTCATTCTTTAGAAAAACGTAAATCTTTCAAATGTTACATACACGTCTCCCAATAAGCAATGAACTCACTTGACCAACAAGTACTAAATTCTGCTAATTTATAAACAGTCTTATTTTCGTCGTTCTCACACCAGACACCTTGAGCCTCGTTTTCACTGAACCTTCATCCATCTTATTATTTATTTTCGTTATTGTTATTGCATGGATATGAACACCTGCAACCATAAAGTCAATTTTGCTTCCAGAAAGATGCCAAAGTTTGCTTTAAATCATATTCCCTGTAATAGCAAAGATTTAACCTGACCAAAATAATCGAGTATGATTCACAAGTAGTTCTTCCCTTCATTGAGTCTTATTCTAACCACCTGTTCAACTCCGTACAACATCTGAGTAAGTACAAGTAAGTAGGCTTATACATTGTTGTTATTATGTCGTTGCTTATCTGCACAGAGCAGCTGTCACGTATGCAAACAGTACCGAACCGCTTTTCAAATGTCTTTCTCCCCTTCACTCGTAGATCGGTTACCTTAATTCATAACCATGAAAAGCATAACCAGATTAAAGCTAACATAAAGCGTCAGTTTCATTGAGAATGAGTGGATTACAGTACCTAAACAGCTCTTAAAACCTTTTGATGAGGGTCATGCGGCAGTTAATCTACCAACTGACATCTTTTTGGGTAATAACGCATCAACTCAAAACGTCTGTTTTCTCTCGCGTATGCATCATAGACACACTTTGTCTTGGAGTATGAGCTACTAGAACTTGAGCTGTTGAACATTATTCACTTTACAAAAGCAACCGCAGAGATCAGAGTCATTAGGAAATTTGATGACAAGTGATGACTAATTGAGGACTGCAGCCAGATCTACTTGAGGGAGTGGCACTTGCTACTCAAGGAGGAAAGCTTGTTGCTTCCGAAACACAATAGATAGCAATGTTTAAATGGCTATAATAACAATAACCTCGTCTTGGCCCCGTTTAACATTAAATTCAATCACGGTGATTCTCTATCGACAGCTACAAAGTTTACACCTACGTTTCACTCAATATCGAACTCACTTGCAGTGTCAAACCTCATCTGGGACATGGTAATAAAACTACTCTTTGCAACGTAAACTAAATAACACACTTTTCAATCACCGCATGCCTTTGCCCCCTCTTCGTAATGCCACTGTCGCATTGCGCCCACACCAACGTCACATGGCCGTACGTGTTTATGGCCTAGAAATGTGCATTAAACGTGCCAGCCACAACACTTCAACTTCGAACGCACTGAAGTGAGTCGAAAAGCTTAGCTGCCACTTTGGTTATTGTTGCATATATACATATATATATATATCTATATGGAGTTGTACGCTTTTGCTTTGTGCAGTCGGTTTATTTGTTTCAGTTACGGCAAAGCTGTGCAAATTGCGATTCGAGATGCGAGTTGCGCGTAAATATCAAAGCGACAGGCAACAAAATAGCCATGAACAGCCATGAACAACAACTATTACGTATACGTCCCGTTGCCATTGAACTAGTAATGCAAATGTTTGACCATAACCATAAACACACACGCACACACAGTCGTAAATATACATATACAAAGTTTTAAAGTAGCTGACGACATGTTGTATTCGTTTGTGTTGATTTACGCATTCGGCTCAACAACGATGAGCGCAATAAAACCCTAAGCGTTATTTGACTGTCCGTTCATATGTATAGTATGTGTGCGTGTGTGTATAATACTGTCATTGTTGTTGTATTTTGCAGGTCACTCCTACAAGAGCATTAACGATGAGATTATCTGGGTAAGCATTGGTATGGGCATTACCATAATTGTGCTGATCACAATTGCGCTGTGCTATATCGCATACGAGAAATGCCACAAGAAGCGCGAATACTACATAAATGCATAACGCGTGCTGGTCGCACCGCCACCGCCACCACCCGCTGCATCCACCATAGCCAGCTGCAGCAATACCAGCAACATTAACAACAACAACCATCGTCACGTTCTGCACTCGTGTGGCAGCAAGTGCTCGCACTCGTTCTGCGACAACAACAACTACAACTACAACATTAACTACTTGCACTGTCCCAACTACGAGGATTTCGGCAGCGGCACTCAAATAGACTGTAAGCACAAGGAGGAAGCAGAAAGATGAAGGTGCAAGTGAAGGTGAGATTTGTGAATAGCAGCGGTGAAGCGAGTTGCGGGGAACTAACAATAAGTGAGCTGATGCGCAGGAAATGAAAACGATAAGGATTTGGCACGTTTGGAGTAGAACGAAAATGCGGTGAGAAATTAGTACGTGCAGTAGCGTAGTTACCATAAAAGTTAATTGCCAATTAGTTTTTGTTTTTTTGCTATGCTACGCAATTAATTTATACACTAGAATACATGATTAATTGAGTTTACGCATTTATTTGATGTAATTATGTCATGTGTTGGCTTATTTGTTTGTCACTTTTGATGAAATAGTCAATTGGAAGTAAATTACTTAGACAAAATTTATCATCAAATGTTTTCAAACATAATTTTTTTTTGTTGATTATAATTACTATTTGCCACAATTAATTTTTACGTTGCGTAATAACTGTCATGAGAAACAAATTTTATTTTCGTTCTCGAAAATTATTATTTTGGGATTTGTTTTTGTTTACGTTGCTTTAGAACTTTTATTTATGACGTTTTTATTACGTTACCAATAAGTATTATTTTGAGAAATTTTTTTACGTTGCTTGTTCACACTAACCGATGTGAAGGAAGCATACAAATAGTTACATAGCTATTTGATTTGCTATCTACGAGTATGTGCCATTTTCCAATTTTTTATTTTGCAAAAGAAATTTGATTAATTTTAGTTAATAGTTTAATCTAAGTTAATCGTTTTTCAACTTATTTATTGATGCATTAATTTTTGCGCTACAAGAAGCTAACTTCGAAGATGGGATAAGTGGACCATTGTTTTCCACGTCAAAAGTTACTGCCTGAAGAATCAGAAAGAAGTTCTTACAAACGCCGAACATTTCGCACACACACAACAAAAGTGACACAACTCAAAATTTTTGATTTTTCAGGAAACGCAAAAAACTGTTTTTGAGCTAACTAAACATTTTTTGTAAATAAAATATAGACCGTTCAGTAGAAAATCCTTACAGATTATGCTTTATGATAAGTTGCAAGAATTTTTTTTTTATTTTACATTAGAAAATCCAAAATTTTGAGTTGTAACTGTTTTGATGATATTTAAATTCAATAATTACGGAACTATTTCAAGTTATGCCACTTTTTCTGAATTTAATAATTATAAATGACAGTTAAAAAGTTGAAAGAAAAATTTTGAAAATTCATAATTAATTTTAATAATTAAGAATATATACAAAAATTTTCAGAATTTTGCTTAAAATTAACTTTAACAAAAATTTATTTCGTCTAAAGTAACACAATTTGACTTAGGACTCTTTTGTATTGAGCTGCAGCGATCAAATAGCATCAAACTTCTGACATGAAAAGAGACCTAACTGTATTTTTGCAACAGTTAACAACAACAAAATATACTGAGCTTTTGCTGATTGGTAGATTTATGCATTGTGCACAGTATGAACACATAAACCCGAAAATGAAAAATGTTGAGTTGTGTCACTTTTGTAGTGCGTGTGCGATTTGTAAAAACAGATACTCAACGGTTTTCTTGCAGTTTTCATTTTAAAGTCCCTGCACAGCAGACCCAGTATTTTGGTATTTTGGTGTGTTGGCCAGTGACTCAGTGTACAGTGCTGACTTCATATATTTATAATATGTAGTCTTTGTAGGTATGGAAAACTTGGAATCTTTCTAGTGGAGGGCCAATTCCAATTCCTTATGTATCAGGTGTACAACTGTGCTTCCGCCGTTTTCCGATAGGTGACTGTACCGGCTGAGGCTGGTTGAAATACATAGATGGTAATGCCTTTAAAGTGAGTGTGGACAGTGCCTAACGAATTGTCATCGCCGTTTCAGTGACAGTTGTTCTTGTTTTCGTATTATTCACGCTCGAAAATGTCCGTTTATGTGCCAAATTCTCGCCATTTGCGGGAAGTTTTACTTTTCTGTTACAATTCGAAAAAAAATACAGCTGAAGCGCATCGAATGCTCTCAGAAACTTACGATGATGCTGCTCTGAGTGAAAGAACGTGTTGGGAGTGGTTTCAACGTTTTAAAAATGGTGATTTCGATGTCGAAGACAAACATGGTGGTGGAAGAGAAAGGTGAGTGAAAGAAAAGGAAGTGATTTACTACGAGCTCTTAAAACCGGGTGAAACCATCACAGGAGATCGCTACCGAACGCAACTGATGCGCCTTAGTCGCGCGCTAAAAGAACAGTGGCCACAATATCAAGAGCGACATGGCAAAGTCATCCTCCAACACGACAATACTCGGCCTCACGTCGCAAAAGTGGTCAAAAAGTACCTGGAAACGCTGAAATGGGAAGTCTTGCCCCACCCGCCGTATTCCCCAGATGTCGCCCCTTCTGACTTCCACCTATTCCGTTCGATGGCACACGGCCTGGCAGATCAACATTTTCAATCCTTCGAAGAATTGGAAAAATGGATTGCTTCATGGATAGCGTCAAAAGAGGACTCCTTTTTTCGAGCCGGGATCCGAAAATTGCCGGAAAGATGGGAGAAAGTTGTCGCTAGCGACGGACAATACTTTGAATAATACATCTGTAAGCACTTTTTCGCAATAAAGCTTTTAATTTTGGAAAAAAACGGCGGAAGCAAAGTTGTACACCTGATACAAAATTCAACCATCAGCGAAGCGAAGCGTTTGAACTGTTCTGGTCGATCGAAGGCCAAATCATGGTTGTTCACGGAGTGTTTGCTCTATTTGGGTTTTGGGTTTTGAAATTAATTTACACGTAGAGAGTGAATCTCCCAGTGGATCTGTGCATTGATGCATTATAGTTCCGTGTCCGCTCTTGCCAGCTTGTTGAATATACAGTTTCCCCTCTATGTCTTCTTGCCCAGCGACCCAACAGAGGTGCACTTTGTACTGCTCGGATATGTCTTTTAGAGATAATCGGCAGTAGAGGACTTCTTTCGAATGTGGATTTACGCTACGCTAAGCTTCTACGACTGTCGGTATAAATGGTGATGTTCCTATGGGATTTGGGCCAAGCAGTCGCCTGCTTGCCGTGAGTTCAACTTTATAGAAGCTGTGATAGTCTGGTGATCTATAGGACATGAATAGTAAACTGAACCTTATTCCTTTAGTGTAGACTGCAGCCGACTTTATCGTTCATGTTTGAACCATTCAGTGGCACTCGTAAAGGAGGTTTTTGAGTTTTAATCCTCTTTCAAATATTCCTATATGTTGCAAGAATTTTGAATGGCGAATAAGTTTTTAACTCTTACTGCGCTCAAAAGTTGTGTACAGAATCCTCTTTCTCCCCCGAATGAAAATCCTGTCTGCGCCACTGGAACCATCCGTATAGAAAGTTACCGTTTAATGCAAAATGCTTTCAGCGTTTAGCAACAACTTAGTCTTTTGAATTCGAAATGAAAAATTATTTTACTCATTCATTTCTAATTCTTATTTAACATTTGAATATTTAAGTAAAGTTCTTTTTAAAAGTTACACCAAATCCACTTCACAATTCCTGGTTTAAATGTCCAAATTATTTACAAACAGCAAGTGTGCTAATTCCCACAAACAACCAAGCAATTTCAGCAATGGACAAATGTTTTCATTTAAGATGAAACAAGGAATTGCGTAGCAGCGGAACTAATAGATTACAAAGAAAATGATATCGTTGCGCGGAAACGTGATACGCAGAACACAGAGCCAAGCAAAATAATGGGTTAAGCGGCGAGTTGGTTGGCGCTGCTGGTGGGCGAAAATGTCTAAGAAGAAAATTGCATTGCACGTTGGCGTTGGCGAACATGACAAAATAAACAACAAAAACAAAAAACAGCGCCAACAATAACAACAAATTGAAAATGTTTGCAGCTGTTGCGAGCAGTGAACACGAAAACATGCATTTTGGGCACATTGTTGTTGCAGTTGTTGCTGCGATGGTCATGGTCACCCCAAAACAGCTGGCTACATAATGACCTGAAACCATATCAGCAAACACACAAAGCCACAAACATCTGCGCAGCTTGAATTGCAACAATAAAGAATAGGAATAAGAAAGATAATGGCAAAGTTAGCTAAAGACATTTCGCAGTGATATGTGCAATTTTTTCTAAACTTCTTTTTTGTTTGATTTTTATTTTTGTTTTGTTTATTTGGTTTGGTGCACACTAATTGTTGTTGCTTTCTTTTGGACTTACTTACTTGCTGGCGGAAGTTGGAAATTCATGGATTTCTTTTGAAATAAGGAAGAAAAAGTTTACTTGTTGTTGTTGTTGTTGTTGTTGCCATTGGAAGCTATTTTATTTTGGGCACCAGAAAAATAAGAAACAAGTCAGAAATGAAAAAATCAAGCATGACAGTGACTGTGTACAGGTGCACAGCTATTTGGTTGGCACTGGTCACACCAGATTAATGACTGTCGAACGCATTAGCGGCAAAACTCACAGAGCAAAACACAAATACAAGCACAAAGCACATATTTACACACACACACAGACACACACTCAAACAACAAAGCATTAACACATAACAAACCAATGCACTGTGGTCGCTCCCATAGGCCAAAAATAAAAAATTCAAAGTCCAAATTTTAAAATGAAAAGTAACTACATAGTCTCCTATATAATCAAGCTTTCTAACGGTAAATTTTTTTTGGTTTGATTCTTGCGGTACTTTCTGAAAATAGCATCAGAAGTGAGAACATTTGTTCACTTGATTAGTGCAATGTGAGCAGCGTTTTACAATAATCAATTTTGAAGTGTTAAAACTTTATTAAAAAATCACCAAATTTAAAATTAATAAAAAGGGTATTGAACATACAAGTATTTAACTTAATTTTTGTTAATGAGATATATTTAAATTGAAGTCTACTTAAAAACAAAAATCAAAATTTACAACTACTATATTCTGTGTTTTTCGTCTGACTCCCAGAATTTCACTTAAAGTTTTAGTTGTGTTCCCTCTCGTTGCCCCCATTGATCTTTTTTTCCGAATACTAAGGCACGTTTTAAGATTATAATGTGTTAGTTTCAGCTGCCAGAATTTGCCAGGCTTCGTGCAATCTTTCATAGACTGAGTGCCTGTATTAAAAATGGGGCGCAAACCCAGAAGTGCAAAAGAAGCTTGGCATTTTGTGCGGTGGTATTGTTGTTTGTTTGTGTTGTTGTTTTTAAGTAAGGTGATGTTAATATAATGCGTATTGCAACTTTTTTATTTTTCTATTTTAATTTCACCTTTAAACCAATTTTTATATACGGTGGCTGACACTATTTACATATGTAAATATTTTTGTTATCATAGGTTCTGTGGGGACAGTTTTGGTTTTTTTTTGGTAATGTTAAAGAGGTTTCATGTCCAAATGTGGAAGGAGAAAATGGAGCAAAGCGGTTTCAGACCCCACAATGTGGGAAAATTAGTAAATCTGGCAGAAGAAATGACATAACAAGATATGCATTTTGAAAGACATTCTCACAAAATGTCGTATTTGACATTTCTATGTAATACTGAATCGCATAACTAAACTTGAACAAGATCGCCCAACTGTAACATATAGCTGCCACAGGAACGATCAGTTAAAAATGTGTCGTATGGAAAACTTTTTCTAATCAAATTTTGAGATATATCAAGATAAAATATGATTTATACAAGTGCTAAATTGTATGTTAAAGCTAAAGCTATGTTTTCAGATTAAAACATAAATGTTGAAAAATTAAGGAAATATGCGCTCGACACTGCTAAGAGATAGAGATGTATCAATGGTACTGGCTTCCACCTTCTGTTCATAAAATTTTAATTCACGCTCCGTTTTGAGTTAATTACCTGTACAGTGACGCACACAGGATTTCATTTTGGGGGGTTTTGCATACCACTTTGGGCCTAATACTGTTTGAGATCATAATTTTCACAAGCAATTTTTTGATTTGGGGGTTTGAACCCCGCAACCCCCTCCGGTTGCTCCTCTGAGCCTGCCTATATATGAATTTAGTCGAGCAAAATCTTGGAAACAATTTGTTTCTCATTAAAAACAAAAAAGAAACAAATTTTTTATCATTTCCTTACATGGGGCAGGCGTATAGATGTCCGACCACGCCCATTTTCACATGAAATAATTGCCACATTCTTAAAAACAAGTTACCAAAGTTTCAGGCTGATATCTCTGCTAGAAGTATTTTTGACCGCTTTGCCCATATAAGTCCGACCACTGTGCAATGGTGAGACGCAGTCGTGGCCACAGTGACGCGATTGGCAGTGAGCGGGCGAAAAAGCAAAGCTTAACGCGCAACAGCATTAAATTACAAGCAAAAAGCCTTAAGTGCGCACATGCGAATGAACTGCAGTAAATAAGGAACTGCAGAGTCAGCGATGGCGAAGCGTTAGGAGACACACACACACACACAGACAAAAGATGAGGTATGAGGCGAAGGAGTGGAAGCCAGTCGGCGCGACAACATAAAATGCCAACAATCATCGGATAACGAGAGGAAGTGAAAGAGAAAGTACTATGGAAGGGAAGAAAAAATGACAAAGCAAGCTAGGAAGGAAAGAAGAAAGGAAGGAAGGAAGCAAGGATAGCAGGAAGATAGGAAGGCATGTCGTATGCGTATAATGAGCATAGCACGCAAATTACTTAAGCGCGAGTCAACAAATGAGACTGCGCGCCGAAAAATGAAACCAAAGCGCGAGTGTGGAGCGTGTTGAGGCGCTGGGAAATTTGACAAAAGTGGCCCTCAGGCGGCAAGAAAACGTTGTCGTCTTCTCATTATGAACTCATCTTGTTGACGTATTTTCTATGGGTATTTTATTTGAAGCATTATGTAGACTTGTGGGCATCTTTTTCGTATACTTGGCTTTTATTATTATTATTGTTGTTATTATTATATTTAGATGTTTCTTATGTACAGCAAAATGTTTGTGTTTTATTTTTTTGATTGGTTTTATTTGTTCACTTTTATTTTGTTTTGTTTTGTTTTGTTTTTGGAACTGCCGACTTGGTACTTGCTTAGCTTCATTAATGTGCATATACCAACAATTTTCTCATTATTGTTGTCATTGTTTATGTTGTTCTTGTACATAGCAGCTTTGATAATACATTTGTCATTATCTGTTTTTGCAGCAACGAAGTGCTTGTTGTTGCAGTGCCTATTAGAAGCGAAAGGCAAAAAGATAGCAATGACACTGATATCCTACGAAAAAGCAAAACAGCAAGAAAAATACATTGGAAACAGTGCAATGAAATTGAGTAGCAACGAGCAACATGAACCAGCTTTGGCAGGAAGCATTAATAACGAGCAACAAAGTGAGCAAATAAGCTATAAAACGGCGTTTCTCAAACTGTGGTACGCGTGGCTTCGAAGAGTGGTTCGAGCTTGACCCACATTGCACATGAGTGGTACAGGAAAAAACTTTGAGAACCAATGCTCTGAATCATACCAGCTACGATTACACTAAACTAAACTAAAAGCGCACACAACGAATTGCAACAACAAATACAATTTGTGTGTGTGTGTACCAACACATTATAACACTTGGCACAAAAACCACTAAGATAAATATTGCCAAATTGCAGCAATTGGAAGCACTTTGCTTGTAATGACGCATTCAACAACAAAGCAAAGTAAACAAAATCACAACTCAACCAATCAATCCACAACCCCACCAATTCACCACAACTGCAACACATCGCAGATTTAACCGCAACAACACCGAAACCTTTTACCGACCAAACAATGGCCCAATGTCTCGACCAATTGCCACAGCAATCTGTCAGCTAACCAGCCCGCCAACCACTCAACCGACTTGGTCAGCTAGTCAAACTGACAGGCAGTCAGTCAATGAGTCAGACGGAGTGGACTTTTTGCGCTGCACTCAAGCGGCAGCAGCTCACAAGGAATGCAATTACTTTATACATTGTATACTCGTCCTTTTACCAAAATTGTATTTGTAATTGTAGTAGATACATATACATAAATATATATAAAGTATGTATAGAAAATAATGATAAGTAGCCAATGCGCGTTGAATAGACGCCGTACACCACTTAAATAAAGGCCACACACACACATACAAATGTTATATGATAAATCGTACTATATACAAAACACACTTATGCACACACACACACACACACACACAAATGGCACTTTAACGTCCACAGAAAATAGCAAATATTTGCACAATGAAAACGCTATTGAATTACACATTCGTCTGTATTTGTATTGTATTCAGCGGCGTATGTTTGTATTTGTGTTTGTGTTTTTGTATTATCAGTGCAAGTATGTTTCTCTGTGCGTGTGTGTGTATGCGGGTGTGTGTATATGTATGTGAAAGCCACTTTAATTGCTATAGGGACCAAATTGTAAACCGGAAACAAATGGAAACAAACAGCCCAGAAATTGTGTTACTCTACTTGCCTGTATTTTTAATCAGACCATTGAAAATCAACACATGCATGCAAACATGAATGAAAAAATACAATGAATGATTAATGAAAAAAATAAATAAATTGAATAAGGAACATTGGCAAAAAAAGCAGAATAAATTAAAAACACTACAAACCCGCACTATAGCTTTAGAGTTCAAGAAAATGTTGACAACTTAACTATTTACTTGACGGCTACATTTTCCATGTGCCATCACACAATTTACCATAAAAATCGTTTACACATAAATACGAGTACCATATATTGTCTTAAACAGCTCTACTATTCCCTTGTGACCATGTTAAATGTTTATAGTCAGTCTACATTGACGTTGTTTAGTGTATTTATGTGTCTGTAGCGTATCGAAGTATATTTTCAAGAAACAATGTTATTTATGCCAATGAAATGAGAAATCAATAAAACTATTAATCCCAAAATATCATAAATTATGTATAACTTTTCAAGTTTGTATGAGCTGCCATTTGAGAAGAAAATTTGCAGCCTATTTGTTGTTTATTTATGGCTATTCATTCTTTTTCCACTCATATCCAAAGCACAGCCAGCAGAGTCGCTTTCCAGCATTGCTGTTGCTTTTCAATCTTTGTTAGTAGCTTTTTATCTCATAAAAAAGTCGCTAAAAGTTTCAAAATGTCACACATGGACGGTATCGAAATTATAATTTATTAGAATTGATCAGAGCTGAGACAATTTTTTTGAGGTGTAGAAGGAAACAGTCAGATGCTGCACCTTTCTAAACTGGTACAAGAGTTACCAAGAGTTACAGGCAGAGCAAGAACTGCTAAAAATTTTACTAAAGAAAAGAAAGGAAAAAGTGCTGCTCACTAAAAAGTGTAATTTTTAATACAGAGAACAATGAAATGTTTTTTATATATCGCACACGCACAACAAAAGTGACACAACTCAAAATTTGTGATTTTTCAGGAAACGCAAAATAACTGTTTTAAAGCTAAATAAACATTTTTTTTTTTAAACGAATAGACCGTTCAGTAGAAAATCCTTACAGATTATGCTTTGTGATAAGTTTCCAAATTTTTTTTTTATTTTATACTAGAAAATCCAAAATTTTGAGTTGTGACTTTTTTGATGATATTTTAATTCAATAATTACGGAACTATTTCAAGTTATGCCACTTTTTCTAAATTTAAAAATTATAAATGACAGTTAAAAGGTTGAAAGAAAAATTTTGAAAATTCATAATTAATTGTAAAAATTAAAAATATATACAAAAATTTTCAGAATTTTGCTTAAAATTAACTTTAACAAAAACTTATTTCGTCAAAAGTGACACAATTTGAGTTAGGACTCTTTTGTATTGAGCTGCAACGATCAAATAGCATCAAACTTCTGACATGAAAAGAAACCTAACTGTATTTTTGCAACAGTTAACAACAACAAAATATACTGAGCTTTTGCTGATTGGTAGATTTATGCATTGTGTATTAACACATAAACCCGAAAATGAAAAATTTTGAGTTGTGTCATTTTTGTAGTGCGTGTGCGATATGTACTGAGTGAGCTAATATTTTTATTGTAATTCAAAGTACAAATTCTGAGGTAAAAACTTGAACACAATGTTTGTCAAGTGTCTGCCTCGCACAATTTTTTTTTTAATAAATTGTTTAAACATTGGCAAATAGTCAGTGATATAGTCAGATTGGATATAGTCAGTGAGGTTTCCATATCAGAAAAGTCCATATGGAAGTGAAACTAAAGACCAAATATAGTGATACTGCGTACTTAGTTTTTTCATTTCTACATCCCTTGTCCTTTTAAAAGGACGATTTTGGGTTTTAACATACTTGGTTGGTTGGTTGGTTGCAGTGGCTGCCTCTGTATGAGACACACTTAGGCCTCTTAACGGGCCCGTTGTGATACCACAAATTCCACCCGTTTGAAATGTGTATGCAACACTGTTTTTTTCCAACATGTGATACAACACACATTTTAAAGGGTAAAGAGAGGGAGGGGACCTACAGTTTAACTCCGAATTCGAACGGCGATTGGCAGTTTTTTCGTTCACACTTGGAGGTTTTGCCAGTTGTGCGATTCTTGTAATTCTCATCTGCTTCATGTGGATAACGATAGAAGTAGACGAGTTTTTCACCAACCCGAGCCAGGCATCGAACCTGGGGCACTCGGTATGAGAAGCCAGCGCGCTACCTGCTGGACTATCGAGGCCGGCGGGATATAAAGGATTAAAATTTTCAAAGGACCTTTTTCATCCTTTTTTTACAAATAGATAAAAATCAATTTTATTTAAATTCTTCTTCTTCTTTTATTTACATATCGCCATATTATAACGAGGTTAAGTGTTTTTTATATTTTTTTTAACTTTTTTATCCCCTTCAACATTTTGAAGTCCTTTTAAAAGGACAAAATAAGTAAAAATGAAAAACAGAGTACGCCTCATTACTATGTTTCGTCTCTAGTTTAACGCCCATATGGATCTTTTCCGATGTGAAAATTTTTTTTAATTTTCGTCGCACAGTGATATACAGGGTAGCTGGTATGAACTGAAACCAACTTTGAACTGCCGTAGTTATAATACTGTTAATTTTAGCGCGTTCAAATTTGACTCAGTGACAGTTGATTTAATTGTTGACATGTGTGTAATAGCGTTTTCATTTAGTGTTTCTTAAAAAAATTCTGTGGTCATGGATTTCAAACGGGAGAATGTGATATCGTTATATTTAACTGGAATCTCAAATTCCGAAATCGTTAAAAGGCTTCGGCATTTGAATGCAAATAGAGTTTTCGTGTGGCAGACTATAAAACGTTACAATGAGACCGGCAGCTCTAAAAAACGTTTTGACGGCGGTTCGAAAAAAACAGCTACCAATGAAGCAATGGTTCGCAAAGTGAAGAAGAGAATTGAGCGAAATCCACAACGAAGCGCAAACAAACTGGCAAGGGATTTCAAAGTATCGCGTTGGAGCATGCAACAAATATTGAAAAATAGGCTTAAACTAAAGCCCTACAAGATACAAATAGTGCATGGTCTCAACGCGAAACAAATGAAGTTACGGCTGGAAAGAGCGAAGGAATTGAAGCGCCTGGCCGTAAATGGTGATATTCCGAATATCGTGTTTTCCGATGAGAAGATTTTCACCTTTGAGCAAGCCATAAACAAACAAAACGACCATGTATGGTTACGTGAGAGGTCACAAGACAATTTAAACACTCGTCTGGCAACCAGACGTCATTCGCCTGCTCAGGTTATGGTTTGGGCCGCCATAACAACCGATAGTCGATCACCACTCGTCTTTGTGGAGCCTGGTGTTAAAATTAATGGGCAAACTTATCGCGAAAAAATTCTGGAAGCTGCTCTGAAGCCTTGGGCAACGAAACATTTCGGCTGCAAGCCTTGGACGTTCCAGCAGGACTCGGCACCAGCTCACAAAGCGCATGTTAACCAAGATTGGTTAAAAAACAACGTTTCTCGCTTCATTTCTGCACAACATTGGATGTCAAATTCACCAGATGCGAATCCAATGGACTTCTCAATCTGGAGTATTTTGGAGACTAAGGTTTGCACTAAAAACCACCAAAGTTTGAACGCGCTCAGATACACACTTGTCCGGGAATGGAACCGAATCCCACAAAAGCAGGTACGGGCAGCGTGCGAGTCATTTTTTCACCGATTGGACAAAATTATCACAGCGAAAGGCGGATATATTGAAATGTTATAATGTAAAATAATAATAAAAGATATAAGGAATCTTTTTGCTTTTATACGAAAGAAAAGCCTTCGAAAATACAATTTCAAGAGCATATTTAAGTTGTTTCAGTTCATACCAGCCCCCCTGTAGTAAAATATTTCCCAGAAAGTAAGGCGGTGAAAAAAGAACATCGAGTCCTCATGGCACAGCAGAACGGACCTGTCGGGTACTAGCTACATATGTCCTTCCCTACAAACAGTGGCGGATTCAGGGGGGTGTTTTGGGGGTTGAAACCACCCCGAAATACTTGGATCGCCTATAAAACTATATACAAATTAAAAGGCATTTTACAAATATTAAAGAATTACTTTTTGAAACCCCCCGAAATATTTTTCTGAATCCGCGCCTGCGTACAAACGTGATTTGTACTGATTTGATTTGTCCCTGAGTCGAACCTCTATTATGCAGCTCTTTGCAGCCATTGGATCATCCAGTGATATCTGCAGAAGCTGCGGAGATGAAGAAGAAAAAGTAGGAACCATTCAACACTTTTTGTGCCACTGCCCGGCTCTGCAGGAATGCCGACTCTGTACCCTGGGGGCAAGATTCCTAGTGGACATAGCTTGCGCAGCAAAATCTTGAGATGCCGAATATGCTCTCCTTTATTAAGAAGTCGAACTGGTTTGATCCGGATTAAGACTTTTCGTTGGCTAAAGGTTAGTTAATGGGGCAATGAGGCCTCTGAGTGGAGGTGCGATCTCTGTTCCGCATACACCCTTTCCTACCTAACCTAACTTAAAGAGTTGAATATCGTACTTAACATAGAAGTTGACTTGCATCAGTCAATTCACAATTTAACACTAAATTAGAGCTGTTGGGTCATGTTCGAAAGCCATTAGTTGTAGGAATGTTAAATACAATATGTATTATTGAAATAAAAATAAACCCTCTGACTGCTGCTGAATGAATGAATGACTGCAGCTGATCAAAGATAGCAAAGCTTGGACACATTGGGCAGTTTTTGACCACACTGAAATATTTAATTTTGAAAAAAACCATCTTAAGAAATCTATCTTCTTTATTTACCAATTTGAGTTCGAATACAGGTGATCCAAAGGTCCCTTTGCATTAAATTTTTCAAAATTTTTACTTTTAGTTTAACTAAGCAAAAATATGTATGTCCTTGCAGCCGAAAGCAATGGACCCAATTCTGAAAGACCAGTAAAATTTTTTATATTACTTAGCCATGAAATTCGTTTTTCGCCAATTCCAGGTCTTCCCTCTTTTTTGCCTTTCAGTCCACCGAATGTAGTCCATTTGAAACTTTAAAGATCTAAGCTTGAAAAACTGAGTGCCTGCATACTTATGTAGTAAAAAGTATGAAACCAAAACTCAATATATAATTGCGACCAACCTGGCGCCAAGCCGAAGATACAGTTGCGCTGCATCACATACAGGAAAGCTGTGGCAAGTATTAGCAACAAGTAAAACTTAAGAAACATTAAAAACAATTCTAATTTAAAATCATCGATCATCGAGTTGATAGCCCGAAGCTATGCATAGCCCCAAAGCTATGCTCTTAACCCGGCATCGGTGTGGTGGGGTATACCATACCCCAGAGGTTGTATTTTTGTAAATAATACGGATATCAGTTTTCTTATATTTGTTATTTTCTTTTACAAATTGCTTGCACATGAAATGTTTTTGCATTTTTTTTACGTAAAATTAAATGAAGAATAATATATAATTGCTGTCTTTTATATTTGTGTTGTTTCGTGAGGTTGCTGCTATATAAAGTTTTGGGGTATGTCATACCCCACCACACCAATAACGTAATTTTTTTTCACCACACCAACGCCGGGTTAAATAAAAGTCTTTTAATTCGTTAAAAGTTTGATATAAAATAAAATTTGAGCCAATTTTGTTGGCATTTATTCTCAATTTTTGTGCAGTAATACATCATTTCAATAAATTCAACAAGTGGTGTGACTCGCCAACTTCAAAACAAAAACCAACACGACCTGCAAAATGCGTCTTTAGTGATTTAGAATTGCGTTTTTATTTGTGTTTGTTTTCTTTATTATTATGATTAAGTAAAGCAAAATCTTAGAAATAAAACCAATCATAACTGTAAACTGGTACTAAGTCAAATAAGAGGTCGCTAATATTGTTTGTCAACGCTGCATCATACACATTCAGCAAGCACTAACGAACAATGCAAACTATGCAAGTTATATTTTATATTTATAAACATAAACTATAGAAAAGTAATAAGACGCCATGCACAGACGCCACGTTTGCTTATGTTAGCACTTTTTTTGAGAACCATTCATTAGATCTCCAATATTTGCGCTGTTGCAACGCTGACTTCCTGGTAAGTATCCAAAGTTTCCACCTCGATTTTCTCCAGCTTCACACCCTTCTTTTCGTGTGTCATTTTGTGATTGCGTAATTTGTAAGCCTGCTGGAATCCTTTACCGCACACGTCACAACTGAAAAGCAGACAAGCGATAGTAATAAGTTTTGGTAGTTTTATGTTGTCGAAATGATGAGCAAGTGAGCAAACTTACACATGAGGCTTCTCGCCAGTGTGTATCATTTTATGGAATTTCAGTGTGTTGGTGTAGGTAAATGCTTTGCCGCAGACATCGCAAACGTACGGGCGTTCGTTGGTGTGTATACTGTGGAAAAGAAATTCATAGTTATAAATATATTTTATATAAATATAAACGTAAATTGCAAAGACCAACAAACTCTTCACTAATAAGTTCAATTATTTACATACCGATGATGTTTATTTCTGGTCGATAGATCAGCAAAGGCGGCCGGACAATAGTTGCACTTGAACGGGCGATTGCCGGTGTGGGTATTCATGTGACGTGCCAGCTGTTGCGTTTGTGCAAAACAATGCCCACAAATTCTGCAATACATGAATCATTAAAAACATTCCTGAAAACGTAGGCAGTGGCCAACTTACTCGCACTCGTGTGGCTTGATGCCTTTATGCAGCTTTATGTGTTCCGTCAGTCGTCCTTGTGACGGGTATATGTTGCCGCATATGTCGCATATGAATGAGGTTTCTTTCAGTTTCTTCGGCTTTGGACCGCGTTTCGCTGGCGGCTTTTTGTCTCTGCCCATGGCCGCTGAGCGACTGGTGCTTGGCTTCTGTGATAGAGACTTTCGGGGGCGACCAGGCGGTCGACCACGGCCCACGCGTTTCGGCGCAGCCTTTGCGTTTGGTATAAAATCTTCATCGGATACATGAAAATCTTCCTCCTCCTGCTCCTCTATTTCATCAATGTCTTTGTAATCCTCCAAATATTCGATTTCATCGGACATGCCCGAGGCGGAACGCTAAAAAAACATCGCAAAACGCGCTATTAGCAAAAACCAATTGCAAACAACTAATATGTTCATGCTCGCTCACATCAAATGACTGGAATTCTTCAATGGCATCTACATCCTCATCAATGGGCACGTACACGTCCACCACATCGTCGACCTCTGTTTCGGACAACTCCTGCTTGATGCCCATGTCCACGTCCGGCTCCAGCTTCAGCACAATATCCTCGCCATCATCCAGCTCCAGTGTCAGATCAGCTGACGCGTTGTTCGCATCAACTTCCACCACCACGGGCGCTATAAAACGACTCAAGTGTTTGTACGAACGCTGGCAGGTTTGACGAAATTTGTACGCAACACGCAGGTACTTCAAACACTTGGTGCAAATCTTGTCCGGATAATGATCGAACTGTTTGATCTGGGAAAACAACAAATAAACAAATTTTCGTAGATTGTAGTGCAAACCAACGCTAGGACAATATTGCGCGCAAAAATAATACTCACTGGCACGCCACCGCACTCCAGTATCATTTGCGTCAAATCTTTGTCACTGTTCTTGTCGAAAATCGTTTGCATCTCCTCCTGCGACTGCCGCAAGCAGATGCGGCAGACTATCCATTTTTCCGTTGCGCTGGACTTCATGGTGGCTCCCACGTTTTAATTCCAAATTTTTCGATATTTTTGGGGATTTACGTGAGTTATTAATGATTTTTACAAAATTTCTACGCGGTGAGTGGAAAAAAACGACGCGCTGTGGCTTGTTTGGCACTCAATGACAGCAGCTGTCAGCTGCATAGAACTGAGAACAGATATGCTACGGCTTTCAAAAGTTGTTGTGAACAGTACTAACAGGGATGCATTCTGTTACCAACATGCAGCTTAACTTTGAACAGTCCATTCACTACCTTTATATGTGTGAACTAAAAAAACGTGTACTTCACTTTACGTTTTTTACTTAGTTTTCGTCGTTTCTTATGACCCATAACCGATTTATTGGTTACGAGTGCATTATTTCCTCACACTTTTTGTTAATTTATTCTTCAATATCGTAGGACTTAACCCAGAATATTTTTGTATTCCAATTACTTTAATGCAATTTTCTTTTGTACTATAATAAATTTACAAAACTTTTCCAAAAAAGATGGGACCAATTTGTATATAACTTTTGTCGATTAACCGCAATACATAAATTTGCTTATAGTTATTGTAAATTATCCATACTATCATCGCTTAGCTTCAAAATTCTGGTGTCCGTATTGTGCGTTCGCTCGTGTGTACGCTTGTGATGCAGCTGAGCGAATTTCTTGTCGCAATATTCACATCTACAAACAAATAGTTAAGCAAGAGATATACTACTGCCGCAAATTTGAAGAAAAATTAAATTTCAACTCACTGAAATGGCTTCTCGCCAGTATGCGTCATTATATGCACCTTAAGCACATTGGAATATGAAAAAGCCTTACCGCAAATATGACAAGGATAGGGGCGTTCATTCGTGTGTATGCTACATATTTGTAAATTCATAAATTTCATGACCATTATTCAATACAAAAAAATATATATAAGCTTGAACCCACCGTTCATGTTTAATGCATGTCGAAGGATCGGCAAAGCATGAAGTGCAGAATTTACATTTAAACGGCCGACTGCCTGTGTGTGAATTCATGTGCCGCGCCAATTGTGGTGTCTGCGCAAAGCGTTTATGGCATATTCTGCAATTACAAAGACCATTAGACTAGGATCAGTACCGGCAATTAAGCAGCCTTACTCGCATTCATGTGGTTTCACTTTAGTGTGAATTTTCATGTGCAACGTCAGCTTGGACTTTTCGCTGTACATGTTGCCGCAGAAACTACAAACGTAGGTGGCCGATTTAAGCTTGCCAATTTCCTCTCCTTCCTCCTTCCGATCCAATTTTAAGTGCGGTTTGGCACTTTTTGTTTTCGTTTTTCGTTTGCGTTTCTGTGGCAATTTCAGTTTCTCTGGGTTATCGGTGTCCAAATCGGGCAAAGAGTCTTGTTTCACCTCATACACCTCAAATGTATCTTCTTCCCCATAGTTCTGCGTATCTTGCATCTCCACTTCGTATGAAAACTTCTCAACTTGGGTTACGGATTCTTGCGAGTTCTGGTTTTCTTTCAACACTTCAAACGTGCTCGAGGCGTAAGTAAACTTGTACTCTTCATCTTCGTTAGAATCATCCTCCAAAAAATCTAAACGCTCAGTCGATATATCAATGTACTGAAAAGAACAATGCTTAAATGCGGTCAATAAGTTAACACATTAGAACTGAGAGCGTAACACTTATGGAAATGAGCTGCACATTATTGAGGTAGGATCTTTCGGGTTTGAAGCATGGCCTATGAGATTGCATACAAATAGTTTTTGCCACGCCTCTATTTGAGCACTAGAAACTCATAATTTATAGGTGCAACCAACTAATTACAACTTGTTGCCATTTGGCAACGCCATCAGCTCTAACGGCTTATATGGCAACGCCGCACAGCGCTTTCCCACAATTTTCTTTCAAAATTGGCCCTTGTGTCCTACCTCTGCGCCCGAGGCACCAATATCGCTATCCTCGCTTTGCTGTCCCTCTGGCACACTAAACTCTTGAAATTCTCCACATTGTTCTTCTCCCTCCACCACCTGTACTTCATCATCCGCATCATCCTGCTTGATAAATATAATTGATTTCGGGCTTGTCTCCGCTGGCCTGGGGCACACTTCAAACATGGTCATTGATGTCTCTTGGTCCGACTTTTGTCGTTTGATCGACGGAGCTGGTTCTTCATGCAGGAACTGCAACAACTGTTGTTGCGAACGCTGGCACAACGTTCGAAACTTGTGCGCCGCTCTGAAAAGCAGCAGACACTTGTCGCATATTTTGTTGGGGAAATTACCATTCTCACTCAACTGAAAAACCAAAACAAATGTACTATAAACAAATTTTGTACTTCTTTTTATAATTACACACCGTAATGCCGCCACATTCCTCAATTTTTTTTGTAATGTGCTCCACTGCCGTATCGCTGCCAAATAAGGGCGAAAGCTTTGTGCCATTGCTTTTCAAGCAAATCCGACAAACTATCCATTTATTTGTATCTTCAGTGTCCATTGTGGGACTTGCGTTTAAATTTAAATACGACTTTCTGGCTCTTTTTTGTAATTTTATGGAAATAGTTGGCAAGGGATCACGCAATAACGATTTACTCTTCCTAGGTGATTTTTGGCATATCAACGGGGCGGTTGGCATTTCGGGAACATAAATTCGACAACACAAACAGCGCAGAGTTGCATTTGGTTACCTTTTGGTTGCTTACATGCCTTGAGTGCTCTGAGTTATTTGTTGCTCTTATTTATTGTAATGTTGTACGTTTCCAGTCTGCTTAACAAAATATAATAATATCGCTAAATTGCAGATTAAATAATATGTACATGTTAATTAATTTAAATGATTTAGTACACTACTTAAATTTCCTCGGGAACGTATTCAACCAACCTGGCAATGCGGTATATTTCAGCTCGTTGACTGTGTTTTTGACATTTCATAGAGCTCTTTTGCTTGACAGTTGCCGCGACGACGCTTGGCATTTTGCATTTTCCGTGTTTTCCCTAGGATCGGGCTAATTTCTTGCTTATCTTGCACGATACAAGCGTTAAAAATAATCACAACAGTTAAATTCCAATGACAGAGATAAAACTTGAGGTGGACACTACGTTAGTATGCCGCATTTGCCTGCAACAGAGCGAAGAGGGCGAGGAGATGGCGTCCATATTCGACAGAGACGCTACAGACGAGTCGATTTGTTTGTACGAAAAGATCGAGAAATGTGGCGGCATCAAGGCAAGTGAAGGCCAACAAGTAGTGTAAGCAATTTCCACGACACTCACTTATCACATTTCTGTAGATTCTAACCGAGCCCGAGCTGCCGACGCGCATCTGCAAGAAGTGCAACGCCTTTTTAACTATAGCCTACAAGTTTCGTGTTATCTGCAAGAACTCTGACGA
Source organism: Melieria omissa (assembly GCA_963971225.1). Taxonomy (NCBI): domain Eukaryota; kingdom Metazoa; phylum Arthropoda; class Insecta; order Diptera; family Ulidiidae; genus Melieria; species Melieria omissa. The sequence continues at coordinate 68,926,320 of OZ020267.1, read as the reverse complement.
CTACTTGCGCGAATTCGTGTGCAAGGCGGCGCACAGCTGCGACGATGACGACGGCATCTCGGAGTACTTGATGGAGTACACTCCGGAGGGAGGACACAAAACGAGTGTGGCGCAAGTGTTGCAGCAGGCCGGGCACAATGTAGACGATGGCAACTACGACTACGAGGAGGTGGACGAGTACACGGAACTATGGCTACAGGATGGCACTAACGAGGATGACCTTATAGAGGAGGATCACGGCGACAGTTCACAGCATTCGACGCAGTCACCCAGTCCGTCTAAGAAGACGTTGGGCATCTCTTCGGACGGAACGGCGGTCATACGCGTCAAATCGGAACGACAGCTGACCAGAGAGAAGCAGATACATATCTGCGATATTTGTGGCAATGTGTACCCGCGCAAATATGCCTTGGAGGCGCATATGCGGCGCCATCGTGACGAACGTCCCTATGAATGCGAGTAGGTGCACAATTTTTTGGTTGCCGCCTCATATATCTAATGACACAATGGTGTGTTTGTAATTGCAGAATCTGCGGTCAATCGTTCCATCTGAATTTCCAGCTGACGCGACACATACGCAAACACACAGGTGTGCGTCCGTATACGTGCCAGTACTGCAAGCGCAGTTTTGCCGATCGTTCAACGATGCGGAAGCATGAAAGGTACTAATCGTAGAGAACCTTCATTGAGGACTACTAATTCATGACGATCTTTTATAGAATACATCGCAACGAGCGACCGTACACATGCGAAACCTGCGGAAAAAGCTTCACCTACTCCAGCGTGTTGAAGGTGCACCAACTGACGCACACAGGCGAGAAGCCATTCAAGTGCGTATAACAATTATCAGCATTGTTGGCCTTGTTCGGCAACAGCGCAGTCGTTAGACTGGTGACTGAAAGCGTAGCACAATGGTCGAATTTGGCTTTTAAAAAATTTTAAAAATTTTGAATTGACTCGCATAAAACATGTACAAATTTACTAATCCTAATCGCAAAACTTAAAAATACCCAAACATCAAAAAATCTCTGAAATCTTACAAATAAACAAAATGCCTACGATGTTAGCAAAAATTAACAAAAAGAAATAAACACCTATTTTCTAAAAAGAAACATTAAAACAATCATCATTAAAGCAAAACATAAACAGCATAGCAATTAAATCGTCAGAGAATTAGAAATTATTATCGTCGTGCGTTTTGACTTTTGATCATTCGGCTGCCTCGCTTCGGCCACAGTGCACTGCCGGCAGCATACTTTATAGGCACACGTGATTAACATTGTTTTTTCGCTTTCTTCGCAGCTGCGGCATTTGTGGCAAACGTTTCTCGCGAGCCCACCACCTGCGCGCACATCTCGAAACCCTGCTGCACCAGAACGATCCACGCTCAAAAGTGCTACTCAAGCAAATTAAACGCGAAGAAGACTATCCCTGCACGGCGCAAGAGGAATTCTTGAACGCGTAAAGCCAGCTGAACCGTCTACGCATAGCCAAAACAATACACAAAACGCATACACAACAGCAACAAAAGCAAAACTAACACTAACAATTGCAGTTGTTGTAATCTGACCAAATTAGCAGGCAAAACAAAAACACATTTTTAATTTTCACTTAATTTCATCGTTTTGCATATATTGTATAAAAACAGGAGCGCGTGGAGTTTAATCAATCAATAAAAAAATAGAAAGTGCTAGCAATGAGAAACACACACATAATGCATTTCAATTTGTCAATGACCACTTCCCACTGGTATTGCAGACAAAAAGCAAAACTGGCTGGTTTTTCTATTATATTTACAAATTAAATAACAAAAGCGAGTAGCAGGGAAGTGGACACTGGCGCACGGTCGGTTAAGTTATTATTATTTTTGGATTTTTTTAGGCAAATTCTAAAACCATTATTGCAATTTATACGCAATCAGAAAATTTCAATTGTATTTCGCTAACATTTTTATTCCTTGTTTGTTTTTTTTTTGTATTTGTTTATGTTTCCACATTTTAGGTTTTGCATTTTTTTGTTCGTTTTGTTTTGCTTTCCAGGTGGCGGCACAATCCATGCACGTTCGTCATAAACTTAATACATTTTTCCGCTTTTGTTGCTTTTCTGATTTTCTGATTTTATTTGCACAGCAAAGAACACGCTTGGGAAGGCGGCCAGCGAACTGGAGCTTGGTTCAGTTTACTTGGACACCATGCGCATTTTATCCTTAATTAAATTCCTTAATTCTGTGATCATAAGTTCATGTGATTCTTTGAATATAGATGCCACGTCGCCGATGAGGGTCGCCTCCACTTCGGCCTTTAGCGACATGTCCGCCATGAAGGAGTTCAGCTCGCGTGGCAGCGTCGGCGTGTTCCAGTGCTCTGTGTGTGGGCGAACAACAATCAAAGTATGTAATTTGAATTTCATTTATTATTGCAAAATTATTAACAACTCACGTATGGCAGTTTCACAGCTTTGCAGTAGCTTCTTTAAGTGTCGCATCAGCTCCAGCAACAACTGACATCGCTCCTTTTCGCTGACGATATGCTGTTGTACACTGTTTTCGCTTGTGGGCTTCTTGCGTGATTTTGGCTTGGCGGGCGCTTGCATTTTCTCGTAGAACACCGACAACACAAAAGCATACAACGAGAGTATCTGCAGATGGCAGCAACATTTTAAAGTTACAATCGATTCATTTTTTTAACATAAAACCAACAAATTCATTCATTAAACAAATTATTTTCGCTCACCTCTAAGCACGCCGCCACCTTGTTCTGCCACTCGCGACGCCGCCACAGTCCGTCCTCGGCTGCCTCGTTGCTTTCGCGAATGGTCTGCGCACAGTGCTGCGCTATTTTGCTCGCATTATCACTGACCACCTTGCACTGGAGCGGCAGGTTGCTGTCGCCCGCATACAAATCCAGCACCAGCTTCGCCAAATCGCTAAAGAACTGCTCGTACGGCAGCTCCAGCAGCAGATGCAAGCGCGTCGGCAGCAAATTGACTAGAAACCGATTCGACAGCGGCCGGTACTTCATGAGCCTCAGTCGCTGATACAGCCCGGTCCACGAGTCGCGCAGCAGTTCGATTGTGTCCGTCTCCTTGGCGCCGTGCTCCGCACCGTCAACGCTACCACTCGTGCTGTTGGTATTGTTGAGTGCAGCATTGCAATTGGCCGCCTTGGTCGGTGTCGGCTTGTAAGCGTGCTTGACCAGCGGCACCGGATGGAAGAGATCCACAAAGGCTGCGACCAGACGCAGCAGCAACGAGCGCACCTGCAACACTTCTACCTCCTGGTCGAAGGACTCCTTGCGCTCGGTCTCCACGTCCACCAAGTGTACTGGGTCCCAGCGTACCAGCGCGCCCAAATCACGATTGTCGCTCAACTCGTGCCACGAGATGCGATCGTCCGCCGGCTCCACGCTCATGGCGCTGTATGTGGCCAGATTCTGCTGCACGTTGCCGTACAGCATTACCAGATCGCACAGCTGCGCTTCCACGGCGGTCGAGACATAGTGCAGACTGTTGGTCAGCCGCTCCTTGAAATTCATGAACTCCTCCAGTTTGGAGAATGTGCAGAAGCGATACGTGAGCGCAATATACTCGAGGCGCTCTTTGTAGCTGTTCGTGAAGAATTTCAGCGTGGCATCGAAGACGGTGCGCGCCATGGAGAAGCGGCCGCACAGCGGCAACAGATTGCAGTGGATATAGCCCATTGAGTCGAGCTGTATCTGCTTGATATCCAAGTAGTCGTACATCTCCTGCGCACCCAGCAAGCAGCCAAACATGTGGTAGATCTTCAGGCTGAGTAGCTTGACGTGGAAGTTGCTAGTGCTGTTGCGCAGCACATACTGCAGAAGGCAGAGTGCCTCGAACAGCCGATCCGACTTCTGCTCCTGCAGGCTGATGTCGTACATCACATTCGCTGTGGAGAGACAATGCAAAGGTAAGCAAACTCGTATTGTGTGGAAGTATGGCGTAAGTTGGTGCACCTGCCAGCAACGCGTACGGATCTGAAGGACCCATGTCGGTATGAAGCAAGTTCTTGCCAAACGAGCTCAGACCGTGCTCGTAGTGCAGCTTGAGAGCCGTGTAGAAAGCCAACAAATGCTCGGGCAATAAGTCTATGTGTGAGCCACAGATGCGAGAGATTTGCAGCGCACAGATGTGCTTCTGCATTTGCTCCTTCTGCAAACACAGAACACAAACCAATAAAGCAAATATAAAAAAATACAATACAATACAAAAATACAAATCTCTCTTTTAGTAAAATTGTGCATACATTTTGTGGCAGTGTTGTCGAGCTGATGCCACTTTCCAGCAACAGTTTGCAAGCCAGATCCTGACGCTCCTTCATGCTGATTGTGGGTAAGAACAGCGTAATATCGTGTGTACAGCAGGATTTGTCGCCAAAAAGCCGAAAATACTCCGTGACCAGCTCGGCAAAGTCGCCGAGCAACGCCTTCGCATCCAGCTGTTGGTCGCGCATGCGTTTGTGCAGCTCCAGGCGCGCCAGATAAGGGCCCCGCACCTTACGATCGGCAGATTCAATTAGCTGCAGGCAGGAGGAATTGTTATTGACCATAAAATAGGTGCAAATTTATTAAAATTCATTTCTGAAGCTAGTTTTACCTGACACAGAAAATCGTGGCATTCGTCTAAAGCATTTAGCGCGTTTGTGTCTTTTTCTGCATCTGTCTTTTCAGTGGCTGTTTGCTGTTGTGTCTTCAACAATTCAAAGCAACTGCTTAGATAGTCCTGATAGTAGTCCCAGCGATCGTGACTTGAATATGAATTTATTGTTACGCTAACATTTAATGCGCCAATGGACAACTTACTCATCCTGCAGCAACTGCTTGAGCAGCACATTGATCTCTGGCCACATTTCCAGCTGTTTCAACAAATTGATTTTCATATAAACCGGAGCGCCCGGATACAGTTTTTCGCACACGGCACCACTCAAAAAATCCAGCGCCTCTTTGAACTTCTGCTGCAATTTCAGTATGTGCAGATAGAGGAAAACCTCCTGCTCCGACTCCAGCTTATTCTCCGCAATCAGCTTGTCCACCATGCGTTGCGCCAGCGCCAGATATATTTTACGCTTGTTCGGGTCGTTGCTTTCCGGTCCACGTATGCCCTGCAAGGGGTAAAATACAATTAAATCGATTTGAGGAAGAAAAACCACAAGCAACAATAATTCTTTGATGAACAGCAGTAAGCGCTCCAAGTCGACGAAGGACCGGAATTGTTCAGTTTGAATTACTTGAAGACCTCTCAGCGTTAACAGCTTTTGAACACGAACATTTCTTACCTGCAGCACCACACTCATGACCGCCCAGAAGTAGTAAGCATTCTTGGGTTGCGCCTTGAACAGCTGCAAGGCGACCGACTGCTGCGCCTTAAAGTCCTCCATGCGCACATGTGATATGAAAAGATGCGCAAGCAGTTCCTCATTGCCCGGCGATTGCTTTACGGCGCTGTTGTACAAATCCACAATTTTGTCCACTGCAAATACAATGCTCAATTTTAGATGCTTTCTGATGGCCGCCATGCCAAATTTATTTTTTGTAGGTATATTTAATAAATTTAGTATTCATTCTTATACTAAACAATTTACTATTTTGCCAAAAATGTTTTCAATGTGTTTTCGTTATTTTGAAAATGATTTCAATGCAGTCTTGCGGCTATGTGTAACATGCCCAGACGACTGGCTAATAATAATGGCGTACAGTGAACTCAATATTTGTGGCTGAAGATGAATTTTTTTTTGCTATATGGCAAAAAATATAATTTTAACGTGTGCACAGAAAGTACCAGCAGGAAGCTAATTAGCGTCTTCAGTTTTTACGCGCTACACTAGTGGGCATCGGTGTTGTAAGTTCCACATGTTTACTTATTGAAAATTAATAAGTGTAAAAGTTTGACTTGAAAAGTTTAACTCTGACTTCCCTTAAGTCGGGTTTGGTTTACAAAAAGCAAATTTTTATCATTTCGATTAGATGTAAAAAATAATATTAATAGGGGAATTCTTTGTAATGTGCCACTGTTTGTAATGTGCCATTCCTGCTCGATTTTGACGTTCCAGCAATCCAAGCAAAAAAATGCCTATCGTCATTTAAGGTATATATGACAACATCAATTTTAATGTGGGTTTTGAGGGCACAGACACATTAACTCGGTAAAGGTAAATAAAAGTGTGAAAAATGGTTAAGAAAAAACTTAAAAATAAATACTGAAGGTTTTTCTTCGCGTGAAAAATAAATCAAATACGCACAAAAAACAAAGGTAAATATCAGTGTTGGACTTATTTTTGTCTTTTCATAATCTAAAATGATATCCGAGCATATCATAAGAGGAGAACATTTATTCAATGATTTCCAAAATGTCGTGAAAAGGTAAAGTGCCACCACTCTTTTTTCAATGTTTTGTGGTAAAATGACTTTTTGATGCTCGGAATCGTAATGAAAGTGAATTTAAAGTGTTCTTAGTCAATTTTTGTCTAATCCTGTCATGAGGAATACATTTGTTCAGTTTTGTTTATTAATTTTCATATAATTATTCGCTTTATTCGTTACCATTCAATTTGCATTTTGATTTCGGTAATTTTCTAGGCAATTCAAACTAAATTTTTTTTTGGAGTGGCACTTTACATTTAAAAAATTTATGGTGTCGATTTTTAAGACTTTGGGAAATTGGCTGTAAAATTAGTATTTACAAAAAAATTAAAATGAGGTGTTTTCCTACATCATAGCTCTTTAAACCCTCTTTCCAACGTTATATTTAAATTGGCGATAAGTATTTAATAAGTTTGAAATTAGTTTATAGTTTAGCAGATATTATAGATAATTTTTATTGCACAGGCGATGTGTAGATTGACCAAGAAGGATTATAACGTAGCAGCCTCAAAATGTTTAACTTTCAAGCACATAAACCTCTACTTTTAAGTGTGAGTTATCTGAATAAATAGTCCCAAGTCACGCTTAAAAAGTTTCGTTATTTTAGACAACCTACAGGTGGGTCCACTCAACATACCAATTGTAGAGTATGGCCAAGTATTTTACATATAAAGAGCTTTGCCGTGTTCTTTGTGTTTGTTGTTGTTGTTTGTGTCTATGCTATTTTCTTGTATTCTTGTCGCTTTGAATGAACTGTGCGCACACTTACGTTGCTCCAATTCTTTGTAACAGAATGACAGCACCTGCAACGTTGCATCGTCCACCGGTTTTTCGTTGGCAACGGCCTGCAAGAATCCATGACTCTCGTCGTAGCGTCCCAGACGCAGCAGCGCCAAACCCTTGAGCGCACGGGCACACAACAAAGTTGGATGTTTCTTCAATAGTTTTTCCGTTTCCTGCAGGGCTTTGCGATTGTTGCCAACTTCGAGGTTATCTGTGAGAAGAAATTAATATGAATGAAAATCAAATGAAAATATATCATGAATAAAGTCCCAACTTGGTTGTCAAAAAATAATTTAAGAAATACATAAAATAAAATTTAAAAATTAAAATCGATTAAAAATTATGAAAGAGACTTCGGTAGTCATAAACATAAAAATGTAATACAAAATATATGCACCTATATTTAATTTAATGTTTTCTTTAATCTAAACACCATTAAAAAAAATCTAATCTGTTAAATATCTCTGTTTGTATCAAAATGCAAGTAATTAATTCAAATAAATATAATAATTAATAAAAAGTCCATGGGAAAATTGTATTTCAGCTTTCAAACCAATGTCGATCAACAAGTCTTTCAACTTATCGATAAAGCATATTCTTTTTCATATTGAACACTATTCGACCGTTTTTACACTTTCCAACACTATGTGCACATTTGAAAGAACAAAAAACCACTGATATTATCACACAAAAACAACAGAGATATTCCTCATGACTGCTTTACATTGCATTGGGAAACAATGCCAGTAACACGCAGCCACAGTTGGCATCAGCCGAACGCCACCCACTCACCGTAAATGGGTCGCAATCGCCGCTCAAACACGGCAGGATCTTGCACGTGCTGTGCCATCTCTCCACTCTTTGCGTTTACACTTTGGCGCTGCGCAGTGTCTTCTTCTGTTTCGGCTCCTGCTGTTCTGTTCCGTTCAGCTGTCAATCGCTTCTTCTTGCTTTTCGTCTAGTTTTTCTCTATTTTACTTTCGCTTGCCGTTTGCTGCTGCTGCTGCCGCCGCCACTGCCAAAAACTGCTCCTCCGCCTCCAGCCGCTGACCCGATCCAACTGACTAACACACCCGCTGTCTATTCCCTTGTATCGCACGCAATCGGCGCCTATGTCTCGCCCAGCGCGTGCTCGCACCGTTCGCAAAAACGCTCCTTGGCTTATTCAAAGTGCTTTACCAATTTCATTGCTTTCGGTTGCTGGTCTCACTGGTTGCGCTGCAATTTTACTTTGCCGTACCTGCAATTTTCTCTTTTCACTTTTCTTTATGCTTTGGCAATTGGATTCTTTTTTCTTCCTGGCGCTACTCCGGTTACTTGGCCGCTTATTCAACACTCTCGCTACTGTTGCTGCCGTCACAAAACGATTTTCACACTGCTATAGCGACAGCCAAAGCGAATATTAATTAATTTAATTTATATTTCAAAAATTTTCACCAAAAAATTCGTCAAAACTTGCAGCCAGGCCTCGCAGAAATCGAAAGAGCATACGGCAAAAATTGTATGTGAAGAGGCACTTGGCTAAATGTCACCTGAAAGCGCATGAAAGGAAGGTGTGCATGCGAAGCCGTCACAGTAGCGGCGAACAAATTGCAACCCGGCTGCTGATTCGAGACAGGCGATGAAATATTCCCCACTCGCAGACAACCGTTTCGCCACATTGACACATTCTCACCGCTTTCGCGCGAACGAACAGGTAGAAAACAGAAAACAGCTGCTGGCAATGCAAAAAGGAATCGCAATCGAAAAGGGAATCGCAGAAGTAGCAGGAACTGTGAGGCCAATGTGGAACTACAAGCGCGCAACAGCAACAAAGCAAGACTTGAAGCGCCCAAACAAATCACAAATTAAACTCGGCCACGCATAGCGAACACTGTAGGAGCGCAGCAATTGGCCCAGATCGCAGTTAGCCGAGAATTGCTAGAAAGCAAATTCCCCACTGCTACCATTTTTGGGCACATTTGGCATTTGCCTTTTGCTGATTTGCTGCAAATTTGTAGATTTGCTAGAATTCCGCCCCACCAAAAGAGAGAAAAACACTAGTTGAGACTGCAGAAAGAGAACCTAACGCCAGCACTACCACTTGCGCTGCATTTGCAATGAAATGAGATTGTCCTGGCTTAGTGAGCTGGTCGGCGTTATCAGTGCGAACACGAGCCAACTGTACGAGGAGACCACGCGCTTCCTGCAGCACCTCTACGGCAACCTGACGCAATTACTGCTGCTGCTGCAGGAGAACTGCCGCGCCAACGTGCTGCACTGGAGCACCAAGCTGTATCAGCGCGTCTGTGAATCCGCAATCGAAGCCCTGGAGCACATCATCTACGCGTGTCTGGTGTACTTGCTAGTATGCCTGGGACTCTACCTCAGCACACGCAGCAACAGTCGGCTGTGGCGCTGGTGCAAGTTGGTGCGCCGCGTGCGCTTTCCGCTGAATCAGGGGCCGCAACGAGTGCTGCTGGTCACATCACATCCGGACGATGAGTGCATGTTCTTTGGCCCACTGCTGTACACACTAACGCACCACGAAGGCTGCTTGGTGTACGTGCTATGCTTGTCCAATGGTAAGACGGTCAGCGCATAAAACGTCGCGTATCTGTGTTAACACTCTTTCCCCAATGCACCGCAGGTGACTACGAGAATCAATCAAACCTGCGGCGCGAAGAGCTGTGGCGCTCGTGCATGCGGCTGGGCGTGCCCGAGTCCAACATCATTCTGGTGAATGCCACGAATCTTCCCGACGATCCCAATGTGGAGTGGAAAGCGCCGGTGGTGGCCAACCTCATACTGCATACCGTCGAGAGTCTCAACATACAGGCGATCTTCACATTCGACAGGGACGGTGTGAGTCAGCATCCCAATCACTGTGCTGTGTATTTTGCAGCGGCATCACTGTATTTAGCTAATTTATTACCCGAAGGTGAGACACCAACAAACGGCTAAAAATCGCATGCCAGTAGCCAATGTGTGTGTGCCACTATTGACACATTTTCTAGGCATCGGCACTGATGATTCAACTTTAATCGCCTTAAATTAGAATCAATTAGATTTAATTTAGTTGGCGAAGTACTAATGAAAATTCGGGTTTTCTCCTATGTAGATTGTAAATTTTATACATTGGACTCCATTAATACGCTAAGGAAATATTTATCCATTTTCGATTTGCTTTGTACGTGCTGCATATCAACACATTGGTAAGTGACTATAGAAGCTTATCACTTATTCTGTCAGAGTAATCGAATTAGATTAAGAAACTCACAATTCATGAAGTGATACTCATGATTCGATCATTTTGGAGTGAGATATCAAACCTTTCTTTATACACATTTTGACATCCATGCATAAGTTAAAAATTAAGATTTATTATCGATGAATGACCAATTTTGTATGAAAGTTCTGCTCAACGCTGCTGCTGTGTAGTGCGGACTTACAAACAGTTCGACAGTTTAAATTTGTGTTTATACAATTTGTATATTTATTGTTTAAATAAGCACATCCACTGATCAGTTGCTTGCCCATTGGAAAAGTCGTATATACTTTAAGAAATCTGACTATTTTTTATTAAATTTCAAATTTAGCAATTTTTCAATACGAACATCAAAATATACACAAGTCTTACCTAATCCGAAATACGTTACATAAATTTGTGCTACTAAAAAGTTGTTCATCTATCCGCCAGGTGCATAATGAACTGGGAGGAGGCAGCTATTATACGTAGGGCAATGCGGGAACACAAATCTCAAATGAAATGGTTCCGCTGGCTCTACATTTACTTCTCCCGCTATATGTTCATCAATTCGCTGCGCGAGGTCAATCTCTCCGACATCGAACTGGAGATGCAGCTACTCGATTCATTTTGATTGCGGTGCGTGAAATGAACCAAACGCATTAATGTGAACACTAAAATGATAGCAAGAAGATGAAAAAGAGATTAAAAATCAAACAATAAATACACAATGTAACAAACACCAAAAGACAAACGAACCTCTCTACCTAAGAGCCCCGGGCGCATTCCGGCGGATGGACGGCCATGACGACGATTCTACGTAAAGCAAAATGCAACCACGACAGCAAGAAGAAAAACGCTTTTGCCAATTAAACAACCACAACAACAGAAACCTCTACATACATTTTACATACTCGTATAGCATACGACCACATACATTTTAAGCATGGGTACATATCCGCTCCATTTAGTTAGCGTTCCTTGAGTTCCCTTTTATTTGATTCGATACAATTTGTCGCTTGTTTTGTTTTTTATTACATATATTGAATATTTTGAAGTTGATGCCTCTGCGTTGAAGTTTGAAGAAGAAGTTTTATTGCATATTGATGTTGTTTATTAATTGAATAAATTAATTACTTGTAATTTTTAACTAATTTATAAAGCCAGTCAGTTAGCCAGTCAGAGTCATAGCTGAGATTTATATAAATGGTTGCTTACTATATACTAAATATACATATATAAACATATTGTATTACAGCTAAGGCAGTTATAATGCGTCACCGCCCTCGTACACTGGGCGGTGGTAGCTTTGATTTGTATGGTGAACCAGCAGCGAAGAACGTTTACTACTTTTGTGTAATTTTACATAATATTTTTGTTTACTAGTAGTTCACCCTCACACATGCAAACACAGTCGGATATCCTACTTACCAATATACCGTACAGTTTTGTTGCTTAAAATTATTTGTATTAATTTTGAGTTGACTTCGTTCCTGACACACAACTGTGAACAAAAAACTAAAAATCAAAAACAAAGCATGTAAAAATAAAAAATAAAGGAAATTTTAATATGCAGATATTTGCGCAAAAAAATGAAACTATTTTCATATGACGCTGTTTTTATAATAAGTGCAAGGTGAATGTTTTTAACATTTGTTGTCTCCATTATTTTTGAACATAATAGTAAGTAAAAAAACAGCAATCGAATATTTTATACATTTTTATAAGGGAACACAAGCACTTTTAAAGCCAGTAACTGCCAATGTTCTCTACAAGAGTTAACAACATTTTGAACTTCGGAAAACGCCTTATTGCGAATATTGCAAATTAGCAAATCAGTTGCTGCTGGTGGTATAAAAATTTAATCATTGAATATTTTCTAAAACATATTTCATATATCGAAACACATACTGCATCTATATACTATCACTAAGTTTCATTTAATTTTTTATTTTGGTTTGAAAGACTCATTTCCAGCTTCTAAGAATATCATCCATATTTCTAACAATATTAGTAAAAGAAAAACTTCCAGTAAATTAAATTTCCATGAAAATTATACAAGCTAACCTATTTCCCCCATCAGAACATAAAGTTTACTTCGCAGACTTCTCAAGTACCGAACAAACATTATACAATTATCTCTACAACTAACAACACTACGCCTAAACATCTTTCAACTCATTTGCTCTCATCTGGCAACGCAAACTTTTCATTGCGAATGTCAGCGAAACGCTTCAAGCTTCAATTACGTCATTACACGCAGTTTGTCGCATGCGGACTGCCGTGCAGCAAAAAATAGTACCGCTCACATACATTCCTAGTTCACGTGTCACATCATTGCCACAGTCAACGTCGAGTTGTCGTAGCCTCTTGCAAAAGTTGGAGCGAAAGTGAAATATTCAAATACATCGGCTCTCTTTGTGTTGCCGCACACTTTCTGCTCGCTTTTCGCAAAATTTACCAGCAGCAGGCGTTTCGCGTGTTTATTGAATAGCCAGAAACGGTGACGGTGCGAAGTAATTGAAAACGCGAGTAAAGCTTGTCGGTGGGCTTATAATCGGTGGGAGAGCAAACTCTGTTTTGTGAAAAGTGATTTTTCTTAAAATCTTAGCTGAAATTGAAAGGCCATTGCTTTCGTGCTGTGATTTGGATTTGTCATTTTCTGCCAGCGCCAGCGACGACCGAGCCAAACGCTTCGGCTCGTGCCAACAATCGTGTTTCTCCTTCGCGTTCTCCTACTGCTTGTGTGCTGTCAGTGTCAAAGGCAACAAGAAATACAAAAAAGGGGAATTGTAAAAAATTAAAAAGAGTCGACCGAATAAATCGTGTGAAGATTCAAAAGTAAAAGCATCAATTAAAATTAGTGCTTTGCGCTTGGGGAGCCGTTCTAGCGATTGCATTGATCCAACAACATAGGAACACATCAGTGACCAGAGCATTAGCACCAGAAACAGAAGCAGCAGCAACAGAAGCAACAACAACATTCGAAATGTTGATCAAGGAATTGTAAGTACTGGCCGTGCGCCTGACCCCGTCGTCGTGAGGTTTGTGTGGCTTGTGTTGTTGTTTTTTGCGTCGAGTGGTAGCTGCCGTCGACGTCGAAAGTAAAGCTGGCAATTGGTTCGAGCCGTCTCGTCAACGTGTGGTGGCCATGAAAAACGTTTCTGCATGCTAGACAGCGCGTCAGCCATTCACTTGAGCGCCCAATGTCGCTAGTCGCGACGTAAGGTGATGGACGCGCGCCATTGGAGCACTTGGAAACTGCGTTCACTCCCCCACAACCGTTCATGGGCGCACACACACACACACCCGTAGAGTCGGTCGCAACTGCACGCTGGTTGCAGTGGCTGCGAATCTGACAATTCAACGTTTTCGCAATTGCCGCGAAAATTGTGACAAATCGATTTTCGACAGCGTTCGCCACCCCACGGCCCCACCGTCCGACCATATAAACAGCTCCAGCCGCGGCAACAGCAGTTCACGGCTCGGCTAGAGGAAAGTTCGAACTTGCGGTTGAGAACCGCAAGTTGGAAATTGCTCGCACGAAAGCGGATCTGGCGATAAAGCATGCGCACACAGGAGGACGCAAGAGGATGGCACAGCAAAGCAGAAAGTGAATTACCGTGTGTGTGTGGGGGGCAAGACGGGCCACGCCGCCTCCGCGTATGCCGCTTGCGCCAGCTGTCTGCGTTTTTGTTGTTGTTGGCAAAATGCGCGACCTTAAATTTTTTTACGTTTGGCCGCCAAAAGTGCTGCCGCTGTCGACGCTAACGCTAGCATCGACGTCGACGGGCACTGTCAATTTTTACTGGCGGCACCAAACGTTTGCAAATTTTCTACTTTGCCAGCCAGCTGCACTTGTCTCCAGGCCTTCACGGCTGCGCCTGCACTTCGGGTACACTGTGGGGGTGCTAGCGTTGAATTCTGCTTGTTTTGCGAGCGGCTGTAATGGGGTGATTACACTTGGTTCTAACCCATTGGCATTATTGCCAGTTGCGAGAAATGCGAAACCAATGCAAACAGCCAGCTGGAAAACGTGTTGGACGGTTTAGATGACGTGTTGCTAATTCAATGTGACGATGAGTGTTGTTTGCATATATTTTTGGCTAAGTACGTCATCTCTAGAACTATTTGATTAATTCATTTTGAGTCTCTGAGAGATTGTGAAGTGTAGAGATTGCTTCAAGCATTGAGTTTAGCCGGCTGAAAACGATGAATCAGTTCGCAAACTCGCTGTAAAATATGCAGTGAAGGAAAATTTTGCATAATCTGAATAAATTGCGAAGCTGAGAGGATTGCAAACAATAATTGGTTCAGTGCCCAATCGAGAAATATATATTGTCAGTGTATGTATGTAGAAGAATTGACATACTTATGCCCAGCCAGTCCAGTCCATGGGTGTTTATCAGGTAAAATTTAGTTTAAAATCTGTTTTTATTCATTAAAAAATTGAAGTCTGTAGGATTTTGTAGTATATTCTGAGTTACAAAAATGTAATTGCCAACACAACCCGTTTACGAAATTGTTTGAAAATTTTTTTGAAAAATTTGGATGCTGTAAAGTAAATACAAAAAGTACAGCGCCAGTAAAATAAAAATTCATTTTTTATATACATACATACGTGGGCAGTCCGATAAGTACTTAGCCCCATCGCCCGATGGTGCCACTATTGTAAGAGAAATTTACTATCGTGTAGTACATCCTTGTAGAGCCGTCTACTGTCAAAATTTCAGCCATATTGGATTTGTAGTTTTGTTTTGACCGCGTGTGGAAACGAACGTGTCCGCGGATTTTATAAAAATGGAAAAAGATCAATATCGGTCGGTGATTCGCCAAATTGGTCACATTAGGCTACGAACAGCTGCCCAATCCACCGTATTCTCCAGATTTGGCCCCGTGTGACTTCTTTTTGTTTCCAAACTTGAAAAAGTCACTCGCCGGGCAGAAATTTGAGTCGAATGTGGAGGTTATCGCCGCCACGGAGGCCTCTAGAAAACGTATTTTTCAGATGGGTTAAACAAGTTGGGGCATCGCTGGGTCAAGTGTATCGAGCTGAAAGGAGACTACGTTGAGAAATAAATCGCCACTTTTCCAAAATTTTCGTTTTTCTTTTGTAGGCTAGCCGGCCTCGATAGTCCAGCGGGTAGCGCTGGCTTCTCATACCACAGGCCCCTGGCTCGGGCTGGTGAAAAACTCGTCTTCTTATATCGCTATCCACATGAAGGGAATGAGAATTGCAAGAATCGCAAAACCTCCAAGTGTGAACGAAAAACTGCCAATCGCCGTTCGGATTCGGCGTTAAACTGTAGGTCCCCTCCCTCCCTTTCCCCGTCCGCTTGAAATGTGTGCTGTAACATATGTTGGCAAAACAGTGTTGCATACACAGTTCAAAAACGGGTGAAATATGTGGTATCACAATGGGCCTTTCAGGCCTCCGAGTGTGTCTCTTATAGAGGCAGTCACCGCAACCTAACCTAATCTTTGTAGGCTAAGTACTTATCGGACCACCCACGTATATATTCACTTTTCGCCTCGTAAGCCCAATTCAAGCCCGATTAAACAACTTTTAAACTTTTACGTAAATAAAAGTCCAGCACCATTAAATAAAAACTTATTTCTACATACATACATAGATATATGTGTATATCCACTCTGCGCTTCGCAAGCCCAGTTAAAGCGCGATTAAACAACTTTTACTCATTCGCTATTTTGTTGCCATATGGCACATTGCTACTTTGTGGACGTCTGAACCCCCTGTGGTTTCAAGAATACATTTTTTGTTGGTCCTTAGAATAGTTTGAAGTTTTAGGAAAAATACGAAATTAATAAACTGAATATTAAAGTTTAAAAAGGAGAAGTATACACGTTTTTTAGATAACTTTTTAATTTGACTTTTTTTTTCAATTTACAGTCGTGTCCGGGTATAGTGAACACCCTATGTAGTGAACACCTCGATATAGTGAACACCCAAATTTTAACATGGAGCCTCTAAATATTGAAAAAAATTGCTTTAAATTTCAAGCAAAAAACAAAAAGTGTATTTTGAGCAAATAAAACTTGTTTTTGAACAAAAATGTTAACCTTGATATAGTGAACAACCTCAATACTGTGAACAGGCCTTGCAATAATTAGTTCACTATATCCAAACACGACTGTAGATAATTTTTTTTTTTCTAATTTTGGCTGAAGCAAATGAAGAAATATTCAAATTTTCGTCATGCGAAAAAGTTTTATGTTTAAGTAATTCTTACAGCCACAACGATGTGGTTGCTCTAATAGAAAAGCACTCTAAAATACAGGGTTCGAGTGTAAAAAATAAAAAATTCGTATGGAATGTTGCTAGTAAAACCACATAGAAGTCTAAAACGTAAAATTTTAAATTTGAACTTTCCCCAGTAAAACCTGTAGCGAAAGCGTTAACCAAATCTAATTTTCAATTCTAATCAGCTCAAATTGATTGTTATGTATCTAAAGTGTTTAATTAACACTTGTCTTTGCCTTTCATACATCAACCCTTCACGTCTGCAAACCGTAATTTGGTCCCCGTAATTTGGTCCCACTTCTAAATAGCAACTGGAATTACTGCACATAATTTATATTTGCCCCGTTTTGAAATTAGCAACAGGCATGAATTGTGCTTTCTGTTCCCTTCCTTCTGCCCAACGCTACATTCGTGTGCTAACTCGTTTGCTGATAAGTGTATTCAAGCCACGATAAACGCCGCAACTTATCAGCACATTGGCAATTGGCCGGAGCACAGCATATTTTCCGCGTATTCCACACTATATAGTTACGTGTACTTGGAACTTATCTCGGCCGTAGAATTTATACATTTGTACATATGTACATATGTACATATGTACATATGTACAAATGTATAAATATAAAATATAAAATATTTTGTTTCTCCATCCTTTTCTGTTTGTTTGTCGTGTGTATTTTATGGGTGCATACGTATTAGATTTCTTATAATTGAAAGTTTTCATTGTTGTTAAGGAATGCTGGTCCCATATTGTTTTATTTCGACTCACTGACGCATGCTGCTCGCATATTAGTATTGAAGTACATTTAAAAAATATTTATTTAGATATATCTACTAAACTAGTTAAGTTTAGGGTTTGAAACCCTTTTCAACTCAATTTTCTCTCAGAACTGAATTTTTTTTAGTGTTCTTGAGAAGTATGAAAAAAAAATGACCTTTTGCCGTGAGAGGAAGCCTGCTTTCTGCTAGATATCCTTAACACGTTCACGCCGGGGCCGATTTTAATTTTTTTTGGTATGAGGCGGCGCTGAAATTAATGCCGTGCTTCATCTGGCTTTCATTAAATGTTTTTAATGAAAATACGTTAAATTGTCATTATTTTAATTTTCAGCGTCTAATAGCACAATCGAATGCGTACCACCAGCATTTAAAATATTGTTCGAAAAAGTGGTTTTTGGGCATCATGAAATATGGCATAGTAAAAAAGAAAAAAAATCGTACAGCCTTAGTGAACTATATACGCAGTTCGATAGGACTGCGCACTTTCTGAACCCTTACAAATTACTTGGTACACTAATCAAAATATTTTTTTCATGATTTGGTATAAAAATTTTCAGACAGAAAGATTTTCAGAAAATACAAAAATTGAAAAATATAGTATCCACAACTTTTTGACCTAAAGCAGGCACTGAAAGAGACTATGCCATATGGCATAGAATAACCAAAAGGGTTAACAAGAGACCAATAATTCCCAATTGGTCGCAGCTCCGGGCTATTGGGAGGATGGCAGTCGCGAGCAACGAAAAACACTCCATTGTCCTTATACCACTTTAGGACGTCTCGAGCATAGTGACAACTAGCGAGGTCGGGCCAAAACAGAATACCCACATTATGGCTTTTTATAAAGGGCAGAACACGATTTTCCAAGCACTCCTTTTTGTAAATTTCTGCATTTATTGTGCTCGACGTAACAAAGGGATCCGTTTTTCTACCACAGGAACAAATCGTTTGCCAAACCATCAGTTTTTGTGGAAATTTGGAACCGTTTTTTTATTCTTACGTCATCAAGTGCATCTTGTCGAGATGAAGCAGTGTAAAACTCTTGTCCCGGGATATATTTAAAATTCTTAAAACAGTAAGTTTCATCAGCCATTACAACACATTTAAATTTGGTCAATTGTGTTTCGGAAAGTTTTCTGCATCGCTGTTTTGCTGTCAAATTTTGTTTGGCGTTACGATCGGGCACAACTTGAGCTTTATAAGCTTTCAAATCTTCTTTTTCTTTTACTTTTTATACAAAACATTTCGAAATACCAATTTTTTTTTTGCTACTGCACGAGTGGATATCCTTGGATCCTTTTTAAACTCATGTTTCATTCTTTTTGCGCTGCGGATATCGCTTTGGTTATTGTTTCCACCACTTCCTTTTTTCCGATCTAAGCCCAAAGGATTATAAACGTTTTTTAACACACTCATCACCGTCGATGGTGCGAAATTTAGTTTTTTCGCAATTTTTCGTGCGCTTAGTTGTCTGTTAGAATTGAATTCGTGCAAAATCAATTTTCGCTTCTCCAATTGGCTTGCCATTTTAAAAGAATCAAAGAACTAAGTGAAAATAATTTTAATGGAGGACTTACGTTTAAATCATCGCAAGCTTAGGTTTGAAAGTTTTTTGCAAAATAAGTCGTAACGTGAGGCACAGGGGTGTTTTTTAGTGACCAAATTTTGGTGTGGACAGCCTTTATATTTTATATGCAGTATTTTTCGTTTAAAATGAACTTCCGCCTAAAACGAACCAATTTCAAAAGTACGCGCTTTATTTTTTTGTTTATTACGAACCCGTTTAAGGCGAATTTTCAGTTAAAACGAACCATTTTGCCCAGTCCCTCGAAGTTAGCTTTAAGGGAAAAATAAGGCAAAGTTTGTAATTTTTTTGTGGGATAATGAAAAGGCGTACAAACTTCCGGTTTTGACTATTAAATTCGTCTATTATTTAGGAGTTTAAAAAGTTAAAAAACTTGATGAAATTCAAAATGGCGGCTACAAAATGGCGATTTCCGTAGGCCTCTGCGCGCCAAACATCGCTCGAGAACTGTAATCCTGCAGCCTCTTGTAGTGGACTGAAATCAAAAAGCATTGTCATTACTTAAAGATAACAAAATTGTCTGTGCATTGAACCAGACTCAAAAAATTGAAACGAAAAATTCTTGCACAATGAATATTTGAAGAAAAAAGTTAAATTTTTTGCACCTTTTTTTAATTTCAACCACATTTAAAAATTAAAAATAAATAACTATTTATGCAAATTGTAGGTTCAAGGCATACAGAAAATCAAATACATTCGAGCAGTTTTTAGATGAAGAAAATCGGATCATTAGATCAAGTCCGGTGATTTCAGTTAGATTGGAAAAAATGGTTTCGAGATAAACGCGTTTGAAGCAAATTAGAGCAGTGGAGCGTCCCGTAGCGCGCGTGAGACAGGTGTGTTCTCCCATGAAAATACGCGTCGTATCAAAAAATCCTTTTACACACATATTCTACATATATGTAGCCTTCGTTTTATGCAAAAAAAAAAAAACCATTTTTCGGTCCAAATCCAGGGGAGCCTTCCCTTAAGCGAAAAATACTGTATATCAATTTTTAATATATAACACTCCTTCGCAAATCGATATTGTTTACGATTCTTGCCAAAACCAGTTGTTCTATCTGGTGGCGGACAAAGCTTATATGCTGTCCGAGGCAAATCGCCAGAGTGCCGCCCTTAAATTTTTGTATTTAGATACTTCTCTATTACTACTCTCGGTATGATAATGAGCATGTGGAAATATTGATATGAATGCAACTTTAAGACAATCGGCCTTATGCTGAATATCGTCATCGTCTGAAAAAATGACGATACGGCAACTTTCGTATGCTGCTCATCGTCCTATCGTCAGCTGACGACGGAGTGCTATGCTCGTCATCGTTATCGCCTTCGCCTTTCGTCTACCGACGAATATTTCCATCGTCGGAAATTTTGCTGACGAAACTAAAACGATACTGAAATAAAATTGGGATCTCCCGTTTCCCAATGGCTTCCCTTTTCCAGGGAAGGGAGCGTAGTGTGGTGGTAACATAGGTAACAAGGTTGGCTGTGGTATTTTCTGCAGTCAGCGAAGCGAAGCCCCAGCTTTTCCTTCCACCTGATCATTGCAGTGTCTTCCAGGCAGAAGTAATGGCCATTTACCAGGTTTCTATATGACTTATCTGCGAAAACACGTACAAAGCGGATGTCCACATATACTCGGACAGTCAGGCAGCCATCAAGCCGCTCGCGGAGGCGACCACCTCATCTAGGCTCGTCTTGGACTTCCAAAAATTCTTAATCACCCTAGCTAAAGGCTCCAACGTCTCATTATTTTGGGTGCCAGGGCACAAGGTATCGTAGGCCACTGCGAGGTGGGCGAACTCACCGGAGCAGAACGCTGCTTACCGAGGCCGCATCCTTCCTCCCAGTGGGGGCTCCACTTGCATTGGTCAAAGAAAAATAAATTACTTGGTTTCAGGCAACGCAAATAAGTCCACTGTTTGCATTAACAGCCTCCGCTGCACCGTCAAAGATTTATTTTCTTCCTCGTCGCTTGAAAAAACAGCTCGTAATCCATTTATTTTTCAAATAAACACACAAATCATTTGAAGTAACAGAATTTCCCACGTGAAATACACAAAACAAAAAATTTCCCACTCATAGAGTTGCCGTGTTTATTCAGTGCACAACGTTTCGTCTACGTTGCTTGTACAGCATACCGAAGTGTCGACGAAACGATAGATTTGACGATACACATAGACGATCGTCAACGATGAGTGAGACGACATTCAGCATAAGGCCGAATATTTTTCAGAAGTTTGGCGCCCATTTCAAATATTTTCAAATAATTGGCAGCCCTTCCCAATATGCCCCGCCCGAGGCATTTTCGTCATAAGCCGCGTGCTTAGACCGCCACCGGTTGTATCTAGTAAGGAGTGCGTCGTTAAAAATTGTGACATCGAAACAATTTTTGAAAAAATTGGTTTTATTTAACATGTCTTTTATGTAGACTTTAGAATTTATTAGAAACAAATTAGAATACCTTTTCAAGGGTAAAGTTTCTAACTTTTTTTGGAATACCCCTCATGAGGACTTTCATTGTTTCTTCGTTAATTCTATCATTTTATCATTACCATTTCCTCATTAAATACTCAATCAATGCTCTAAATGGGTATAAACTATTCAATGATAGAGTTTTCATGGCTCACCTGATCAAAGAAAGTTTGATTTGAATTTATATTAACGAAGTTATTAGCAAAATTGCATGTCACAATTTTTAACGACGCACTCCTTAGTAATGGTTACATCTATACTGGAAACCGGTACATATCTATTCAGATTCAGAAAATGTATGAAAGTACCATAAAATTTTTTTCCCATGAAAGTATTTTAATTAAATTTTATTTTATTTATTTATTTTTTATTTTAAAATTTTACTCGTGACAATCTTGCGTCATTTGGCGCACTAAACTAAAGTTGCAGTTTGCTTTGCATTTTTACAGTGTTTCAATAAAATGATTGAATAATGTGCTCACTCTCACTTCTTGGCTGCACGTAGATATTCTTGAATTCTTGACTGTATTTTATTCTTTGTCGTTCTGCATGCGGCACATCAACCAAATTGCATGCCGACAATGTTGACAATCACAACAACATTTGCTTGTTTGTTGTCTTTTTGCTATTTTACACACAACAACTTTTGCACAAAAACATCACGAAAAGAATAACAAAATGTAGGAAAAACATCAGACAGTAGTGTGACGACTGCTATCTATTCTCCCTCCCCCCCCAACTGCCACTAGCCCACGCCACTTTTTTACGCTTTTACAATTGTTGATGTTAGCTGTTGTTTTCTTGTTGTATATAAAATACTCGGCCATTGCGTGCGCAGCTGTGCATATGGAGATG
The DNA here is from genome assembly GCA_963971225.1 of Melieria omissa. NCBI lineage: Eukaryota > Metazoa > Arthropoda > Insecta > Diptera > Ulidiidae > Melieria > Melieria omissa. The sequence continues at coordinate 68,903,977 of OZ020267.1, read as the reverse complement.
TGTGTGTATGTGTGTGTGACACGTGACGTCGCTGCCAGTTATAAAGTAAATGGTAAACAACAAGAACAACAGCACAGTTTGTAAAAAGGCTAAAGCTTATATGTAGTGGAACTTGAGCGCTTTTGTTTGTGTCCATAAAATTGTTAGCGAAAATCAACATTTAATTTGATTATTAGCGATGCGAAATGAATTTTTCTCACTTGCTTGCTCCATTGCTTGACACTCGTTTCTTTCCTTGTGCCATTAATTTCCAAGTATTTTTGTCCATCAGAAATGATTTTATTTGCACTTGGAAATAATTATTGGAAATTAAATATTTTCAAATGGCATTCAATTGAAATGCATCACAGTTGCAGTCATGCTTCCTCTTGCCTGCCTTTTCCATTGGTCTGCGCAGTGTTTGATGGTTGATCGATGCATGCGCTTCCTAGAACTTTCAATAGCCCAAACATCTGCCAAAATTTTGATTACTTGCTGCCAGCACATTGGCAATGCCGTTCATCTTCATTGCCGACGTTTATGGTTGCGCTCTTTAGCGTTAATCGGCTGTTTCGCTCAGGTGCTTCAATTTGGCGCTGCTGTCGTTGCACATATCTCAGGCGCTGTCTGAGGGAGGGAAGGTAATCTAGCACGTTAGACTCACATTTGCTGCCGGAATTGCTCGTCCCACTGTTGCTTGGCATTTTTTGCCTTTTTGTTGAAATTTTTTTTTTTTTATAGCCGGTTTCTGTCAGCGGAAGTATACGTCTCACCTTCATTCATTGATTAACGCGCAGCACACTTTCAATTTTTTGCAATACTTTTGCATTTATATTTGTGGCATTTTGCTTTGCGCGCTTCTCGGCAAATCGTTTGAGCATGTTGCATCGATGCGCCAGTATCAGGTGTTGGTTTTACGATTGCGCTTCCGTAACAGTAATTGACAATTTAGCATTTTCGTTTAGTGGCAAAGTAATCAGTCATTTTGATTGTGTTGTGAAGAATTCCAAATTTGAGGTTTAATGTAGGAAGTATGCTGAAAATTGTATTAAAACATTCGATTTGCTTAAATTTGTATGTACTAATTTTATTGAAACACCTAATTTAGAGAACCAATAAAAGCTTAGCTTTAACATCGAAGAAGACTTTGTACATTTTCAGACCGAATTTCAGACATCAACCATTTCGCTACTTTGTTGCCATATGGCAACATGCTACTTTGTGGACGTTTGCATCCTCTATGGTTGCAAGAATACATTTTTCCTTGGTCCTTAGAATAGTTTGAAGTTTAAGGAAAAATACGAAATTAATAAACTGAATATTTAAGTTTAGAAAAGAGAAGTATACACGTTTTTTTAATGGTATATCTTTACATAGTACAGGAAGAAGAAGCAGACATCTTTTGATAACTTTTTAATTTGACGTTTTCTTTCAACTTAGATCCTTTTTCTTTTTAATTTTAGCTGAAGTAAATGAAGAAATATTCAAATTTTCGTTATGCGTAAAAAGTTTCATGTTTAAGTAATTATTACAGCTACAACGATGTGGTTGTTCTCATAGAAAAACACTAAAATAAGGGCTCAAGTATAAAAATTTATTATGAAATGTTGCTAGTATCACCACATAGAAGCCTAAAACGTAAACTTTAACATTTTAACTATCCCCAGTAAAAATCTGTAGCGAAATGATTAACTGTGACAACCTGATTTTTTTATTTATTTTAAATTTAGTCGACGAAATTCGAACAAGTATACAATAAACGCTTAATATGTATGTATTCCATCTCACTTTATTCATAGTTCATTTGTTTTACGTTTCACAGTTGACCCTAACAACTAATTAAAATCTTAACAAATTATTTGCTTCATTGATCATAAAAGTCTTCAACCAGAAACTGCCCAATTGATTCCAATATTTGGCTGAGCGGAAAAATAAAGAGTATGCCGTCTTAAGTTTTGCATTGAGAAAATGTTTAATTGCTGTCTTTCTGTTTTACAGATATTATTGACCTTAATTGATCCCGAACTGTGGTGTACTTGTGTGCTGTGCCTTTTCCTTTGCTACTGTGTCGAGCACCACACAAAAATCCACAAAAGTTGCGTTCTCTCAATTGGAAGCGTATTTCGGTCGCTGTGCCATGCGTGGCAGCTGCTTCAGCAACCAACTCCTCACCCTCCATACGCCACTTTACGCTCCACTGGCGCCGAAGCAAGTCTTCTCTGACAGTGTGTGTCTGCCAATTATTGACTCGATTCTGATTCAATTATCAGCTGAGTTCGATAATTGATTGCGGAAATTTGAAAATGTTTACGGCAGCCGTTGGAAAATTGATTTGAGTTGCGACGACACCCAGCGACAGCGCAACCGAATCGCTTTCTTAACCAACCTTTGAGCGGGCTGTCTGCGACTTTATCATAAATTCCATATCTTTATTGCATTTTCGTGTTTTTGAAATAATTTTTGCAAAACTCTTTATGACTTTTTATGTGTGTGTGCGATTGTCGTGCTGCGCTTTCACAGCGTCTTTCTATTAATATTTTTATTTGCATTCGTTTGGCGGTCAGCGTAGGTATTGGCAAGTTTTATGTGCGCATACTTTCGTGTCTGCTGGCCTTTTGTGCTATGTCTGTGTGTGAGTTTGATTGGTTTTCAACAATCGACGCTACACACTTGGATAAATACAAATTTGCACAAATGTGCAATCTGGATATTTTCAGTTCTCCTTTGTTGTTGTTTCTCAACCCCCCTTTTGCCCATTGTGCCGAAACAAATGCCATCGAAAATCTGTGCCGTGTATTTTGGCCATATCAATGACCATAAATCAATTTGGTTAAATAGTTAAAATTTTTTTTTGGCTGCTTGCTTGGAGCGAGTCAAATTTGTTAGCCATGAGGATTTGAGCGGCGTTGGCATTGCATGTAATGTAAATTGTGTGTAATGCGCGTGTAATATGACGCACTGGCTTTGGTTCAAACACAAAATAGCGTTGAGCTGGTAGTGAGCAGCGAACTGGCCCTATTGGCCTAAATTCGTATTACACACGCAATCGAGCTGGAGTGTTTAGCTTAATCACATTTTTGCAATGGTCAAAAATAGCACTTTGGTTTATAAAACCATTGAATCAGAAAACGTCTGATTTTGAATTGATTACAATTCAGCATTAATCGGCAGCTGTAAAAAGCTGCAAAGTGCCCGGTTTGTGTTCTTAGTGTAAATATTTGCACAAGCTGCATAAATCATTGAACAATTTCAAATTTCAAATACCAAACACAAATTAAACAGAAATCAAAATACTCAACCAACCCCGCGACGCCACCCACGAGGTTCGCTCAAGGGTAATTTTATACGCGCCACCAAGCACCCGAATCAGTTTCCATGACTGCCCAACGCCCACTCACACACACCCACCCACATACATATGTAGCAACGGTAAATCCACGCGCCAAACGACCAGCCAGCCACAGCGCGTTGGAGTGACAGGCAAGCGGTCAGATAAAGCGAACAGACAGACAAACAGACACTTGTTGATTCTCATTGACTTGCGGCTTAATTACAAATTGTATGGAAAATCACAATGACCCCCGAAAGGGTAGTTGAGAGGCGCTCAAAATGGGTCATAGAGTCATCATTTTAGTACTAAATCGATAGTGAAAGCTTACGTTTGTATTACAAAATGAACGTTCTGCTGCATTTTCGTGCTTGAACATTGAATTTGCTGAAATTCAAAACTGTTATATCATATAAATTCAATTAAATTTCCAGCTACAATTGCCAGTCAGCAGCACATAAACGCAACGCCAAAAATAGTAAACACCACAAATAATAACAAAATGTTGTTGCGTGTCTGTTTAGAAATAATAATTTAACTAACATAAACACGCCAACGACACGCGGCCCACTTGTACCCAAAGCGCAAAGCGCACTTGTTTATTATAAGGAAACACACACACGCACACAATTAACTAAAACTTGACGCCCCTCAAACGCAACTGAGCCAACAGATTAAAAAACAATAAAAAACGCAATGTTAACTAAGAACTAAAGTTAACTAATGACAACAGACTGCCCAGAGCAAAAAAGAAGGGCACAAGCTGGACATATGGACAGAACATGGCTGATATTTATTAGCTGATTAGACTGAAAGTAAATAAAATTAGTGGTAGTTGGAGTGGCATGCATTACGGCGAGACACCACCATTTTATAGAAAATAGTTGATAATTATTTGGGTTGGGCAACGAGTCAGAAAATTGTCGTTGATTTACTGCACCGCGATGTGCAATCGACGCTTGACGACCGTTTGTTATGCAACATTGTGTCAGAGGTTAGCTGTTCGAATTTAAATAATTACCCACTCTGAGTTTATTGCCACGTTTCAAGCAACGACATTTACTTAACATTTGCATAATTTATTTTTAAGGACTTTCCAATTGATCAAATTGAACCAGAAAATAAAACAACTATAGTAAGTTCTAGGACAGTTTTATCCTTGTTTCAGTTGCCTTGGTCAGAATAGCAGTTAGCCTTTTCTTCCTACGACTTAACAGTCAACTTACATTAACAGTTAACCCGCCTAAGAGTTAGCTGCTGCAGGGTCATTTTATTGTATTGATTTTCTCCACTTATTTATTTTACTAAAAACGTATTAGTGCATTATAAAAAAATTACTTTGATTTTTTTAAAAGGTGTTAATTCTATGGCTATTGTATTGATTATACTTTGAAGTTTTAATAATGACATCATTATTAATTAACATATTCAACATTAGTTAATGACACGTAATGTTTTAGATATTTCTGTGGTCAAGAGCAAGAATCGCTTAAGTCAAAAATTGCTGTTTCGAGTAGTCTAGTATTAAAGTTTTAAGTGCATATTTGATAAAAACAATCAAATTTGTCAATAATAATAGGTTTTTTTATGAGTAATGAAAATGTGCTAAGTATCTACTTAAGTAGCTTTTACCTAGAGAATATTTTAGAAAAAAACGTTAAGAAAAAAAATTATTTCATTGATTTATATTTATTCATTTATATTGACTTAAGCTTTTGTTGCTATTCAAAAACTGGGAACATACTTAAGTCTTGATTACACGTAACGAGTAGAGTGAGAAGACAGCAACTCGAACGAGTACTCGTTTCGTCTAAACGGTAAGGCGAGTTCTTGATTGAGTCAGTGACCGATGAAAGTGGCGAGAGAGCCACTAGAATCACATTTTGTTTGCTAGGCCGAGCGACCACTACTTTACCGTTATATTTTTCTCTTTTCGTAGCGATTCGCGCAATCGCTCGTCACATGCGGAATCGCTCGTGACATGCGGTATGCGTCACACACCACTTTTCGCTCGGTTGAGTTTAATTGCGCGAGTTGCTTAGTTAATTTTGTGCATTGTAAAACCGAACTGACTCGCCGCGTGTCGAGATACGTTTGAACAACTCGTCGCTTTTGCTCGCTATCCCAATTCTTTCGGCCTAGTACCATTTTGATGTCTCGTCACTCGACTCGTTACGTGTAATCAAGCCTTTAGGCTTCAATGAAATTTCAGCTGAGTCACTTAAACCGAAATAAGAGATTGTGGAAATGTTGGCAATATAAACATTTTAGTTTGCAAAATGTTATATAACAAGTTAAGTCGATGTAAGCTTTTAAGGAAAAAAAATAAGAAGCCGAACTATTAATCGATTATTGCAAATGCAATACGTGTTCGTTATATCAAAAGCGAATAGGTTTTTATTAATAACTATTTTGTTTTAAAGTTACAATGTCCCCAATTAGACATAAATGTACGGCACAGTCTGGCTGGTTTTTAATCCATAACTCAATTCAGTCTCATGTCGTCTGAAGCGGTTATCGCTTTTGACCACAGATTTATATTCAAAATCAATAGAAAGACCGGTACACATTTCAACCGGCAAGTTCAACACTCTTCCCACTTTTATTGAAATTTTTAATTTCTGTGTGCCGTTTTTACTAAAAGCACAACTGTGTGTCTGCCTGCCTTGTGAATATTTTATTATTGTATTTGGTATTTTTTTTTGTTTTCATGTTTCATTCAACCTCTGACTGAAAGTATTTTTATTTTTTTTTTCAACACTTGTGCCGATGTCGATATTTTTCGACTGTATTTCGTTATGTGAAATCGACAGGCGGCCGGTAAGTTCGTTTCAAAGTACACGACTCCCAGCAATTATAGTTGACTGCCATTTCTCATTTGAACATTTAATGTTAACAATTATTGTGTGCGTTATTTTGTACGTTTTCGAAATGTTTCGAATTTGAAAGCATTTACAGTCGAAATATATTCGTTGTCATGCAAAAGAAATTATGGCGAAATGTTGGCACAGTTTTGTGCTACTCAACTTAAAACTGGTTTAAGCTGTGATTTTTTTAAAAAGGAAATATTTGGTGTATACCTGTTTACACGTGCTAAATATTTTAATAAGGCACTAAACTGGTTTTTCGCCGGCTTGAGCTTATATGAGACACAATACATAATTCACGGACTTTGTATCATAAGAATCGGAAGCGGATGCGAAAAATCTCAATTTATTTACGTAATTTTAGAATTTTGCCAGAATGGGCTAATTTTTGTTGAAATGGGCATCAGAAATGATTATAGATAATATTTACTATACACATTGACTAAAGTCCTGCATGAATATATTCATTTTGGCGGCTACACTACTGTACATACTGTACCCGTAGTATTCGAATAATGTGTACAACGAAACGAATAGAAACGAGAACCAGCGAGCGTCGCTTCTCGTTTCTATTCGTATTCGGTGAGAAGCGAATACTAAAGTGCTCGTATTCGGTAATCGAGAACTTTACGAAGTATTCGAATATCAACAGTTTCACCGAATATTTTTATGCGCAGTATGTCACTTTTCCATGTGTATACTTTTGCTGCGGTTGAAATGGCTTATTAGTAAATACGCAAAATGGAAAATATTGAAGAAAGTAGCATAAAGAATAAATAAATATTTATATATAACATAAATATTTCCAAATAATCTTAGGAATAATAAAACGAGTATATTCGAATATATTCGAAGCAGTGTGTACTATTATTCGAATGCTTTTGTGCTCGTTTTCCTGCTTCGAGCGAATATGAATAAATATTGTACGTCTACTCGTTTCTGTTCGGAGCTTACTCGTACTCGAAGAGAAATGTACTCGTATTCATTCGGACCGGTCCGCAGAGATGAAGTGAAGTATTCTATTCAAAAGCATTTGAATGTTTTCGAATAGCAAAAATGCATACTCGTGCAGGACTCTAACATTGACGCATGCAAAGGGGGGCTTGGAGATTTAAGCCGGAAATATGGGGGTATGGCAAATATGGGGGTATGGCAAATATGGGTTTAAATGATATTGGGCTGAAAACTTGTGTAGGAAATCGTCCAAAATGAAATTCTATGTGTGACACTGATCATAAGAAAAAGAGATATATTGATTGTATTGAAATTGGAGAGAATATTAACTCTATTCTATTCTATTCTTTCACTTTAGAAAAAGATATATACGTCATAAAAAAATAAAACTACTAAAACTCATAAAACTCTATCGATTTTGTTTAAGTGTTAGTGCTTCATTTAGCAAAGCAGGAAAGTCATAAATTCATCCACTTGTGAAATAACACATTGGAAGCCCGTGTAAATGTGTCAGCTGCAATCAATGTCAAAAAATTATTTTATAAGCTTATAATTGGACTTGCATAGTTAACAAAACTGTTTTGGTGGGCTGTGACGGGTTTAAATAAATTTGGTTTTTAAAATGATGAACATAAGTAGAGCAATTTGAACATGTAGCTGCTTCGGTTGGACTCGTTTTAGAAGGATGGTGCTGCAAAAACTTTCATCTGTAGGAAGCAGAAAGCCACTAGTACCTTGCCTCAGTTTTGAGCCAATTCGATGTCTTGATAAGTGGTATTGGATCCATTCAAATTGTACTGCATATCTCCGGCTTATTGAAAATTTTGACCTTTGGAAATTTGAACAATGACAATGACAGTACTGCATCCTTTCCAACGATCCCTCATTAATTGAGCATTGAACCCCATGCTGACCATTTATTTGCATCACTTGCAAACATTATTTTCCTACTTCTGTTCTGTTTTATAAAAACTAAACAATTTAAACACAATCAATTCTATTTAATAAGACATGTTTGTGCCATTTCCTACTAGCCAACTTACAACGAAAAGTACTCAATTGGTTTTGAAATATTGTGATAAGTGCAAGGAAGCACTCACTTGGAAAAGTCATACATTTTAAGATATTTTTTATAACTATGTATGAACGTTTGTCCCTATCAATCTATCACTCAGCGAAGCACGCAGTCAGCAAAGTAACCCAACGACCCGCAAGCGAACTTGCCGTCTCCTGTCCCGTCTTCTTTCGCATTTTCACCTCATAAAATATGCATTGCAACAACAATTTCAACCAAAGTGGCTGCAAACTAGTTGTGTGTAGTAATGTGTATATTTTTATTACGCCGAAAGCGTTGAGTTTTGTATGGCTGTGAGTCATTTTGATACTCAGTTTGCTTTGCTGCTGTTATGCACCTGGCACTTCTCCCCTTTGGCCCATTTGTCAGGTACCATGTCCATGCGAGATGTTTTTCGTTTTTTTATCAGAGTCAATTGCGACAGTAACGTTGTTGTTGCCATGCTGCGCGCTCTGCCAAATGAAGCCTTTAAATTTTTATTTAAATTTCTGCGATTATTGCCGATGGCCCTTACTGTTGCTGATTGTTGCGTTTTTTTATTGACATATAGCTAAAATTTATTGCTCGCACTTTGCCGCGCACAAACACACACACACACTCGTATACATATATGCACATATCGCAACCACACACCCACACACACATGTTCGTGTTTTTGTCTGTTTTCTCAATGTTTCAATATTAATTATGAGCATTTAAAGTGTGAAATGATATTTTCAAAACGACTTTTTCCGCTGCTCATTTGTTTGCTTTATGAAATTTGTTACACATTTTGAAATGCCCAAAAAATCCCCTTGAAAAACCAATTTCAATATGAAAAACCATTTACGAAAAATGCACCACTTCACACAAATGGCATTTATATTGCATTAATTATTTTTAATTGCTGGCATAACTTAAAAAAAAGTGAATGTACAAAAAGTGCTTAACTAACTTTGTCTTTGTTATGGTATTGAAAACGCTTTTTGCTTTGTTTTTTGCATTTTACTTTTGTTGCTTTTTTTAATTTTCTATTTTTTGCAAATTTTATTAACATCACTTTTATCAACTTAATTTTTGTTGTTTTTGTCTATTTTACCAGATTTATTATTATTATTTTTTTGAATTGCATGCAGTCAGTATTTTTATGTCAACCTTTCCGCTTCTGTTGGCCCACGTGCCGCAGCAATGCACAGGTTATTCTTTACGATTTTGATTCCTCTTTTGTTTATCCTGCAAAACTGTCGATTTCTGTGAGTTTTTCACCCCTCTCCACTTAACTGGTCGTTAGCCACTTTGGCGGCGCTGTTTCGCCCCCCAAATCGTTACCAATATTTTTTAAATTTGTTTGTGCGTCATTGCTCGTTTCTTTCGTTCTTGGCTGCGGTGATTTCTTATATGTATCTATTTTTGTGTTTGTCTCTATGTGGTGTTGGTATTGCAGCTTTTGCTCCACATTTCGAGTATTTTTCAAATTCAATTTGTAACCCAATTTCTACTCATCGCTATCCGCAAGCACTTACTTATCCATCCATCCATCCATCCATCCACCTCTTTACCTACTTACGCTGCGGTCTCCTCATACATATTGGAGTGTCGTCAGTGCGTTGCTTCGTCGTCTGTTTGTCGTCTAGCGCCGGTAATATTTGGTTTTATGTCGTAACGTTTTATTTCATTTGTTACTTTGCACGTTGTGCTTTCCTGCCGCTGCTCTCTTGCTGGCCAACAGCGCCGCATGACGCGCAAGTCGACTTATTGCCAAGCCTTGTGTGTTGCCAATGTCGTTGTCCGTGTCTTGGTTTTTGTTGAATTTTGTTTTGTACGTGGCACGTACGTAACCAGCATCAGCAGCACTTCATCATGTGCTGCTCAGCAGCTAATGCGGCGCTTCCAATGCCTTTAAATGTGCTCGCCCGTGCCAAGCACTCGTCTCACTTCTTAGACCTTAAGTTCAATAGACGTTTTCTCATTTCTTGTTCATGGCGCCTTGTCGCCGTTCTGCTACGGTTCGGCTCGGCGTTTGCTGTTTTTCCGCAAAGTACTTAAGTAGGGTTTTACGTTGACTGCGGCTTACCCTTGTTGAGTTCTTCTTTAAAAAATTAACTAAGCAAGTATTTGATGATTTTATCCGCAAATTGGCATATCGACTTAAGGCTTTGTTTCCCCCCAAATGACACATACCAGCACTCAATCTGTTTCCACTCGCATATTCAGTTATTTAGAAGTAATTGTGCAACGATGCGTTGAACGTTGAACAGCTTTTCGGAACTTGAGCAGCCTCGCTTCACGGAAAGTGAATATGTTGCACGCTTTTTCATCACTTATCATTGTCAAAGGCAAACATGGCTGATGATTTCCATCAAATACAGTTTTCCGCAGCACTTTTGTACGTTAAGAGTTCTTGGAAGTGTGCTTGCAAGAACTCGTGTTGCCATTGTCATTGCCAATGAAGTTGTTAATCCACCGCCAGTGATTAAATTGAATGGGCGGAATTCACTTAAATCCAAGGTTCTCTACTGCTTCTTTTTCCAAAAAAGTGTAATTCCAGTTAAAAGCATAATTTCTTGACATTGTTTGCAGCTGACACATTTCACGAACTGCCAATGTGTTATGTCATAACTGGAAATAAGTATTAATTATTATTAATAACAAGTATTATTACTTATCTTATAAGTGGCACAGATATTATTTGAACCCAATACCATTTGAAACCATATTTGCCACCCAAAATGTTTGTAACAAACACATTTTTTGGAATGTTATGAACGTTCGCGACTGCTTAAGATAATCCTATCGTATCTCTATACTACTATATATATACATAATCTGACACAGCATCCCATTAACCTAGTATTCCGAACTATTAACACTAGAAAGATCGAAAGATATTACTAAAGAAAACACATATGTTTAAAAATTAAAAAAAAAGTCAAAATAACCGCAAAAGTCTTTCTAGTGTCAAGCCAATCTAGTCAATTAGTAGAATTTATCCTTGAAACCATCAAATTGATTGTTACATACAGACCTCTTCGACGGTCTGCGCTTTTTTAACTTCTAGACTTCTAAGACTACTAAGAGTCTTAAGTCCAAACTAACTACTAAACGATCTGACCTGAAGAGTCCTGACAATGCTGTCCTGAATTCAAACACCAATTTTGTACTTTTATTTTGCTATGTCTAAGAAGGTTTTTGTGCCATTCTCTGAAGTCATAAATATTTGTGAGTTGACATTGAAGTGTTGTATTTAGTTAGTCGTAGTCTAAAGGTAAATATACAAATACATATCTTATCCGATTTATTCCTACTAAATTCCTACTCGACCGCTGCTTTGTTACTTTAATTCTGATTTACTCTGCCCGACTATTTATATTTCAATCCATTTAACCATTTTAATTTCGCTCATCATGTCGGTTCCATGACCTATGTCTTTCTTTCTTATCACATTGACATTTACACTATGTTAATCGGATCCCATCTTTGTGCCTAAAACCATCCTTGTCTGTATACACTACCACTAACTCTCCTACTCCTAACTCTCCCCTCTCTTTGTCCTTTTTTAACTATAGCCGATATCCCATTCCATTCGCGTCGCCTGCCCCTTCATTTCATGTAATCCTCATTTTCAATTGTAATCCTAATCTAACGTATTTTATATAATTTCTTTCTTAATCTGACCCAAGCCAATCCATTGTCGTTGACTTTTCCCTTTTCCAACATTTTTTTCAATTTTGCAAACTTTTTCAATTGTGTACTTATCGATTTATCACTTCATCTCATTTGCCTCATTTCATTCTTTTCATACATTCACAACCTGAAACCCAACTCCAATGTTTTTGCCGTGGACACAAACTGTGGGTGTGATGGCATAAATCTTTAATTCAATTTAAGCTCATTGCGAAGCTGGCAGCAAATTCATGCAATTTGATTGTTATCGCCACTTTTAATACGGAACAATGGCAAATTTAATTCAATTTTATCGGCACTGAGCCGCCACGACATTCACCTGCATTGAAGTTTCTTATTGTCATTGTTGTTAGTGTTATGATCGATTTGTTATTGTTGTTGTTGTGCGTAATTGTGTCATCAATTAATTGAATTCATTCCTAATCAACTTAGGGCGACCATAAGTATGCCGCAATGCTCTGCTGTTAGTTTTCAATTAACTTCACAACAGTAACAACAACAACAACTACTACAGTAAATTGTAGTATAAACAACGAAGTCAACACGGCAGCAAGTAAGCGCCATGGCAACAAAAGCGAAGGTGACAATGCTGGCCGAAGTAAATAACACCAAAGGCGTTCGGTGAGGAGGAAATGGAGGCGGAGGAAATGGCAAAGCTGAAGGTGACGTTGCATGATGCCAGCGAGCACTTGAATTGGTGGCACGTGGCAGGAGAGTAATCAAGTGTGCCACCGTAAACAGCAACAACAAACAAACACTTTACTCATCAGGCCGCAAACGAACAAACAGTGTTTCCGCCGCATTAGCAAGAGAAACAGTGAAGCAGCAGCAGCAGCACAAACAGCAGCAACCGGAACAACAACAACAACGACAACAATGAGAACAGCACTGTCAACGACACTATCAGCCATAAGCAACAACATGACAACATACACTCGTGAAAAGCCGTGCACAACTTTCAAGGTTCCGCTTGAATTGGAGCACGTTGCGCGTTATGACTGCCACACGAAACGACACACCGCCGCACCACCACTACGACGCCGGCCCAGCCGTACCCAGTGCTGCAGCAGCTACCCAACAACAAACCTAAAGCGCCTGTGTGGTCTTTTGCAGTTTTTGCTTCACCAAGTTTTGCCTTTGCTGCCACTCAATTTTCTCACTTTTCATTTTCGCCTGGAAGCGTAGTAAAGCGCATATTTATGTGGTAATTTTTAATTTATCGCTGTGCCGCCCTGAAGTGTGCCCCGAAACAACAACAAAGTAAACCTTTAAGCGACCACTTTTGAGGCAATTTTTTGCAAAAACTTAATGAGCGCAAACCGGCAGCTGGTTTCGCCTGAATGTCAATATCAGTTACCGTCATTTAAAACAATAATAACAACAACAACAACAATGCCCAATTTGCCGTTAATTATGTGCCTCATTACGTACAAGAACGTCGTGCTAATTTGAATTCTTTTCTGTTCTTTTCTGCTTCTGCTCTCGTTACAGCCGCGTTACGTTGCCATTAACCGTGGATGAGGTTAGTAGTGCTGCGGGTTGTGCCAGTTGTGGGTTTATTGTGTGCGAACATGAAGCCAACAAGCTGTCCGTCTGCCGGTCCATGTGTCCGCCCTTCGTTGTCAACACCAGCTGTGCGATTGACAACAGTCGCTGCCGCTACTGCTTTCGCTCAGAAGCAGCTGTGGAAAACAGAGAACAATAATTACGTGTCCTCCTTTCCTTTGCGAGGATACAAAAAGGAATTTAATTTAAATTCTTACTTTCTTTGCCTTTGTCTTGCACACGCTGGCTTCTGCTCATGTCTTTTTTCCAATTTCAGTATCAAGTTGCACAGCTTTATTCAGTTGCTGAGGCGTCGAAGAATGAAACTGGTGGCGGCGAGGGCATCGAAGTGCTAAAAAACGAACCATTCAAGAATCATCCTTTGTTGGGTAAGGGTTATATGTTTTTGTTCTGTTTAGTGCTTTCGTTCTTCTTTTCATTTTCATTTTGATTTGATTGCTATTTAAATTGTGCAAATGTTTGTTCTTGGCTTACTTTCAACGGTGGCCAACCGCAGGTGGTAAATACAATTCCGGTCAGTATACATACAAAATCTACCATTTGGCATCAAAAGTTCCAGCATTTATAAGACTGTTGGCACCGAAGGGTTCCTTAGAAATACACGAAGAGGCATGGAACGCCTATCCGTATTGCAGAACGGTTATAACGGTATGTACAGGGAGTGGGCGGAATGGAAATGGCTTATTGCAAATCAATGCATAGAAAGTTTTTAACATATTTAAGTATAAAAGGATTCGATAGTTATTTGAAAAATAGGCGGAAATTCTTTATTTAAATTAGATGACTATTTGATTCAGGTCATTAAGTATTTAGTTATTTGACACTTCAGGTTATAAATATATCTGTAGTCAAAAGCCATAATCGCCAATCGCTTAAGTCCATAAGTATTATTTTAAGCAGCACGTGTAAGGAATGTGCCAGCACCCTCAACTCAGAGAAGTTTTAAGTCGACGTAAGCGTTTATCGTTTCTGACCACAGATATAATTTTAAAAATATTTTTCCATTTCAAGACAAATGGACTGATTCAACATAAATGGACTGATTACACAGAGCAACAAAATCGACATTATTTTTTTTTTCTGAAATCAAACCATACTTTTCTAAATGATTTTTGGACGCTGATCACAACTGCGTACTTAGTTTTTTGATTGTTTGAGCGGCTTAGGAAATATTGATGGTTTTCCTCGGAGGGCGTTTTCCATGTTTTTTGACCATTATACGCATGCAGCTCCTACAAACCTAAAGTCTAAAATGCCATTTTTTTAACATAGATTAACAATACTCTAACTATGTATTTCAAATTTAAAACATTAAAATCGGTTCAAATTTGCAAAAGTTATTCATTTGCAAAGTCAAATTTTCAGTTACTTTGCAAGATTGCGAATACACAAAAGAATTTTTCTTACAAAAAATATATATTGTCATTTAGTGAAAGAAGAATGTTGGGGCTTTCAATTAAAAAAGAAATTTTTGAAATACGATGTTTGTAATAGAGTATGTGTACAAATATGTAAGTTCTCCATTGATAAATTCAGCAACAAAAGCAAGGATTTACTTTTGAGCTATAATATCGGAGCACAATTTTAGGCAGCGGTATGAAAATGCTCACATTCATCAAATGCCCTTAATTCATAAAATTTTCAGCTTTGATTTTGATTTTTTTTGCGCCCTAAAAATATGTCGCAATGAAATATGAAAAAACAGCAAGTAGTTTGCTAAGTGTGTGTGTCTGAGATTTTTACTTGTGTGATGCAACTCTTTTTAGAATAGCTCCTACAGTAATGAACCAATTAAAATTTTGTTAATGCCCTTGAAAAGACAAATATTGACGCTTGCGAAAATACTTTAGCTACTTTCGTCAATGACGCGAAAAGCATTAGGAGATTTCAATAAAAACACGTGTTCAGAAGATGAAGTCGCATTTACACTCTAACGAGCATAGGCCGAGAATGACACGTACAATAAAAAAAATCTGTTCTATAAGTTTAAGTTACAACCTTACACTATACATTGCACACTAACTCCTAGTTGAAAATTGCAACACCGATTTTAAATGAATTTTTATGAAAAATTCGCGAAAATTGAACTTTGAAGGGCCATAGCCATGTTAACCCTTGACCAATCGAAATCGACTATGGTCAAAATTATAGCTTGAGGATTCGTTATTGTGTCATAAAAAAATTATCGTGTTTTTCAACATATTATAAATGCAATAAAAATTCAAAGATGAAAAAACGTGGAAAACACATCCTAGCAAAAACCACCAATAACTTACAAACCGCTCAAACAATCAAAAAACTAAGTACGCAGTTGTGGTCAGCGTTCAAAAATCATTTAGAAAAGGTTTACTAAAACTTGGAAAAATGTTGGCTGTTGCTCAGTGTTATTTAAGATATACCTTGTGACCGAAAAGTTTCCGGAAATTCTCATTTAAAATTCGCGCGCTGTATATTTTTCGATATTTTAAGTTTCTGTAGGTTGGTAGCACTGTCCTTAATTACTATGCCAAAAATGAGCGCGATCTGTCAGACAGTTTGGTTACGGCAGCTGTTGAAACCAGTTCACCTCAGTAGTGCGTTGCGATTTTGTTGAGAATTTTCTTCAAAATGAGTACCGTGAACAGGTCTCTTTGGACGTGCTTGATCGTGCCAATTCCGATCCAACTTTCATGGAACGCATCATAACTGGTGACGAGACATGGGTCTACGAGTACGACATGCAAACAAGCCAACAATAATCGGAATGGAGAGGAAAACACCAGCCGAAACCGAAAAAACCACGCCAAAGTCGCTCGAAAATCAAGGTAATGCTGATTGTTTTCTTCGATATTCGTGGTGTGGTGCGTCATTAATTCGTCCCTGAAGGACAACAAGTCGGTAAAGACTATTATTTGACTGTTTTAAGAAGTTTGCGTGAAAATATCCGACGTAAACGGCCTCAATTGTGGAAGGATAATTCACGAATTTTTCATGACGATAATGCTCCCTCGCACCGAGCCAACAATATCAACGATTTTAAGGCCAAACATTCAATAAATACCATCGAACAGCCACCGTATTCACCTGATCTTGCACCGTGTGACTTTTTCCTGTTTCCCAAACTCAAATTACCACTCAGAGGAACGCGTTTTGAATCCATAGAAGACGTAAAACAGAATTCGCAGAGGGAACTCAAAGCCATACCGGAAAGCGCCTATAAAAAATGTTTTGATGATTGGAAGAAACGTTGGCATATGTGTATCGCTTCTAATGGAGCATATTTTGAAGGAGATAAAATAAATATTGATGAAGATTAAGAATTTTGCGTTTTATTTAAAATTTCCGGAAACTTTTCGGTCACAATGTATATTACAATAATTTAGCAAATATCTCAAAGTTACCTTTAAGTATTCTCAAATATTTATCACTTCGGTAGTAAAATACAACTATTCAATATTTAATTCATTAAAGCTCAACTTTTTGTTGATTTACCTTGTGACCGAAAAGTTTCCGGAAATTTTAAATAAAACGCAATTTTAAAATATCGAAAAATATACAGCGCGCGAATTTTAAATGAGAATTTCCGGAAACTTTTCGGTCACAATGTATATCACAAGTGTTCCATAAACTATCAAATGAGAGCAATTCATTTTTGATGCAGCCATAGATTATGTTTTTTTTTAAACAATACTAAATAATACAAATGCAAATCTTTCCATATAGAATCCTAAATTCATGAAAGACGGCTTTAAAATAATCATAGACTCAATGCATGTAGCCGACGATCTGGGCGATCTGCATAATGTAAGTTGAAAGTACAACACAAATCGTACTAATTCGTTTTTCCTCTTCTTTCTTTCTTTCTCTCTCTCTTTCCCGTTATGTCTCTTATAAAACACTCGTTGTTGCGTTCGCTTAACCGCTTGTGACACAACCTCACCGGGTTCGCTGTAAATGGTGACGGTGGATCGTATTAAATGTGTGGTGTTGGGTTGAATTAATGAAATTTTATTGTAATACGTAACTAATATCAATAAACAACTACTTATGCCAATTGAAAATGCAATCATCGAAATGTAATGCTTGGCAACAATGCAACGACACCAATTGCCGACAAGCAACTAATCAAATAATAAAAATACAATGAAAAAAAATTAATGAAAACAAATAAAAAAATGCTATGTGTGTATGCGTGCAATGTATGACTGTGTATAATTGTGTGCCTGAATTGAATATAATTGCAATTAAATGAAAACAATGAACAAAATGAATACAATTACACAAAATCAGAACCCCGGCTATATGAAAGAGAATTTTATGATTTGCATTGAATCGTTACATCTCCCCGACACTGGAGATCAGAACAATGTGAGTGCTGTTTATTGTTGTTGTTGTCGTAGTCGTAGTGCTCGTTGTTCAGTATAAACGAAAAATAACTGTATGCTTTTAGTTTGTTTTCGAAATTTATTTGTAGTCTAACAATTAAGTAAAACATTTTTGGTTTGAGAAATTTTGTTTTATTGTTTCCAAGAATAACTTTTAAATTGCCATGGAAAGAGAGACAACGCATGTACCCCCGGATTCCTTTAAAATATTTCCTTTTTAGAAATTTTAGTTGCCCTCGTTAATATTTTTCGATGCTCAAATCCAGGTACACGAACTGCCACCGGAGAAGCTTAAACAACGTGACATCGTTTACATCGATATTGCGAATGATCCCGTCACGCCTGCCGACTACAAACCCACTGAAGATCCAGCAAAGTGAGTCAAATTGCTGAAATATTTCCCCTTAATATATAATATTAAAACAACAAAAATAAAATAAATAAAAAATAAAATCTACATAAAGTTCATGATAACTGCGGTTAGTATTGGTATGGTTTTGTGAGTAGTTTTTATGGAATATTTTCAGTAAATGTTGATTTCTTTGAATTTTTGACCTTTTCTTATTTCTTAAATACATTTTTAAAATAACAAATTTATATGATTTAAACTTATGGAATACTTAATATGTGTGTGTGTGTGTATTTATTGTTGCAGATTTCAATCGGAGAAAACCGGTCGCGGGCCGCTGGTGGGCCCCAACTGGAAGAAAAGTGTTAATCCAGTGATGACGTGCTACAAACTGGTGACATGTGAATTTAAATGGTTCGGCTTGCAAACGAGAATAGAGAACTTCATACAGAAATCAGAGCGACGATTATTCACAAACTTCCATCGGTTAGTGTAGACTGATTTAAAGTTCATTTAAATTCAGTTCAAAAAAATTGCCTCTCTAATGTTTTATACGAAAATAGATTTTTATTGATAACTTTCTCTCGTTATGTTTGCGTTGCAGCCAAGTTTTCTGTTGGATTGATCGCTGGCACGGTTTGACAATGGAGGACATTCGAGCCATCGAGGATAAGGTCAAAGAGGAGCTGGATCGGCAACGTCAAATGGGCGAAGTGCGGGGCATGCGCGCCGATAGTGATTAAATTAGCAGAGCACCACAACCACAACATCAGTTTAAGCAGCACTACAGCAACAGCACTAAGCAGCCACCACCGTCTAAGCAGCTGCCACCTCCTAGCCCAACTGTTTTGCCTCAGCTCCTGCTTTCCTGCTACCTGGCACGCGCTTCCTTCACTCTACCGCCAATCATGCAATTATGCCTCCCTCGCCCGCATGAGCGCCACACAACCGGGTTTTAATGCAAGAACATCAACAACAACAACAGCCGCCGCCGCAACACTAACACCAACAATACAAACAGCAATAGTTTTACAACTAAACAAACCTTATAGGCGTTATTGTGTTTAACAACCAATGCAACTATTGTGTTTTTTCTTTATAAAGATTCCACTTTTTATTTTGAATTTGTAGCTTAGTTAAGCATACAACAATAACAAAAAGAGACAGAAAATGTAACACAGCAAAAAATACTTTTTAAAATTGATATAATGAAAAAGAGAAGAAAAGAAGTAAACCGCAAAAGCATAATGCAATAGTAAATTTTTAAAATAATATATATAAGTAAAATTCACAAATTAAATGCGTTTATATATACCGAATATATATTTAAAATAAATTAAAATCAAACCAAAACCAAGCAACACCACAGACACACATCCACACACACACACACACTCCCATTACCACAGCGCACCGACACGCCACCAAGTTCTTGCAGCAATTAGTCTAAGCGGAAGCAGTGGAGCTGAGCTGAGCTGAGTTCAGCCATTTGGCACACAGCAACCAAGCAAATACAAACAAAAAAGTAATGCTGATACAGCAACAAAAGTAAATTAAACAAGAAAACATAAAACAAAAATAAAGGCAAAGCAGAAAAAAGATTTAAAAAATGTTAATTAATTGTATTCTATATTTGAAAAGTAAAGTGAGACTAGAGAAAAAAATACTGAAAATGAAAGCAAATAAAAAAAGCAACAAAATAAAGAGTGTAGAAAGAATAAATGTGTACATTTGGCAACAAGAAAATCAACAACAAAAACAACAACAGAACAACACCAACACACCAAAAGAAGGTCTTGTGCAAAACTTGTATATGTTTTTAAACACGGCAATAAAATATGTGAGAGACAGCAGCAATCATGCAAATAGCAACAACTTACCAACATGTGGCAAAGCAAAGTTATTTGACAAAATAACTGGAGCAATTGGCAACCTGCTGCTCCCCAAAAACACACACTTGCACTTGCATGCATAAAGACACACGCGCGCACCAAGCAGACCGGACACGTTCCAATAGTTTTTGTTTCGTTGTGGTTGTGAATTTGAAATGCTTTATTGATCAGCTACTAAACTCTGAAGTAAGGTGCTCCAATTTGGAATAGTTGCAAACAAATGCAGAAAATTTGATGGTGAGTTCTCAGTGATTGATCGAGTTAAATGTCGTTAAAAAATATTTGAATTAAATAGCTTCAAATTCACACATTTAGCTCGAAGTAGAAACATTGGCACTAACATTACAAAAATCATATTCTTCACGTTAAAAATGTCAGTTAAAGTATGATTTGTGTATTAAGTAGTTAGGGTTTCAAGTTGAAAATTACTGCTTGAAGTTTGCACTTTAAATCTAATGAGGGCCATGAGCAACAAAAAAAGGCAGTATTGAAATACAACAGTGCAACAGTACAACAATACAACTCAAGCAAATAGAGCAAAGATGAAAAGGGGCTGCTTTCATAGTAGAAGTCACAGTGAAGTAGCAATTAATTTGCATAGTTTCGGCTTAATTATCGCTTGACGTTATGCTGGAAATGTCAATCTGATAATGGGCTCCTTTCTTACAACCTATTCTAAACCAAAAAAAAAAAAACATTGCTGAACAGAACCTACGGTGTAAAATAAGAATATTTTTGCATCGACTGTTTGAAGCTCAAATGTCTTGCTGACAAATAATGAGAACTGAACCTTTTTCTTTTCTTCAAATGTGTGTTGTTTATGATTTTTAGCACCATCCAAGAAGTGGCAAATGGTACAAATTTTTTTCTGACTGATTTGTAGTAAAGAAAACCTCATTTTGCAATGCTTCGACTGGATAATTTGGCACATTCGCGCGGTTTTTGCTGCTCAGCAATGTGTTCTCCAACTGTTTGCTTGTGTTATGACAATGGGCCTTCATGACCTAAGTGGGCTACGCCTTCAGCAGCCACTCCTACCTTTCTAACGCTCTCCCATTACCATTTTCATTGGTGTTGGCATAAACATTTTTCTTTGTTGTTAGCTGTCTTTTTCATTTGTTTGACGAAGTTACACTTTCTGCAACCCGAGATGGAAAATTGTGAGTTCCGAAATATTTCACTAGTCCTTTGTATATTATTTATCACAAAGTTTTTTGTTTTGGTGCTGGTCTGGTCTGTCTACAGAATATCTTATGTTGCACATACGTTAGCAGTTCGTGTTTGTTGTTTAGCTAAACACAGTGTCAACCTCACAGCAGTAAACAAGTAACATTCACGCACTTCAATACTTATAAACAGCAAAGTCCAATCGAAGCGGAAATCTGAGTTAGAGCCAACACTCAATACAGGCGATCAGTTCGCATTGATGCAGCAGAAAAGCCAATATTACAAATAACAAGAAAAGAGTATAACAACAACAAAAGCAACACCATTTTATTACATTTAAAACAAATTAAATAAAAAAACAAATACATTGTATAGGAATTCAAAAGTGGCGAATAAATAACGTAAAAAAATATACAAGAAATTTTTAATAAATGTCATTGTCGGTTATAATCCGGGTGAGTTGGCCACATAATTATTTTAAAAACGTTTTGCTGTTCAATTGAGAAAAATTATTTGCTCTCTAAATGTTTTCCTTATAAACATTTACTTTTACGCTAAATTCTAGACTTAATACAAAGTGGTTACACACAATTGGAGCGCATTCTATATACATACATACAATGTGCATATGCTATTTACATACATATATTACATACATACCTACACAAACAAACTAACAAATCGATTTGTGAACAGAGAAGCTTAAATGAAGCAATTGCGCGCGCTGGCCTCGTGTAATTTTTATAAAATGCAGCATTAACTTTTTGCTTTGCAGTTTTTGCATGAAAAAAGACATCAGAGAACTATCACATGTTGTTTTTCTACGTGTTACTACTACGCTGTACGAAATGAGACAAAATCTGCTAACGTTTTTTTTTGAAACCTCACTTTCGTATCCACTTTCATGTCTATGCTAACGAAAAGTATAACAACAAAAGACAGCAATGGGTGGCCACAACCACAAAAAGGCAAAAAAACAATGAATTTTAAATGTAGTTAAAATATAATAAAAGTCATTAAAAATCTTTGCATATAAATATTTACAAACAAATTAATTAATTCAATGATAAAAATTAAAAACAAGAATTAAGAAAGTGAGCAGCATTGCGTTAATTTTTCGCTGCATAAAACTTACAAATAGCATTCTTAATTGTGTGTTAAGTAATTGTTTAGGCGTTCCATATTTTTAACTCTCTATTCAGTTATTTCCCGCCCCGCACTTCACACTCAAAGTTCCAATACCATAAAATATGTTCTTTATTTTTCTAACTAATTGTATTACTTAAACTTAATGTAACTTAACTAATTAACAGCAAATCATTGCATTGCATTACAATTAATTAATTAAAAGCGAAGCAAGTAATTAACAAACAATAATTTTACCAAATAACGTAAATTAAAAGCATTATAAGTAATTATTAATTAACTAATTAATCATAATTACATTAAATTATGAGTATAATTGAGTATTGCATTATACAAAACCGTGTTGATAAATAAACAATTGTAGTCATTTTAATTATGAGTATATGATTAAAAACAAAAACAACAACAAAAAACCAATAAAACAATGAAAACCCAATGAAATTAAATAAGAAATTGAGAGTAAAAAAGAAAAACACAATAACCATTGAATTATTGAGAAAATCATTATTAAAATTTTGAATTAGATGATGTCGTCGGTGTCCATCCGACATTGGTATAAACAGGACTTGGTGTTGAAATTGATGCCGCTGATACGAAGACAAAGAAACGTGCAAATGATTTATTGACAAATGCAAAGTGAAATGAGGTCTGCAAAAAATATAAAATGAAAATAACTTATCGAAGACTGGCTGCTGGCTGTTTTATTGAAGTGAAATGACAACGTGTTGGCAGATCGTTTTTTGTCTGTGGGCACTCGACGAAGGCAAAAATGGAATGTTGCCTGATTCTATATTCGACTATTTCAATTTTAATCTGGGCGGCAATAGAAATTTAAATTACGCAATCAAACAGTTATTTCAAACAAATTTTTCTAATGAACACAAACATGTAACTTTTTATTGTGCTAGTTTAATAGGACATTTTGTTGTCATTAAAATAACAGTAAATCCAATGGGGTAAAGGAAAATTTCTATAGGAATTGGACAAAATACATTGCCAAACCTTATAAACACATAGCTCCCTCAGATACGTAAAAATAATGTGAGTTCATAATCATCAGTCTGGAGGAAACGTAGTTTTCAATAAACATTCAATTGTTCAGGCATTGGATTTCAAGCATGAAAAAGGACCGGACTGAAATTCTTCATCTGCATCTGCATCAGATAAACTGCATTCGATAGTTATACCGTGTAGTATGAAAGAGTAGTATGTAGAGTATCTGACAAAAGATTGCAAGATTTGATATATAATCCATGCTTCATGCGATAGTTTGTTGAATTCGATACCGTAAAGCTTCAAAATCTGGCAAAAGATTGCAAAACTTGATATACAATCGATGCTTGACCCGATTGTTTGCTAGTTGGGAGCTTTTTCATAGGTAATTTTACTCTCAGAGGTTTGCCATTTCCTGCTGAGAGGACAACCGCCGAAAGAAAAATTGTTGTTTTTCTTTTTTTTTCGGTGTTAACGCAACGGAGTCTTGAACCTGGATTCGTGCGTCGCATTTGACTTGCGGCCCAACGCACTAGCCAGCTGAGCTACGGCGACTGCGAAATTTTGTCCTTATATAGGGTTTTCCAACAAGAGGTGTTATTTTGAATCACCCGGTATTTCGGTAGCTGTCACTTTTCAAGCTTTTATTCTTTGACATTTGACAAGTAGAAACTACGCCATTACTAAAAATGGAACAATACACGCTTCAACAATGCATTGAAATTATTAAAATTCATTAAAACAATGGTGAAAATCTTGCAGTCACAGTTCGCAATACTAAAGCATTTTTGGGTCGTCGTGAAGCACCTTGTCGGACCGCAATACAGAAATTGGTGGAAAAATTCGAACTGTTGGGACAAGTTAGTGATGTGAAGAATAAAACCCGTGCACGTCGCTCAAGAACAACTGAGAATATTGTTGCTGTAGCCCAAAGTGTTGAAGAAAACCCAGGTTAGTCGATTCCTCATCGATTGCGCTATCGAGAGATGATTAAAGATTTTTTATGGTCGGAGTTGGATGGTATTGATCTGGACAACGTTTACTTTCAACAAGACGGCGCTACGTGCCACACAAGCAACGAAACCATTGCTCTTTTACGGGAAAAGTTTCCGGACCGTGTTATCTCTGGAAGAGGTGATCAAAATTGGCCACCGAGATCTTGTGATTTAACACCTTGCGACTTCTTCCTTTGGGGCCACGTGAAAGATAAGGTGTACGCCAACAGCCCAGCTTCGATTCAAGACCTCAAAGATAGAATTCGTGAGGCTATCGAGGACATAGGGCAGCCACTTTGCGATTTAGCTATGGAAAATTTCATGAAAAGGATATGGTCCTGTAAGCGTGGTCGTGGTGGCAATTTGGCTGATGTTGTTTTTCATTATTAACGGCATACCTTCCTCTTTATTATGAAATAAACATCCGATCATTTATCTCAAAAAATTGCATTTTTCTTTGAATACCAAAATAACACCTCTTGTTGGAAAACCCTATACAACATTATTTCTATTATTTCTATGTAAGTAGTATATTTGACTAATTTATTAATATACATACATAGTCGTGTAGAGGGTCCTTTATTAATTGGAATTGTAGTAGGTAGGATAGCCTTGTAAATATTATATATCAATATTCAGAAAATATTTTGTAGATAAATTTGTACGTTTTCCCTGCAGCCGAAGCCATTCAGTCAGCCAGCCAGAAGAATTGTCTTATCTCTTCCTCGTTGGATGGGCGACAATGCGGTGGGCCTTCATTCGGGGCGCCATCGGCAATCAGCGCATGTCTCAAAGCCTTCATGGCAAGCATATTACGCTTTGAAGCAGTTGCCAAGTCGACTATACGCTCCGCATAATGTACACCGATCACACACTCGCAGCGTTCTTGCACATTCATCGGCATGCGCCAAGGTTCGTGGCTGCAAGAATGGACACAATTTTACTAAACTTAAAAGCCACTTTAAGATGTTCAAAGTACGGTGACTTACACATATTCCTTTGGCACATTGGCCAATTCCGGCACGTACTGCTTGATGTACTCGCCGTGCGGATCCAGTCGCTTGGAGAACGCCACCGGGCACGTGACCAGCGAAGAGTCCAGCAGTCGCTCAAATGCCGACGACGACACCCACATCCAGTTGCCAGCACAAACTGACCAATCCGCGTCCAGTAAATATTTGAGAAAGTGACGCAAACCATGCTCCCAATTCTGCCACAGAGCGCCGCGTGTCAGAAAGGTGGCCACCATGTTGCGTAGCGTATGATGTAGCCAGCCCTCGGCCAACAGTTGACGCATAGCGGCATCAATTAGCGGAAAGCCCGTCTGTCCCAGTTTCCAAGGTTCCAATTGTTCGGACGACGGTTCGGCCCAGGGTATGTTGAGGCAAATTTGATTGCCCTCCATGCGATCGTAATGAGGATTATTCACCGACATAGTGTAGAAGTATTCACGCCATATAAGCTGGCCGGTGATGTGCGCGCCGCCAGCCATGTGCACGCCTTGGCAATAGGCCTGCAGCTGCACATTCTTGAAGAGATCATGAACGTCCCAGTAGAAGCGACGCACCGAGAGACAGCCGAAGCGCAAGTGAGCACTCATAGACTTGGGCGGTTCGAGTATATTGGGATTGGCTTGGTTGGGTAGATAGAAGCCATGCTTGAAAGCGTGCTCCTCGACTTTGAGACGTTCAGCGAGATGTAGCAGTGCCTGACTTTCGCCGCCCTTCCAATTCACTTTGGCCAAATAGGAAACATTCTCCGGGAAGATGTTGAAGAATTCCGGCGTGGGAAACTGAACGATACAATGGTTTAGTTTGATTGCTACAGTGAAAACGATGTGTGGCGGTGTGTCTAAAACTGTCTCGTTGGCAATGAAATGGAAAAGCATGATGGGGAGGGTGATTTGGTGATGACTGTTTTTGACAGATCTCAACCAATGAGTTTAAGATTGAAAGAAATTCATTAAACACAACGTTGCTGTATTCATGATGAGTACTGAGTACAAAAGATCTGTCAGAAACAATCTCATATTTCTGGGAATCACAAAGATGGCAAAACACAGATTGCAGCTAATAAAGATATGTTCACAGTTCATACCTTCCGGCAAGCATTCAACTCCATAAGCAAGCTTTCAGGTAAATGTAGGAACTCAACGTTCTCCCAGACCGGATCGGCGACTGGCCGTGGCGGTAAACCCATTACTTGTACTGTGTGCTAAAATGAATAGAATTTGGTGGATCAATATCGTCGCATAAAACATCTTGGTAACCCACCAAGAACATTTGATAGGTCAACGGCGGTATGCCACCGTTAGTACTGATGACTCTATGCGGATCCCAGAGCGTATGCGACACCTTCTCCACCCACTCAATGCCCAATTCCTGGCACAGTTGCTTCACAGCGTCGTCGCGTCCATTCCAGATCGGCTCACAGTCCTGCTCGAAGCAAATCTTCTGCAGGCGCACCTGTGAGTGCAATTGCCGGAAAATGGCCGTCGGATTGCCCTGCAACAGGTGCAGCCTGCCGCGTCCGCCACTGGCGGCACGTAGTTGCGCATTAATGTCAGCCAGCGAGTCGAGCAAAAATCGCATGCGATTATAGCCAACCGTCTTGGTGCCTGTACAGAGAGCGCAACGTCGAACAATGCAAATTATTTTACTAACTACAACACCCAATATTTTCAGCTTTTTATATATGTACGTACATATGTATAAACAATTTGCCTTTTCATACTTAACGACTTTGTTCTCCACTCACCTGCGCTCTCGCCATCGAATATGAAAATCGGTATTAGTGCAGCGCCTTCGTCATTATCTGCTATGGCTTCCAAGAGCGCCGGGTTGTCGTGCAGCCGCAGTCCATGGCGAAACCAAATCACATTCGCTTTGATTGTCATTTTTCGCCGCTCTTGTTGTTCTTGCTGTTGTTAGAAATTTGATTCGGTTAAAATTGGCAAATTTTGCTGCCAGTTAGACGTCTACGAATGCGAATGGATGCGTTTCTTAATTGTCTGTGCACTGGTAATTTACTGCCATTGCTCGCGACTCCGCTCCAGTTCGACCTTTACCGGTCGACCACTTGTTTACGAATGCAATTACAGTCGAGCGGCAACTGCGCGCCAGCCAGCCGTTTGCAGCTGAGTGCACGTCGACGCAGCGCTGCATGCATGTGTGCGTGTTTGTGTGCTATCGCTTTCGCTCGACTTGGCGCCCGCCGCCGTACTTGTCGATGCTTCGGTTGCTGTTGCTGCTAGCACATTTTTGCATGCGAGTTTCCCTTTGAGCATTCTACGAGTTCATGCCGTATGCAGTTGTTGTTTGTGGTGTATGACAGCACAGCGGGGTGGGGGCTCAAGCAATGATTTAAGCTTTTCAAGTTAACGTTGGCCCCCCTATGCGGCAAAGCACGCACTCGGCTACCCTAACAGCAACAGCGAGAGGATTTTGCTATTTGGTTGGCTACTCAAAACGATGAGTTCGTGAACTGCGATTAAGTGGGCACATAAAATCAGCCGAGAAACCGCAGATACTGGACTGTGAATAATGAGTGTATTTGCGTTGGCCAATAAAATTTCTATGCATGCATTGAAAAGGAGGACATAGATTAAAATTTTCTTCGTTCTTAATGCATAAATGGACGATGCAATTTTAGGGCGAATTCCATTTTTAAACATAAAAACTTTCAAAACTTTATTTCGACCCAAACTTGATCAATGCTTTACTCTATGTTGGGAAAGAGAGAATAATAAGTTTGGTATATAAAATACTGTAGGGTTTACTACATCAGATCAAAAGTCACAGGGTAGTGAGTTCTAAACCCGGTTAAATTTAATCCCGGTTCTACTCCCAGCTCACATACATACAAAGCAGCTTAAGGGGGGCGGGGAAACCCTTACGGTTTCAAAATACAATTTGCGGTGATCACTGTATCTCGGTCGGAAATTATCTGAAATCAAAAAATATTAAAATTTAGTCAAAGTATTATCAAATCCTCACCCTAACGTTCTCCGATTATTTTTTTTTTTATTTAAAAATTTTTGGTGGCCATCTAAAGTGTAAACTGCTATTTTCCACGAAAAATTCCGCCATTTTGTGGGTGGGAAACCCCCTTAATGTAAAAAAACAATTGTTTACTAAACGTTGGGGTGAGGTATTTTATATGTAGAAAATGTGTACCAAGTTTCAAATGAATCGGTTTAGTAGTTTTTAAATGACAGTGATCACGGACTTTGAAAAAGTAGTTTTGAGAAAAACGGGATAGAAAAGAATAAGCTGTATACCTGCACTAAAAGACAGGGGACTAACTATAAACCATAACTTCAAGAGTTTTGTTCCGATCGACTTAAAATTGTGAGAATATATTCTTGAAATGTTTAACAATAAGATAAGACAAAAAAAAAATTAGATTTTTCGAAAGTGTAAACCCTTACCCCCCCCCCCCCTTAAGGAGCTCCATTACGAAACTAAGGCCCACCTTGCCGCAACTGTCCATGTTGTGCGTTTGAACTCGTACACGGATGCAGCCCACAGGGACCCACAATCCCAATTCCGAATGACAGATAAATTGAGAATATGTTAATATAATATTTTTCAGACCTATTAATTTAACTTCCAGAGGTTTGGAATTTCCGCTGTCTCTTCAACGCTTGAAAAGATTGGTTTCGCTGCAGTTTTATACCGATGCAGTTTTTTTCTCTTATTTTATTCTATATACAACTTAAAGTATAGTATAAGTATATATTTTTAACCCATTGGCCCTGACAACCTTTTATTTGATACAAAACATTTCCTAACCACATTCTGCTGCCAGGGTAGCTGACGTTTTCATCTAAGCTTTTCCATTTAACTATTACTTTATTTATATGATTTTCTTTACGCGCACACGTTTCTCCCCCTCCCTGATCGAGCACATGCCATGGCATTCGCGTTGCAAATTTGAATTCACGTGCCACAAGACAATTGACGATAAATGCAACAAAAGCAGGTACGTACGAACGTGTGCCGCAGCTTTTGGTACGTTTGCGCGATGTCTGCTAATGACTGGGGGTGGGGTTAAGGGTTGGCAGTGTGGGCGTACTGTTCTTTTCGCTGAATGAGATTACACGTGTCGCTGCACCGCGCTGCGTTGTACGTTGTGCGCGGCTGGGAGTCGCTTTGAAAAGCGCTTTTGTAGTACACTTGAAAAACACTTTCCAGCAAATTCTTGCGGCTATGTGCTGTGCCGGAGCTGCGGCATAAAATGGCTGCGGCCATGCTTACGTATTGAATTATATTACATCACAAAGTCGAACGCAAAAACTTGATGAATGTTCGAGTTACGTTTGCTGACATAAAGCGTCCTTACACTTGAACTCGTTGCAGATCTTATCACATTGGCCCAGTTAGTTGTTGCAGTTATTCTCAAATGTTTGTTTTGGATCAAATTTTCTTACAAATATTGGCTCATTCAAAAGTATTTTGAGAAAAATATTACGCATTCATAAATTGTTTTCGAATGAAAACAAATTACATATACAGTGCTTTTTGCTTATAACGAACCCGTTTAAAACGATTTTCCGCTTAAAACGAACCAATTTCAAAAGTACGCGCTATATGATTTCGTTTATTACGGACCCCTTTTAAAGCGAACTTTCGGTTAAAACGAACCATTTTGCCCGGTCCCTCGGAGTTCGCTTCAAGCGAAAAGTCCTGTATAATAATGAAATGTTTAAGTGTTCACATAAATTATTTGTTTATTTATTTTTTTTAATTATTTATTTGTTTTATTTATTTATTTATTATTTATTATATGTTCAGTCTACAGTTGAATTACTTACAGACTATGGAAAACAATAATTGATATGTATATGTATATGTATAAAAGTCTTTAGGAAACATATTAGAAATTATAGGAACAGGCCAATGATTTGTGTACAGCGATACTTCTATGGATCGAAAGGTCACTCAGTGAAGAGTTAAAAATTTCACTATGTCAACTACTTTTCGTTAGAAATTCGCTAACATTTTAGGGTCAGCACTGGACGAGCTGTTGAAGGCAAAAAAAAATGATTATTCTGTGCTTGAATAACATTTTAAGATTTTTTGTAAGTCCCCTAAGAAGTCTGTAAACAGCTGACAAATCGTTGGTACAAAGTTAAGTTCTTCGTTTTTACTTAATAATCTTCAGCCCATAAAAGTATCAAAGAAAAATCTTTATATCTATGAATAGAGTAGCATGAATGCTGCTGCGTATGAATAGAGTAGTAAACCCACATTCAAAGGATTAGTTTTCCATCTCTCATTGACACTTTTCTACCTATCGATCTATGGAAAACTGCATACTCAGATTCTTTGGATCAACCTCCAATTTCTTTAAGACACATTTAACGAAATGCATTGCGAAAGGCTTCAAAGACGAGAAAGGCTCAATAGACGAGAGATTTGCCATCATCCGCTTACGAATATTAATGTTGTTACATATATATTGATCCAACCACATTTTTTGAAAGGAAAATAAGTAGGACGTCGATCCTGTCTGAAAGTGAAAAGAGGTGGAGATTTAAGCACCATTTATTGAATTTATAAAAAGACGAATACTGTTCAAAATTGGTTGGAAAATCTGGAGCTACTTGAATATAATGTCCCAGCTTGAATTTAAACTCATAGCTTTCGATGTCGCGAGGATAAAGCAAATCGACCGATGCTTTGCATAAAATATCAGGTAATCAGTTTGCTGCTATTGTATCCGAATGTTTATTCGCAAAATTCTTATACTTACTCATTGTTGTCCCCTAAAATTCCTTTTAGAAATAAGGCAAATTTTGGAAAGTGCGATACAAAGATCGATCGAGTGCGATCATCCAAACTATAAATTAACACAAAATTTGGTTGTAATATAATGTGACTCAGTCAAGTTTTAATCAATACCAACATCCAATTCAAAGCTCAATGGGATTCAGTATTTTATAAAAGTTAAAAAATTTGGAGTCGATTTTAACCAAAACTTGTATTTGAATTAAATTCTACATCGACAACGACCGGCTTTGGAATGCTTTCCATTCACTTTTATTTGATATCGAATTCCAAATTACTTGACGAAACGAACCCAACTAACACTTCGTTCAATAATGTGTGTGACTAACTAATTAAAACACATTTTTTTGCCAAAATTCGTTTTTATTCATCAACATAGTCCCCTTTTAGGGAGATACAATCATTCCAACGCTTTTCCAATCTTTCGATACCGCCTTTGTAGAACGATTTTTTTTTGCCTTCAAAATAGGCGTTAGTTTCGGCGATTACTTCATCATTTGAGCCAAATCTCTTACCACGGAGCATCTTTTTGAGGTCTGCGAAGAGCCAGTAGTCGCTGGGGGCCAGATCTGGAGAATACGGGGGATGAGGAAGCAATTCGAAGCCCAATTCATGCATTTTTGCCATCGTTTTCATCGACTTGTGACATTGGTGCATTGTCTTGGTGAAACAACACTTTTTTCTTCTTCATATGGGGCCGCTTAATCGCGATTTCTTCTTTCAAACGTTCCAACAACGCTATATAATAGTCGCTATTGATTGTTTTCCCTTTCTCAAGATAGTCGATGAATATTATTCCGTGCACATCCCAAAATACTGACGCCATAACCTTGCCAGCCGATGTTTGTGCCTTTGGACGCTTTGGGCGGCTTTCACCGGTTGCATGCCACTCAGCAGACTGCCGATTTGACTCTGGAGTAAAATGGTGGATCCATGTTTCATCCATTGTGATGTACCGACGCAAAAACTCCGACTTGGTGCGCGTAAACATGTCCAAACAGCTCTTTGAATCATCGATTTGTTGTTGTTTTTGCTCCGGTGTGAGCAAACGCGGCACCCATTTCGAAAACACCTTTTTCATAACCAAATGTTCGTGTATTATGGTGTGTACACTGCCTACTGATATCTTTAGAATGTCAGCAATCTCCCCCACTTTCACTTTACGGTCGGACATAATGATTTTCAGTGTTTTTTCAACGTTTTCCGGAATAACAGCGTCATTTGGCCGTCCAGTAGATGGAATGTCATCGGTGTCTGTACGCCCACGTTTGAATTCGGCATACCAATAACAAATGGTTCTTTTTGATGGAGCAGAGTCCGAATAATGTTTTTCAAGCCATTCCTGGCATTGAACAGTATTTTTTTTCATTAAAAAACAATGATAAATCAGCACACGGAATTGCTTTGAATTCATTTTTTTTGAAAACTCAAAAGTAGTGTCACTTAAAGCACTGTAACTTGTAAACTAATGGTCGGATTGACATATAATTTTGACAGTAAGCCTAAAAAGGTTCACAATTTCGAAAAAAAATATTGATTTAGTATTAGTGCCGCCATCTATGTGTCAGTCACACACATTATTGAACGAAGTGTTACATACACATACATCTATATACAAGCATACAAACATATCAATGTAGTAATTTGAATTGAGTGGATAAATATTTATTTGATTTGCACAAAACAAAACTAAAAAATATGATCTGTGTCCGAAAGCATTTGCACTAATTGCATTCCCTATTCCCCCCAAACGCCGACGACAAATGTCGATTTGGGCTGCGTACAAGCCCGTCGTAACGTGGATGATTTTCATTGGCAATCACAGCATATCAAGCGGCAGCTTTGCATCAGCTTAAATCTGGTTAACATTTTAAAGCGAAATCTCAGAGCCGGATGACGTACACAATGCGCAAATATGCGTCGCCGTACATGTAATGGCGAGTGCAGTGGCGCACACGCTGCCCACTTTGTTCGAAATGGAAAATTCTCGAAATATTTGCACATTTGCGTGGGCGATGGGCGCTGGAGTGGGAGGACGTTCGAAATGTTTGCAGCCAATAATGCACGCCGTCCGCCCACTCAACCATTGCGCTCGAAGTTAGCCGTTGGCTTCTGCAATTGCCACATCTCTGCGGCAACATTTGCGAATTGTTGATGCATAAATACAATAATAATATGACATTTTGTTACAGCAACAAAAACAACAACAAGAACGAGAACTGCCAACTACCAACGGTGGCTGCAGCAGCCGCTGACAATGGCACCAGCAACAACAACAACCATAACAGTACTGAAAATGTAGCAACAGCAGCAGCAAGTCAAAGCGTTGCAACACAATGTGTGCGCACAACACAGGAGGGGGCACAATCCGCATTGACGTAAATTCAAAATTGGCTTTTGTTCGGCGCTGCAGCCACTGGCGTCTCATGTCGACTCGTTGTATTTGCACAGCACATGCAAAGAAATTGTTTGCTGACGACTTTACCGTAAACAAAAATTCAGTCAAGAAGTAAGTTTTTGAAAAAATGTCAACATTTTTTTTCAGTAACAGTGCACAAAAAATTCAAAGAAATATTTTCTGGTTCTCCATTGATGCTAAATGCATTCAGCTATTTTAAGTCTTGAAAAATTGGCCTAGTTTTGCAACTTTACAATAACCTATAATTGAGTTCTTCATAACTGTACTTGTGTCTGACTTCCACTTACCATCATTGCGAATCAAATGCTATGTTTGAAATCAATTAAACTTGATGCATACTGGCACTGATTCTCTCATTGAACTCACTTCATATTTCATAATTATGTGTGAGGTCCTTTCTGTGATTGCAAGAGTTTTTTGTTGGAATCATTCTGATTTGTTTGACTAACCAAGTAATCTGAAAGAACATTAACCCTTTCGACCCCAAATTGGCTGAGAGCAACATCACCTATTTGTCATCTCCCCAAAATAATTTCCAATAATTTGCAGATATCAGGGAAAGTTTGTGTTTTAATTGAAGTCTACGAATTTGGCGCGTTTGATGATAACCCTGTTTCTTTAATAATGGTTAAATAAAATCAAAAAGTGATAATTTGGTATTTTTGCGTAAATATTAAATAATTTTTCTGTAGTTAAAAGTATTGATACAAAATTTATTTAACCCGTTTTAAGCTCAAATTATTCAAAAGTAAACTAGCTTTAGCTCTCTAACAAAGAGGCGGGGCGAGTTCAAATGTCCTGTGCACACTTCTTAGATAAGTGTTTCATAATTTAAATACCAAAAATTAATATCGAGACACAGGGTAAAATTGGGGTCGTAAGGGTTAACAACAATCTTCTCTATCTGCAATGTTGTCTTATTAATTTGATGGCCACCACTGCGGTGGAATCATCTATAGCAGCCATTCGTCTTTGCAATACTAAATTTCGTTCTCTTTCGGCAAATCAATCTTTTGGGATTTTTGCACGAACCTTCCTTTACATACAACCTTTCAAAGATCGTTTCATTTTGAGAGGTCAAGCACTTGATGGACTGATCAGATGATAGATATAGAGATAGATATATAGCTAGATATATAGAAAACGGCTCTTGGTTCGATTGGCAAAACAACCCGCTGGAAACCTTCGTTCAGTAAGTACAAACCTGTAGAAATTAGTACGGTTTGATGGGCCAAGTCAATCCAAGTTGGTGGAATCATTTGCAACAGCCATGCGTCTTTTTGATACTAAAGACAATTTCGTTGGTTTTTTCTTGCGATTCAATATTTTGGGATCTTTTGAACCAGCCTTCCATTGCGTAGAAATCTGTGAAAATAACTGCGTTGATTTCACCTGTGAAAATCGACTCGATTTGACTAGCTACAACCACTTGATGGAATCATCAACCGCAGTCATTCGTCTCTTTATGTTAGATATCCTGGTAAATTTTGTTAGTTCGATTGGTCAAATAATCTGGAATTGCGATATTTTACATCAGCTTTCCATTGCACATAAACCTGTGGAAATTACATGGGTTTGTTGGGCCAAGTATTTTGTTAAAGTCATTTATTTTTTCCCAACCAATTGAAATCTCTTTATTTAATTAGGATATCATTCGCTTGCAGACAGCTGCATTGTTTGATACTAATAGGATTTATTAAGATAGATTGTTCAAAAAGTGGCCCGTTTCCTCAGTCACAGCCAAGCGTCATTCTAGTTCGATCTACCACAAAATCTGCTGGAATCATTCGCAGCTGCTTTTCATAATAAGAGCCATTAATGTGTGATTTAGACGATCTCTGAATCAGTTGTTTGGGCGTTCTTTCTTCGTGGATCTTAGCGTCTTAACGAGTTGTCTTTCGTCCATACAGGCCCCCGCGGCTAACACTGTACAGGAGAATTATGGTTCTCACACATCGAATGTGATAAAAAATTACTGAATTTGTGATTTTCCATTTTCAATTGTATCGACTTTTAAAAGTTTTTTTGTCCAGTGTAATAGCAACATTTTTTATTGCATTGACATTGCACAGAGGCAAAACGGATACACTTGCTGCACAACTTGAATATGCAATTGAATCTGTGTGTTCGCATGCGATTGTGTGTGTGTGTGTGTGTGTGTATGTGAGTTGAAAATTTTTTTATTTAACGCCACGTGCATTGACTGCTACCAGCCGGAAGAAGAAAGCCATAGTTTTTTGTTGCTGCAATGAGAGTTGACATTGTTGGGTGGTTGAGATTGCGCCTGCTGACTGCAGCGTTTTCTGCCCTATAAAATTTTAATCGATTTTATTTGAACGGCAATGCTGTGAAATATTGCAGCTATTTGCACTCGCATGTGTATTGGTAGACTCGTATGTGCATAGGTACATATGTACATATGTATGTATGTGTGTGGCAACAACTGGCTTATAATAAATTGGAGTGGTAAACTAATAAATTATTCTCACATTCATCCTTTTTTGAAATTGCCATATTTTACATTCACGTTTCAGATATTTCAGCATGCATTTTGTAGGGATTTTATATTAATTGAAAATCAAATTTACGTAAATATTTACCTGCACGAGCTCGAGCTCAATACGAAAAGCAATTTTGTTAAATGGTATTTTTGTTATTATTTTTGTTTTTTGTAATTAATTGGAGCACGCTTTCTGCGTTTGTTTTTACAATTTACAATTACAAAAATCAGCTTAAAATTAACAACAATAAAAATAAGGCCTATATGTATAATGGAATATATGTACTATATGTATTATTGTATATGCTAGTTGCCTACATAGGTCTATGCAATTATGGTGTCAATGTTCATCTCTAGCTGGGCTAAAAAATATTTGTTACAAATTGAATTACTCGTGCTTGCTGCATTACTATGCGAACAATCGCTACAATGGGCTAAATTAGGATTCTTAAAATATAATATCACTAATAACTCCCTGTGGGAATGAAATAATTTGACGATCTTATTGAATCGTATAGAAATGTTGACGTACTGGGGCCCACACAGGACGGTCGAAAGTATGATATAGTAATCGGAAATGAAAATACAATACACTACTTTTCTGCTAGCTTATCTATGCTTAGTGCTCGAAAGTGTGGTTGTGCTTAGAAGTGGACGAACACGTTTACATATGTAATAGCTAATAGAGTTATCGAATGAGGTACAACATGAGACTATAGTGAAATGCAAATTGACATCAATAAAATTCGTGCATTAGTTGTCTGCCATGAACGGCATTAATTGAGGGGGAGGAGAGCAATATCTACGCCGTAGAAAAATGGTCCAAGGCGACGTTTAAAATTCCGTATGAAAACTGTTCGCCGTATCAATCATCTTGGAGGTGAGAAATATCTCCGCGTTCGCTATCAGCTGCAAGAAAAATAAATATTTTTCAAATTGATAAAATTTATATCAGAACTGTTAAGTGCTCCGTACCTCATTCAGCGTCAGTCGCCCGTCCTTGTTCTCATCGCAGAGGCTGAACAGCGTCGCTGCCTCTTGCAGTGCATAACGCGGCGTGCGCGGATTCACATAGTTCAGCAGTTCGCCGCGATCCGCTTTGCCATCGTTGTTTTTGTCAATTATGCGCTTGAATTCTTCCCTGCGCTCCACCACAGTCTTCGATATCAGCGACTTGCGTATCAGATCGTCATCGTCGTCCACATTCACCTCGGAGAACTCCTCAATGGTCAGCTGATCGTCGCCGTCTTGATCGAATTGCCGCAGCAAATCGTCGACCAGCTCCAGCAAGTTGGACACACTCGATTCGGGGTGTCGAAACGATAGATACTCGTCTATGGTTAAGCTGAAGAGATCTGTGCGTGCCGCTTCGGACCAGCGCGCCTTATCGCGCATCATGTCCTCGCGAGCCTTGCGATTCAGAGCCGTGTGCTTGATCTCGTTGTGTTCGTCGATGTCGGCCTCGGTCATGCCGTGGTCTTTGAGAAAGAAGCGATGATATTCATCCCACGTGATGAGTCCATCGGCCGGCGCTATGTCAACGCGCTGAAATTCACGTGGATTCATATCAATGGCCTCTTCGATGTGGTCGATGATCTTTTTGTTGATGTAAACGGCGAGCTCCTGTATTGTCAGCTGAGAGTCCTCATCGCGATCGGCGCTGAGAACATAAGAAAAGGTTGCCACAATACTTAAAACAAGTGCCCAAGAGAAAGAATGGTAAGAGAAAGAATACGAGTATAGAATCTTGAAACAAAGCCTTCTTGCT
Source organism: Melieria omissa (assembly GCA_963971225.1). Classification (NCBI taxonomy): domain Eukaryota; kingdom Metazoa; phylum Arthropoda; class Insecta; order Diptera; family Ulidiidae; genus Melieria; species Melieria omissa. The sequence goes on along the minus strand of OZ020267.1, from coordinate 68,866,161 downwards.
GTCAGATGTGTCACTGGGAATTTCTATAAGGAGTTAAACTATGATTGCTCTCTGTAATGCAGAAGCTAAATATTTTTCAGGTGGACCACCAAATTAAATACGGGTCTCTTGGAAAATATTCTCATTGATTACGATTGATTGAAAGTCTGAATAAACAAACATTGAATTCTGATATTCAAGCTTCTGTAGCAACGAGTGGGATGGCGTCAGAAGGGAAAGTACTCAGGTTTATAAATTCAATGAAATTCAACTCTAAAATTATTGGCCGTGTTTTGAAATCAAGCCGTTCATTACAAAAGGACATTACAACTCTTTTTTCTCACATTCACCGAATTGTGATTTTTGAAAAACCTTCTAAAATTTTACTTTTTCTACTCTCAAATTCAATTAATGCTCCCAAGATTCGGGCTTTTAAATTGCCACTTTAAATGAAAACCAGTTTAAAATCAGCACAATTCAATCAACATTTTCAAGAAATATGCCACAATGGCCTTCAAAATGGCGCTCGATTGGCCCAATTACTCTCAGTTGAATGGCTTGCAATTTTGCAAATATATACGCCAAATTTATGGCGAATTCCTTTCATAGCCACTGCGTTACGCCCGGCAAATATTTGGCATTCAATGTGAGTAAAAACGAAGCACAAATCATAAACCCCTCGCTCCGGGTTTGCCCAAACGTTCTGCTTCCGCGGAACAAATTAAAATTTAATTCCTTTCGCATTTTGCAGCGACTGCGTTGGCGCGCGCGCGCTAACTCCATGATAAACCAGACCCATCCACTCGCCAACACAAAAGCGCATAATTATGCACTCCCCGCGGTCCCACTGGTCATGCCGACCCCCCGCAAATGTTTGGGCTGTGAAACCGCAAGTTGCACAGCGACCAACGAACAAAGGACCTGTGTGCGTAACACGAGACACGTTATCAATCCACTGGGTCTGCCCCAAACGCTTCGCTACACAACTTTTCGGCCACGTTCCGACGCTGCCTGCCCTGTGCCCCACCCCCGCCCAGCTGAACGGTGGCGGCCACCACTTTTGCCAATTGTGTGGCGCAGGCACTCACCGTTTGAATGCTTTCTCCAGAATTTGCTTCTCATTCACCGAACTGGCCGCCAGAATAACAGTTTCCGGCTCGGCGGATTTCGGCCGCTGCGCGCCGCCACTTTTGTCCGTGCCGCGCAAGGCAGCCGCCACGCCTTTCATTGTGTTGCGGCGCATGTTGAGCAGCGTCGTGGCCAGTAATGCCTCGGGCGGTGTATTCAGCACATTATTTCCACTCGCTGCGCTCGAGTGCTCCTGCTGCTGTGGCTGTTGCTTTTGTTGTGGGTCGTGTTGGTGGTGTTGCTCCGCCAGCTCCTGCTCGGAGACAGGGTGGTGATGGGGCTGTTGCAGTGGTGGCTGGCCGGACTTGAGTGTGCGCTGCAGCTTGTACGTGGTGCTGTGCAGTATCAGCCCGATGAAGAACATGTAGAAGAGAATGGCGCAGACGGTGGACCAGCGCAGCCAGCGGAAAGTCTTGCTGAGTTTGCTGACAAGCGGTGACATGGCGGCGAGTGCGGTCTGACGTTTTTCGCTGTGCACGCTGCCGACAAATTGCTATCCCGACTTTGATTGTTGTGGTGGCGGCGAAGGAGATGCGCTTCGGTTGCAGTCGCACTCAATTGCAATTATTGCTGTTTGCCTTTTTGTTATTACGTGCTGATGTTGCAATTGCGGCTATTACTGACGCTATTGTTGCGCCTAATGTTGTTATTGGTTTTGTTGTTGTTGCTTTAATTCACTTTCATGCTGTTGGCCACATAACACGCTTCTTGACTACGTTTGGCTTGGCGCGACACACAAACACACGCTCCGGCTGCACACGCGCTCGCTTGCTCGCTGGCTGACTTACTGACTGACTGACTTGCGTTGCTGAAATTGGATTGTTGCTGCTGGTGGTGCTGCTGCTGTTGTTGTTGATGTTGATGGCTTTGCTGGTGGTGGTCGTGGTGGTGGTGGCGAAGCTGGTAGCTGCGCTGTTGGTCGTGGCCGCTGGTGTTCAGCGACTTGGAAAACCAGTTTGTCGGCATCATAGCCACCGCCATAGTCTAACAGCAAAGCGATCGTGCGGGTCGCCGCGACACACGCCGCACACTCGAAACGGCTGGCTATGTCTCTGCGGAGCTTTCGTTTTTGTTTTCAACTTCTCTGTTTGGCTAGTTTCGGTTGTTTATTATGGTTTCGGTGCCGTGTTTGGCTGGTGGAGCTGCTCTTTTTGGTCAAATGCGTTTAACTGGTTGCTGTGGTCTCGCTGTACAGTGGTGCGAACTGCAATGCGAAGATATCAAATTTATAACGACAGTATAAAGTGTGGAAAGGAGGGAGCGATGTCATTTGCGGAATATTTTTTATTTTAAGTCCTGGGTTTTTATAAACTGACAACCATGATGACATAGAAATATAAATTTTTCTTGCCATATTTCTTTCTTATTAAATCAAAAGCATTCATTCTAAAAATTACACTACTCGAAAAAAAAATGGGTCAATCGCGTGCACCTAAAAACAAAAGTATTTTCTAAACTAACTTTGGGTCACGGAATACGAAACTGAAAATAAAAAAATTATTAAGAAGCGTTTTCGAAAAAACTACTATTGAAGATGTGCCCAACTTGTTTATTTTTATATCGCTTCTTACTGTCCGTATATATGTTAAATGATTCTGCAAACTTTTTGCAGACGAATTTGTAAAAGTGAATTCTGAAACATGATTTCAATTTCAATAAATAAATCAGGCAAGGCCAAACATCTCAAATTATGAAATAATAATGCTGAAGTATCAGTTTTGTCATCTTAAGATCCTTACTGAGATTCAGATTATATCGCAGAGCTCATCAGTAACCTATTCAAACGAAACTTGAATTAAATATGAAGAATTTAAGAATTTGTATTCAAATATTTTAACACATTTAACACCTTAGACAACATTCATAGTAGAAATGTGTTCTTTAAAGTCTGAATACACACCAAATTCAACCAGCCTATTTGACTGGTTGAGCTACCTTCTTCTACTTTCAACTCAGCTCCTTGCAGCATCGTCTTCTTCTACTTTTACCACAAGTTACATCCCGGCACAATTTTGAAAATGTCCAATAAATCTGTCGTTTGCTCCATGGTTGCGACACACTTGCATGTTATAGTTCAAGTATTTGTACGAATTCATTTGTATGCCGTGGAGTGCTTGTCGTGTGTAAACATTTCTCTGTCCCCATGGTATTTTATATGCGACATTTACATATATTTACATATTGCACGAATATGCACGACTCGGCGGCATGGTGTGTTGCAATCAAATTGCGGCTGTGCAAGTCGGCGGCCACATTTGCAACAGTTCCCACTGCCGCCGACCGTCGACAGCCACAGCCACAGCAAAAGGCGAATGAGCGCCAGCAAAATAGCAAAACAAATAAAACACCAAATGAACGGTAGTTGTAGTAAATCGTACACAAACAACAACAACAACAACAATATAAAAAAATAATAATAAAAAAGCAAAAGTAGCAACGCCACAACAGTAAATGATAAATCCAAACCCAAATTGCAGCCAGCGATAAAACGAGAAAATAACCACAACAAGCAACAACACCAACACCAACAACAATAACAGTAGAGCAACAATGGCAGCAGCATTGGCAACCAACAGTTGCAATAATTTTAGTGGCAGCATTTTGCAATTGTTGTTGCGGCTGCGGTGCATTGACGCAGAACGCCGAACGTACACAGACGGACAGAAATGCCAAAGGTTCATTGGAATCAAAGTTGGCGTATGGGCAACTGCCAACTGCCAACAGCAAATAGTACAAATGCGAGTACAAAATGTGCAACAAGAGCAACACCGCCAACAACGGTGCAACAACAATAACAACATCAACAACCAGAACGAAAAGTGCAACTTTGCCACTTACCACTTGAATGCGCCAAGTGCATGCTGAGTTGACTCTCTGTGCGTGTGTGTGTGAATGTGAGTGTGTGAGTATGTGAGTGTGTGTGCGTGCTACCAACAGCCGACTGTAGAGCAATGTGGTTGGCCAATTGTTGTTGCTCACATTATTGTTGCTGCTTTAGCCGTTGTTGTTGGTGTGGTTTTTATTGTTGTTGTTGGCAATGCATTTGCTCTAACAGGTTTTTATGAAAAGTGAAAGTGCACACTCACGCGCATTGCACACGTAGCATGAGTTGCGGTAAGAGAATGCGTAGGGAAGGGTGTGATTGTACGAGAGGAGGGGCGATAGGGGCGGGCGGCAGGAACAATAACAACGACTATTGTACTAGCATTCGATGCAAATTTGCGCACAGGGCAAAAAGTCAATGTGGAACAAACGCAAATTTACGTAGAATTGCATGAGTGAAAGAACGAGGATGGGGACGAAGAAGATTTGTAGTAAATGTAAAAGAAGGCAAAGTGAAGGTAATAGAAATGAAAGAATGAAACAAAGAAAGAAATGAGAGGAAAAAGTGCACACAAATTTTAAAAATTCAAAGGAAACAGGGAAGAAGAATGCCGAAGAATATGAAAATGTAGGGATTAAAAAAGAACGAAAATAGTAATAAGAACGAAAAATGTAAGGATTAAAAAATAGTAAAAACAACGACTGAAAATAAAACAGAAAAATAATTTTAAAAATTATGTGAAAATGGGAATTAAAAAAGATTAGGATGAATGAAAAGAGTAATAAGAACTAAACTTTAAGGATTAAAAAAGAGTAAAAAGAACCAGTGAAAATAAAGAAGAAGAAATAAAAAATTATGTAAAAAGGGTTACGAGTGGAAAAACGAAACAAAGAAGAAAAGATGACGAAAAATATAAGAAAATGTAAAAAATAGGGGAAACTCCGAAGAAAGAAAAAAACAAAAATGCAATTAAAGTAGAGATTGAAAAGAGAAAAGTGAACGAGAAGAATATAATAGAACAAGTAGAAGAATAATGCGAAAATTTATGAGTTCGAAAACGAAGAAAAATATTATGGAATCAGTATCTACGATTTATGAGGATTATGTGAAAACACAGAAATCAAAGACAACGAAGACAGCGGAAAAAAGTAAAATTCAGGGAAAAGGAGTAATGGAGAGAAAAAAACGATAATATGACAGAAAAAAATTTAAGTAGGTATAATTTAAAAACTAAGAAGAAGAAGAATATGATCATTTATAAAAGTAACCCCAGAATTCAGAAACATAAAATGAAAAATATTGAGAAAAGAAAAGAGAGAGCAATAAAACAATGTAATGGCAGAGGGAAATACAAATCTCGAACTAAAATGCCGAGGGAAGTGATAAATGTTAGAGAGATACAAATACAAATACAAAATACAAATACAAAAAGGGCAAAATGAAAGGAGAATTAAAAGAAATAAATAAATGTAGAAGCCAGAAAACCTGAGAAAAACTAGAAAAATGCAAGTAATTGAAAAAGTTCAAGAAAATGAAAAGGGAGAATGATGCTGCAAAAAAATGTTACTGGAATTCCTTAAATTTTAGAGAAAAACGGCAACAAAGCAACAACAACAATGACAAAAACAATAGTAAGTAGAACAGCAACAACAACAAAACTGAATTCATAAAAGCAAAAACACGATAACAAACGATGGCAAGAACGGCAGCAACAAAGACAACAACAACAACGGTGATGACGGCAACAAGGACGACGCTGTCAACACTGTTGGCTGCTCGCCCTTTCGCCGTGTAAACGAGCAAACGCGCAAACGAATGAATGCAGATTAAGTGGGTGCTAAGGGTGGCCACCAGCAGACTGACGGTGCATGCATGCTGAATTGATTGCAGCGGCGCCAGGTGAGCAGCGCGGCGGAGGGCCGCAAGAAAAGGCTGCAAACGGCGCATGTTGGCTTTTGAGTGCGGCTAGAACGGCGGACAAGCGGACGGTCGGGCAGCACGGTGAAGTGTGGCGAGGGCGCAACAAATCAGAAGTGTCAACAAGGTGAGAACGCGTGGGGGCACGAGTGATTGTCGGTCGCCTTTGACTGACCTCATCGCATCGTAATATGCACACGCGAATGCGAGCAGGTGCTGGCTGTTGGTGTCAGATATGGAAAAAAGGTGTAGTGGTACCGTGTAACCACTTATGCCAACCCTGACAAGTCATGCTGCACTCAAGCACAAATGTGTCAAAGTGTCAAATAGCAACGCGCGCACGACACAAGCGACACTCAAGTGGCTAAGCCAGCGGCGTGCCATCCGACACGACTGACCGCAGTGCAGTGTCCCACATATGGAACATGCACTGATCGGCACTCTGTGTGATGTCACCTACCGCAGGGCAATGGCACTTGAGGAAAAGTGCTGAACTGACCGAAAGGGTCCCGTGACGCTGATTGGTCACACTTCCGCGACACTGGAAAATCGGGCGGAGCATTGGAAATGCTCAGCCGTATAACAGTTTCTAAATTTTGTATTTAAGACACGGAAATTGAAAAATAAAATCAGCTTCTTGAGAATAGACAAACCGTGCGTTTCTCTTGGTTGCTCACACACATAGGCACTTTGGCCATAAAATAATTGGCGTGACCCGCCGCTTCAAATAGGTCAACCCGAACGCTACTGACGTCGGACAAACCAAAAGCGGTCACAACAAACTTTATACCCGACCTCTGTTCTACCACACCCAACTCCTGTTCCACCACATGGCGATCCTGCCACTTGCGACCAAATCTGGAACACCCACCAATAAATGAAAACCCACAGTAACACCGGTCCTGCCAGACCATAACTATCGACCACTACATTTGAAAATTTAAAAAGGCAAACCCACCGTTCACATCCACAAACTCCATCATTCACCCAGGAATGACAACGCAAGAAGAAATCGACGCAGTATTCGAAAAGTAGGTCCGAGCCGTACAGCAGCAAGAATACGTCCCAGAGAGCGTCATACCGACAACATCGACGCCACCCGTATATACGCCCACACCAAAATCAGCCGGTCCGAGGGCCATCACAATCGAAGAGTACAAGGCGAGGAACTGCAAAACAAAACCCCAAACAGCAGAGGCCCCAACGACAGCAAAGAAACGACGCGCCAGAGGCGGAAAAAAGGTTGCAGCAAGAAGAGAGAAAGCAATATTGTACAAACTGATCCCCGTAACAACAGACCGGGACCTTAAACGCAACTTAATTGATAAATTGAAAACCCTGCACTAATGGGCACGAAACCAAGCAAGGAAGAGATTATTGTTGCAAACAATAATGCAGCGAGCGCAGCACAATCAACAGCAGCGACAAACAATACAAATTTAACATATATTTTAAGTATCATAGTATTAATACTAGTATTCATTCAAATCAACGCACATTATAAGAATTACATTAAGAAACACACAAAAACCATACATGTAACTCAGGTTTAAATAAATATAAATGATTTAGAAACAAACATCTCACTATGCAAAATCTACACATAAGCTCGTAATCTTACAATATAGAAAGCATGGACAGGAAAAACAGACAACATAGGTACGAAAATATTTCGACACAAGGAAATATAGTATTAGAAATTGAAGAAATAGACGAACATAAACAGTTAGAATATTTGGAAAAACTTTGGAGGACAATAGAAATGCCACGGACACCAACATTAGAGGACGTTAGGAATCCTACAACACTAGAGGAGGAGACAGTACGTATGCACAACATGTTCAATCTGAAAATGAGCGACATGTAAATGGAGGACATTTTCGACGAACTAAATAGAACCCTAACAAACTTGAGAAAAACACCAAAAAGAACATACACGCAGGAGACATTAACGACAAAACAACAAGCCGTAGTCGCTTTAAAACAACGCTTTGAAGAACTAATAATTGAACACACAGATAAAGACTACATAGCTGGCATAAAAATTGCTTTCAACAAAACGTACGAAAACACCATACAAATACTACAACAGAAACTAACGGATAACAATACAAAGGAAAAACATCCGCCAATCACAATGGCAGCATTTAATATCGAAACGGCTATGAAAGCCATCCCGAACTTCACAGGGAATTTCAAAGAGCTGGATACTTTCACGAAGATAACAGAACTAATATACAAAAAATTGGATGCTACTGGCAAAACAGAACTGCTAGAATTCGTATTCTACGCAAAACTGAGCCTCACAACTAGAACGGCAATCGGCCATAACATACCAAAAACGCTTGAAGAACTGACCATACTTCTGAACGAACGATACAAGAGTACGAACACGATACCCCAGCTCCAGAACCAACTATCATACCTCGTCCAAGGAGGTCTAGACATAAATACGTACAAGAACAAGATCCTTAACCTAATAGCAGAGCTAAACAAATTACAAACAGATCAAGCCGGCTCCGAACTAACCACTATAGAACGAAATATAATTACAAAACTCAACGAGCAATACAGTCTCACCGTATTTAAAAATGGACTAAACGACGAATACAAGCAAACCATTTTCGCAGCCATGCCAACAAATTTTAATAAAGCAGTCGAATTAGCCCTAGAACTAGAAAAGGACAACAAACAAACACGGGCAAGAGTGATGTTCATTAACAGGAACAGCAACAATCGAAACAACAACCAAAACAGAGCAAACCACAGAAATTTTAACCAACAAGACAACAACAGATATCAAAACAACAACAATGCTAGAAACAACAACAACTACAGGAACAACAGCCAACAAGCTAACTACAACCCCAGAAACAATCAGAACAACAGCAACTATCAAACAAATTCTCGCAACGCATCCAACAACGGCAGACCAAACAGTCACACTGCTAACACGAATTTCAATTACAGAAATCAGAACCAAAGGAACTATAACCAAAACAACAGAAACTTCAACCAAAACTCAAGATACAACAACAATGCAAACAGAAACCAAAATTTCAACAACCATGGTCGCCCTACACACATCAATTATATTCAGGAAAACCCGGGCGACCCGGAGGAAGACAACCACATTCCTCCGGGGGAGCAATAACAAATGAACGAAGAATTTACCTAATATCAGAGAATCTAACAAACTATGTCACACTGAAATGCCACCAATTTAATAAACCGTTAACATTCCTCATTGATACCGGAGCAGACATATCACTGTGTAAAACAAACAACGATGACAGCCTTGAGATCAACACAGAAAACACATGTAAACTAACAGGAATATCCACACATAAAATAGACTCACTGGGAACATTAAAACTGACATTCCCACTACGAAAAACAAAAACAGAATTGAATTTCCACATAGTCAATGAAGAATTCCCAATCGTAACTAATGGAATCATAGGAAGAGACTTTTTGCTCAAATACATGTGCAAAATAGACTACGAAACCCTCACACTAACAATGATAATAAATGAAGAAGAACACATATTTCCTATAACAACCAAACCACCGCCACACACCTCACACACAATACCGCCAAGATGTGAAGTAATACTACCTATCAGCATGAATATTCAAGAAGACAGTGTAATACTAAACCAAGAACTTGCAAACGGAGTATTTTTGGCAAATTCCATCGCACCAGCAAAAGGCAAATGCCACGTAAAAATAATCAATACAACAGATAAAACAATAACAGTAAAAAACATCCGACCAGAAACAGAAAACTTGTCTAATTACACAATAATGAAAACAAACTACAACACCAACAGTCCAAACAATGAACGATTCAGAAATCTAATATCAACACTCAAACTAGACAACCTAGACGAACAAACAGAAGCAGAGCTTAAAACCATCTTTCGAAAATATCAATCAGTTTTCCACCTGGAGGGAGAAGAAATTACAACAAATAATTTCTACACTCAACAACTTAACCTAGAAGACTCCACACCGGTATATATAAAAAACTACAGATTACCGCAAACACAGCAGGAAGAGATAAAGAACCAAGTACAAAAATTAATAGACAGCGATATCATAGAACCATCAACTAGCCCATACAACGCACCTCTACTACTAGTACCAAAGAAAAGCGAAGATAATACGAAAAAATGGCGATTGGTCGTAGACTACAGAAAACTGAACGACAAAATAATAAATGATAAATTCCCGTTAACACGCCTAGAAGATGTTCTTGACATACTTGGCAGAGCAAAATACTTTTCAACATTAGACATGACCAGCTCCTTCCACCAAATACCATTGGACCAAGATTCACGACCACCCACCGCATTTTCAACACAAGATGGACACTACCAATTCAAAAGACTACCGTTTGGCCTCAAGATATCTTCGAACAGTTTTCAGCGCATGCTAACCCTAGCACTAAGTGGATTAAGCTCAGAAGCATTCCTCTATGTTGATGATATAATCGTATTTGGTTGTTCATTAAAACACCACAACGAAAATTTGATTAAAGTTTTTGACCGACTACAACAGTACAACTTGAAATTAAATGCAAACAAATGCCAATTTCTAAAACCAGAAGTAATCTACCTAGGACATTTAATCACAGACAAAGGCATCAGAACAGATCCAACAAAATGCGAAGCAGTACTAAAGTATCCAACACCAGCGAATGCTGATGAAGTCCGTCGATTTGTAGCATTTTGCAACTACTACAGACGCTTCATACCAGAATTCGCATCAATAGTAAAATGTCTTAACTCTCTCCTTAAGAAAGGTACACCTTTCATTTGGACAGACGAGTGCAAGACAGCTTTCGAAACATTAAAGCAGAAGTTAACAAACACACCAATATTACAATATCCAGATTTCAACAAAACCTTCATATTAACAACAGACGCTTCAGACTTCGCCCTAGGAGCAGTATTATCCCAAGGAGAAATTGGACATGACCTTCCCATTTCATATGCAAGCAAATCACTACAGAAACACGATATCAATAAACCAATAATAGAAAAGGAACTTTTAGCAATACATTGGGGAATAAACTACTTTAGACCGTACCTCTACGGAAGAAAATTCATCGTAGTCACAGACCACAGACCACTGGTATCTCTGTTCTCACACAAAAATCCATCATCAAAAATGACAAGAATCAGACTAGACTTATCTGATTACGACTTTGAAATCATATACAAACAAGGAAAAATCAACACAAATGCAGATGCTTTATCACGCATAAAAATCGACAGCGACACACTAAAAGCAATGATTCCAACACATGAAGATAACGTAAATGACGGCAAACAAAATGAAATTTTAGCGATTACAAGGAGCAAGGCAGCAACATTAAGAGCAAAAGAAAATTCTACAATACATGAAGATATTATGCACAATGAAAAAAATGAGAATATTTATGAAGACTATGGTACCAGAACACGCGACAATAGGAAGGACATATCTCAAGAGCCTGCGCAACTCTACATATGGGAATGTACCTCTATGAACGACGTGAAGAATATGAAGAAATTGAAATTTGAAATAAAAGAAAAGCATCGGCCGATGATACATATTGATAATTATGAAGTGCACGTGACTTGTAGCGATGACCCTTTGAATCTAGATTCAATGTTGGAGAAACTACACAGTTCACTAAAGAACCTGCATATAAAGGAGCTAGCCCTTTGCAGAGAAAATTTTAAATTTGAAAATATTACAATGAATGCATTCAAAAAGAAATACAATGAATTAAATAAAGATAAATGCTCGCCTATAAAAATACTAATATACAACGCTCCACGACATATTCAAAGTAAACTACAACAATATAAACTAATAGACGAATATCATAACGCTAGCACAGCCGGACATTTAGGAATCAGAAAAACAATTTTAAAATTAAAACAACGCTATGCATGGAAAAACATGCGACAAATGGTAAAAGAATTTGTAAACAATTGCTTGACCTGCTGCAAGAATAAAACAATTAAGCACACAAAAGAAGAAATGGTCAAAACAGACACGCCAGCAACAAGTTTCGAAACCATTACCATTGACACAGTCGGACCATTAAGAATATCAAATGGATTCCGCTACATACTCACAATGCAATGCGATTTAACAAAATTTATTATTGCACACCCGATGGAAACCAAGGACGCACGCTCGACAGCAAAAACGCTTGTAGAACAGTTCATTCTCAAGTACGGTTGTTTTAAAACATTGAAATCCGACCGAGGCACCGAGTTTACGAACGAGCTAATGCACAACATATGCCAATTACTCAACATACGACAAATTTTTTCGACACCCTACCACCACCAAACAATAGGGGCACTTGAAAGAAATCACAGAACACTACACGAGTACCTACTGGCATTCACAGACGAACATGAATGGGATAGGTGGGTACCATACTATACATTCGCATACAATACGACACCACATGTTGAAACGCTCTACTCACCGTACGAGTTAGTTTTCGGCAAATTACCGTCATTACCGAGTGACATAACAAACAAACACGACAAGATTTATGACTTTGACAACTACGCCAACGAACTAAAAGTTAGGCTGAAAACATCCATAGATAAGGCTAGGAATATGATAGAAATAGCTAAACATAAGAGACAAACTAATTATAATAAAAATATCAATAATACACAGTTAAGGATAGGAGATTTAGTTTTTGTTAAATTAGAATCAAGTAAGAAGTTACAAAGTCCTTACCACGGACCGTACAAGATTATAGATAGAAATGGAGTAAACTCCACCCTAGATATAAATGGTAAGCATAAGACATTACATAACAATAATCTTAAGAAATTTTTAGGAAATAATGACATAGCAAGTAACAACTAAAATTGTACAGACCAAAAACATAAAATATATACATTTATTGCCCTAAGAATTGAAAAAAGCATAGAAACACAACATACATATCCAAAACACACCAAAATTATCATAAATAATGTAAGCTAAGCATTTCCAAATCCACCTCCGAAAACCCCGACCGCTATCTTAAAAAATTATTCCAAGTAATAATTTTTCGCTTAAGGGCAATGGTGTAGTGGTACCGTGTAACCACTTATGCCAACCCTGACAAGTCATGCTGCACTCAAGCACAAATGTGTCAAAGTGTCAAATAGCAACGCGCGCACGACACAAGCGACACTCAAGTGGCTAAGCCAGCGGCGTGCCATCCGACACGACTGACCGCAGTGCAGTGTCCCACATATGGAACATGCACTGATCGGCACTCTGTGTGATGTCACCTACCGCAGGGCAATGGCACTTGAGGAAAAGTGCTGAACTGACCGAAAGGGTCCCGTGACGCTGATTGGTCACACTTCCGCGACACTGGAAAATCGGGCGGAGCATTGGAAATGCTCAGCCGTATAACAGTTTCTAAATTTTGTATTTAAGACACGGAAATTGAAAAATAAAATCAGCTTCTTGAGAATAGACAAACCGTGCGTTTCTCTTGGTTGCTCACACACATAGGCACTTTGGCCATAAAATAATTGGCGTGACCCGCCGCTTCAAATAGGTCAACCCGAACGCTACTGACGTCGGACAAACCAAAAGCGGTCACAACAAACTTTATACCCGACCTCTGTTCTACCACACCCAACTCCTGTTCCACCACAAAGGATTCGAGCCGTCGACGGCGTCGTCCATGTGCAGTGCAATTGAAAGAAAGAGAAAACTGCGGTTATGCGTTTATTCATGCGAAAGTAAGTACACATTGTCGTTGCGATATGTTGTTGCAGCGACAACTGTCACTGCTGCTGCTGTAGTTGTATTTGTTGTTTGCTATTTTAACGTTTGTGGTTTCGAGTGCGCGTATACGTGTGACCGCAGGTGGCGCGTTGATGTGTTGTCGTTTGGCTGGCTGCTGGTGCCAGCGCCAATGTGGATAATGTTGTGAAGGGTGGTTGTTGAAAATGCTAAAAATACTATCGCTCGTTTGCAGCACACAACGCCAGGAGCAATTTCATCGCTTCCTTTTCGTCTTGAGCGAAGGCCTGCAGCGAGTAACGACGAAATGCAGCAACAAAAGTACGAAATTGTTGTTTGTGAAACGGTAGTGAAAAAAGAAAATTGGCAACAACAACAACAGAAGCAGCAGCAGCGACAACTCTAACCACCCGCATGCCGCCCATTTGCCTGGCAGTTGTGACACTGGCAGCCGTAGAAATGGCAGCAAATTTACAATAACAACAACCACAAAAGCATAGTGATAGTAGCAACAACAATAATAGCTATAAAAATTGCAGAAGCACACTGCAAATACAGCAATTTCCCACCTGCCCTGTCTGGGCGTCTGTCTGTCTGTTTACTTGCCAGCGTCTGTCCCCCTCACACTCTCACTGTGACACAATTGATTTTTCCGCCTCCCTGCCACTCAGCAAACCAACACACACCTCCGCCCCTCACCCCCACCCACTACTATCTACGCGCCGCCGTTGCTTTAACCTTACTGTCGTATTACAACACCCCCTACCCTCAACTCCACCACCCACAACAGCAGCAACAACAACAACAGCGCAATGAACGTGCCTTTAATAGACACGGCAGTCAAATGGTGGCCCCCCTTTGGCCGCCTGATGCCCGCATGTCCACTCACCACTCTCAACCATTATGTTTGTTGGCCTTTTATTTACTCATAATTCCACTTTACTCTTTCTTTACCGTTTTTAATCTTTCTAATGCACTTTGCTGCGCACGTAGCACCGTTCGGCACACGCGTTGCCGCTTAATTAACATTAATTAATTCACTTTAATTATCCGCTGTGCCTCCATGTTCGCTAATTTTATTTTTAGCCTAATTTATGCACGTTCACATGTTCGTTTTCATTTTTAATTTTCTGATTCTGCTGCCTTTTCCGGTGTTGCTTCTGTTTCGAACTTATTTCTGCGCTGCTAATTTCAACCACCACTCTTTATATTTTTGTTGTTTTTCTTTTATTACAATTAATATTTTTTTTAATCACTCAAATCAGTGGCAATCACAGCGCTCGAATACCCAACGACTGTCCAACCGACCGTTCCAACAAACAACTCGTCACCAGCAGTCACTGCCTGCCATCGCCGACTGAGCCAAAATACGACATTCGCAGCGCAAAAGTGAAGCCGAAAAAAAGTCACTGTCTTGCCACTGTTGCGAAAAATGTTGATTAACACAACAACAACAACAAACACGTTAACACCCTATACGCCATTAAAGCGTTATGGTTCGTTGTTCAAAACAAGTTGGCAACAAGTTTGGGCCGAAGTGCTGAAACACATTGACAACTGTGATTTAAAAATTAAGCAATCAATAAATAAATACTAAAATTTTCTCAAAATTATAATTGGAGATGTATGTTGAAGGCATTAAAAAATATTTTGATAAAAAGCAAGCAGTCAAATTTTTTAAATTGCCTGAATGGGCCAGTCACGCCCACTTGCCTTTGTCGTTATTGTAGATATTACTGTCCACAAAAATACCACTGCGACTACCGGCCTGCGCGTTGCTGTAACCGGCTGTACGGCTCTTTGTTTTGGCCATGTAACATTGCTAGTAGCGTCGCATGTAACAGAGCGCAATGGTTAAAGGAAACAGGAAGCTCGTGTGGTTGTGTGTGGCGTTGTGTGCTGCTTTGTGTGTGTGGAAGCGAGAGCGCAACAAAACAGAAGCGCCTGAGGCGCCATCTCTCGGGAAAACAATGCAGTGAAGAGCACAGTGGCCAATTGTGTGGTGAAGCGTGCAAGAAACTCACTGCTACGCTGGCCACTGTTGTGAGTATGCAACATAATTTTGTTACGCAAATTTTCATAGCATGAGAACATTTGTACCAAGAGTATTTTGGTTTTCAAAATTAAACCCCATCCCGAAAGGGTTAAATTGTCTTTCAAATGGGAAAGGTTTTGTCATGTACGTTCTGCAAGTACTGGCAAAAAAACTAGACTAACTAAACTAAAGTATGTAAATAAAACTGGCCCGTCAAGTGGGTCACAGAATTCTTTCATAGCTCTCAACGGTGTCAGACTTAATTCTGTATTTGTAGTCCTTTAATTAAAGACCAGCATTTGGTGAACTTCAGTACTTAATACCATAGCGAAATTAATAAAGTGTGCCAGATAGCAGGAACTCTCTCTTCATCGTACACTTATTTTCTGACAGTTAATGTCATTTTGCTGACAAATGTCATAATTCATAACCCGTCTGTGCTGTATGAAAAAATTTCAAAATAAATTGTTGTTTGAAAATACGTTCTGCACCAAAACCGACACCAAAAACGCATCTACATACCAGAAAAAACGTGCTGTCTCTGCAAAAAATCGCACAGCAATGCAGTTCCTATGTTCTTCTAACATAAAGTACATTGCGAAAATATATATTTCTGGAGTACTGAAAGTAAATTTTAAATTTAACGACAACACAAATAAAGGACTCGTGACTATTAAAACTTTTAATTCTTGTTTTCAAAATATAATGGCCCATTTCAACTTTATGCCGCCTTAGATTTTCATTTCCTCCATCAAACGCGATGTACCCGTGTCAGTGATATTGCTGGCCGAGTCGACTATTCCTAGAAATCAGCTGATGCCGCCTTTGCAGTGCTGCCACCGTCCACACTCGTTTTATTTATCCACAACAACAGCAACCCTGTTTCACGCCAAAATTTGACATTTCTCTGACAAATTATTTGTTTTGTTGTCTGGCTTTGTTCTGGTTCGCAGTAGACAAAAGGAATTTCTTTTTGAAGTTATGAAATAACAAAGAAGCGAAAAATCCAGAAGTGAAGCAGAAAAGCGCAGTTGTTGTAAAAACTGTTCGATTGCAGCAGCGGTGAAGCCGCAGAGAATTACGGTAAATGTGCGTGCGCTGCGTTGGCAAGGGAACTAGGAGAAGAAAAACAAATGCCCAATCAGGTCTCGTTGTGCGTCATCAAAATCGAAATTGATCCGCAATTGAGTGAAGATTTTGGTATGTCTGGTGAAAAATTCGAAATGAAATTCGCTTGGCAATTGTTGCAGTAGTCATTTATGTATTATTTTTTACGGTGCAGAAGCGGGCGCCGTATCCGCTGAGCATCCGACCAATCCGCGCATGCAAAAGGAGCGTGAACGCGACCGCGGACTGCGTACATCCAGCGAAATCGTCATCGAGACCTACACAAATCTGCTGTGGGTGCAGGCCATCGAAGGACAAAAGCAACAGCAGCAAGGGGTGCAGGCGGGCACCAGCGATATGAGCGCAGACCGAAAGAGTGAATTGCGTGCGGCTGCTAGCAGCTCGCGCGAAGCAACTCCCCTGGAAGAAGGCCAATGTGCGTCGGAGTTTCCCAAAGAGATCGGCTTCTTCTCGGGCAATCCCAGCGTTGAGGTCACCAACGGTATTATACACTTGTATAAGAAAAAGTAAGTGGATTTTTTCAAGTCCAACGACATAGTGGTTGTACACCAATCGAAACACCTAAATTAAAAAAAAAAACGATTGTAACAAGTTCTTAGAAATTTGACTAAAATAGCACTTTTACATTTGTTTTAATAGCGAACGCAAGGAGATCAAAGAGGGCCCGTCAGATAAACTCTGCTTGCTGGCCGTGCCCGCCAGCCTCAGCTGCCATGATCTGCTCAGCTTTGTGGCCCCCTGTCATTCAGAAATTCGTCATATACGCATAGTCCGCGATGGTAGTCCCAATCAGTTCATGGTCTTACTAGAGTGAGTTCAGTGCCTTTAAGATATTCGTTCCAAAACTAATCGACTAATCATCTCACCTGCTTTCTGCACAGATTTCGCTCGAATATCGCTGCTTTAGAGTTTTATCAGTCATTCAATGGCGCTGCTTACAATCTACTGGAACCGGACTCACTGTGCCATGCAGTTTGGGTGTCGGAGGTGGAACGTGGCGGTGACGGTGTACCACCGCTAGGACACACTGAATTGCCCACTTGTCCAGGTATTTTCCATAGACTACATATTACACAATTTTTTCCACCACTGTCTCTTGTTTCTCATGCAGTTTGTCTGGAGCGCATGGACGAGAGCGTCGATGGTGTCCTAACCATACTATGTAACCACGCTTTTCATGCCAATTGCCTCGTAAAGTGGGGCGACTCTACTTGTCCCGTCTGCCGGCACGTGCAGACACCCGAACTGTTGGAGAATTCAGTGTGCATGGAGTGTGAAGGTACTGATTCACTTTGGATTTGCTTGATCTGTGGCCATGTGGGCTGCGGTCGCTATCAAGGTGGTCATGCTGCAGCACATTATCGCGCCACCAACCACACGTTCGCCATGCAATTGGGCACATCCAGTGTGTGGGACTATGCGGGCGACAATTTCGTGCATCGCCTCTTTCAGAACAAGACTGACGGCAAGCTGGTGGCCACGCAGGCTCCAAACGATGAGGGCGAGGAGAAGATTGACTCGATGCAATTGGAATTTACTTACCTACTAACATCACAGCTGGACACGCAGCGCAAATACTACGAGGAGCGTTTGGATCGATTAGAGAAAGAGTGGCGCGATTTTAAATCAGGAGCCGATGTGGCCAATGACAGGGTCGCTGCTCTGGAGCAAAAGGTGCAAACGTTAACCAAAGAGAAGCAAACTCTAGAACGTAAACTGACGCAAAATGCTGCCAAGTAATATACATATTTCTTATTCATTCAATATTTTTATTAGTCTATATTATTTGAAATCAATATATTTGTTTTAGATTAAAGGAAGTTCAAAAACAATTAGCTGAGGAGAATGAATTTTCAAAAACACTGCAAAGTAATCAAAGCTCTTGGCAGACCAAGTACGCTGCGCTGGAGAAGCAGTACGTCGATTATAAGGAGGCGCGCGAAGCCGAACTGGCCGATGTCAAAGAACAATTGCGCGATATTATGTTTTACATGGAGGCGCAGAGTAAAATCTCCGAATCGGATCTAAAGAGCGAATTGGTGAGCGGCACAGTGGTGGTTCCTGAGCCAGAGCCAGCCAGCACATCATCGGCAAAGGCCAATCGACGCAAGAAGAAGCACTAGAGCGCTGAGAAACGAATTTGGCGGAAGCGACCATTAATTTGAAACAAATAATCTTTTTCACATTATCGTTTTATGTTTTTGGAGTACCTACCATATTTATTTAAAGTAGAGCTAAATGTAAGGGTAAGAAAGAATTTTTGACCACTTCTCGATGTGATTGCTAATTGAATAAAACTGAAATGGCTTTTTAATACGCTGTAAAATTTAAGTTTAATGCAAATGTGTTTTAATTTTGATTGATTTGTTAATGTTATAGAGACAATCGACTTTCTATTTAGCAGCTGCTCAGTGCTGTTTTTTGAAATATTTCTTTGATATATTTATTACTTGTATAATGGACCATTAATTATTTGTTAAACTTTCGAAATGCATACTTTTACAAATAGATTTTTCTTATTTCAATCGAAATATTACTCGCCAAAAACCAAGTTCTTGAATACTAAAATTCAAATTGACCCTCAATTGTTTTGTTATTAAAACAATTGATTCTCTGTAGCTGAGTAATATAATACTGTGTCCAAAAATAAGGTGACATTGTTTTTATTTTGAAAAATCTTTATTCTTCCAAATCAATTTCATCCCCTCCCGATACAATGCACTTATGCCAACGGATTTTCCAATCTTCGAAACACTGATTGTAGTCACTTTCCACTTTCGCTGCGGCTTGAAGAATTGTCTTTCCACAATTCCGGCCTTTTTAGGCGGATAGCGTTGCGCAAACGACGCACAACGTTCAAATAATATTCCTTGTTGACTGTTCACTACAAAAAAAAATAATTCTCCAAATCCTTCGACGCGCGCAGTTTAAATTCAAATGTCACCTTATTTTTTGGACACAGTAGTACATAACTAAAAAAATCAATCCTATTTAGAATAAAAAACTAAAATGTGAGGGTTTTGTGTTCCTAAGCCATAGCTGCTGAAATTTCTTAGCAAGCAAACGTGCAATTTTACATTCTTCTGCAGAACTAATGCAGCTGCAACTGACCTATAGATCTATGGCAACATTCACCACGCCCAACTGTCTCTCATTCGCCAATGTTTGGGGGTATCCAAACGACTGACCTTGACCCTTGCAAAAACGAAAACAGCCAGAACAAAGTAATTGATTGCTCCGCTCATATGACTAATAGTTGGTATAATTAAAAGCCCGCTGCGCAACGCCTCCTCCCGCCGCCCTGCGCACCGATCCATCAGCACGCGAAACCAACAGCATTTGAATACAAAACGACAACGAGGAGAAAAATTGCCTAAACTTACAATTAAAATCCCCGCATTTAGCGTACAAGCCGCCTTAACTACGGCGTGCTGCTGTAAGAGCCATGACAACAACAACAACAGCGACAGCGACAATGTGCCAAATTTGAGCTCGGAACCGGTTTGACTAGAACCTCCTGAGTGGTGGTGTGCACCGGAGCCGATGATGTTGGCGGCTTTGCTGCGGTGAGCAGTAAAACGAAACGAACACGAATAACAAAAAAAAGGAAAAACGTGAAAAAAAGCAACAAACTTTAAATTGAATTTTAATTTCGCAACTAGAATTTTGGCAATTAATCATTTTTGTCGAAATTCGTATTTGCATTTTTTGGCATTCGTGTTGTTGTTGTTGTACTCTTGGTTGGCTTTTTGAGTTTACAAGCGGATGGGCGAGCGCGAACGTTTGGCCAGGCCCGGCTGTACGTTCGCATTGATTACGTTGCGCCGATGTTCATTAACAACGTGATTATGAGGAGCCGCGTGCAATTAACTTAATTAATTAATTATAATCAAAGAAAATATTTGATTAGCATATGCAAGCAGCGCGATCACATCAACGCAAGTGGCGGTGACCGAAGGTGGGAGGTGCGTTGCGCTGGTCGCTGTAGCCAATCGATCGACAGGCGAACGTTTGTCTGCGCGAATATTTAGAAATGTGCAAATTTTTTTTATTAACTCTTATTTTGCATACACGACTACACAGTCTACACTTTTATAAATGGTGGTTTCCAAATAATTTTGTTATGATGTAATTTTGCATGATGGATCAGCGCGATCACAATTCACCATGACGACGATAAAAATTCATACGCACATATATACGTATATACATGTATACATGTATCTGACATTTTGCAGCGAATTTCAAATCAAAAACGAAACAGCAAATTATACAACAACACTTAATTACATGTGTCTTAATTAGAAAGTTAAAGTTCTTCATTTTGAAAAATGATGTTAGCACTAAAAATAAATATTTAATGTCGAATTGGAAAACAACAAAAAAAACACATTAGAGACTTTAAGCCTGGTTGTTGAACAACAGATGTGATCTTTTGCGATAAGAATATATTTGGATATAATAAGTATTAGCGATTGGTGGGGAATTAAGTGTTAGTCTGGGCGCTCTGAATATGAGAATTGAATGGTTAATTGAAGATGAATCAGACGATGAAAATCACAAGAAAGAAGTGTGTGTAGAACTCTTAAAACTTTTCAAAAATATTACAGAAACGAATCTTTGGGGCTGAAAGCGTGGTTTTGCGAATCATTCAAACATTTTTTCATACATATATATTAATGAGTTTGAAGCGACTGCCGAATACGATTTCAGGTCTAGCTTAACCTCAAACATTGGTGTTTTTGTATACGAATGAAAGGGACCTAGAACGATGAGCTGCAAACCTTTTTTTATAGGGGATTATTTTCTCAGAAGTTTGCAATTTCCATCTGAGAACGCAGCCGCCTTTCCTGAAGGCGCAGCTGCCGAAAGTTCTATATTTGGGTGTTGGACTGATTTTGGGTGTTGAGACTGACTGGTTAGCTCCAGAATCAGTTAAGAAGAGACTCACAATGGGCCAAAATAGCGAAAAGGTTAAGCTGCTGCAAATCTCTGAACGAGACTACCAGGCAACTTCACATTCACCTATGCTCGGTTCCGGCACATATTCTATACATGAAACTAATTTAATATGGGCTGAAGGCAATACCGATTTCTCTGCGCGCCAAATCAGGCCAACCTTAAACTTTCGGTGTTGTATAGAGTTTTCCAACAAGAGGTGTTATTTTGAATCACCCGGTATTCCGGTAGCTGTCACTTTTTAAGCTTTTATTCTTTGACATTTGACAAGTAGAAACTACGCCATTACTAAAAATGGAACGATACACGCTTCGTCAACGCATTGAAGTTATTAAAATTCACTACAAAAATGGTGAAAATCTTGCAGTCACAGTTCGCAAAACTAAAGCATTTTTGGGTCGTCGTGAACCTTGTCGGACCGCAATACAGAAATTGGTGAAAAAATTCGAGCTCGGAAAACCCAAGAGTTATTGTTGAGAAGCCTCTCCATCCTTAACGTATGACTGTTTGGTGCGGTTTATGGTCCGGCGGAGTCATTGGACCCTACTTTTTCGAAAATGAGGTTGGATCAACAGTTACGGTGAATGTATTGCGCTATCGAGAGATGATTAATGATTTTGTATGGTCGGAGTTGGATGGTATTGATCTGGACAACGTTTACTTTCAACAAGACGGCGCTACGTGCCACACAAGCAACGAAACCATTGCTCTTTTACGGGAAAAGTTTCCGGACCGTGTTATCTCTGGAAGAGGTACAACTGGCCACCGAGATCTTGTGACTTGCGACTTCTTCCTTTGGGGTCACGTGAAAGATAAGTTGTACGCCAACAGCCCAGCGTCGATTCAAGACCTCAAAGATAGAATTCGTGAGGCTATCGAGGACATAGGGCAGCCACTTTGCGATTTGGTTATGGAAAATTTCATGAAAAGGATATGGTCCTGTAAGCGTGGTCGTGGTGGCCATTTGGCTGATGTTGTTTTTCATTATTAACGGCATAACTTCCTCTTTATTATGAAATAAACATCCGATAATTTATCTAAAAAATGGCATTTTTCTTTGACTACTACAATAACACCTCTTGTTGGAAAACCCTATAGAAAGCATCGCTCACTAAACAAGAATCAGATCAGAAGCATGATTGGTGTCCTAACGAGTCACTGTTTAATTTTCCACTCCGTGCAAGAAACTTGAGGCTTGTTCGACGAAGAAGATGAAGAAACTTCACTTCACCTTCTATGCACTTGTCCTGCTTTAATCAGAAAAAGGAAATCTTCTCTTTCGATAGTCTAAGGGATTTAGACATTAAGACTGTTCGCTGTCTATTTAGTTTCGTGAGAAGCTCAAACTGATTCAATGAAGGAGCCGACTTCAGCTCAACTGCTTCTTGTATCACAATGGGCCTTCAAGTCCTCACTGGGCTCCAACCTGGAACAGTCACTTCTAACTACCTACCTACTACTAGCTTCTTCGCCGACAGCTGTCCATTTTCAAGTATTGAAATTTCAAAAAAGTCAACAATAAAAACTGTTACCTTCACTGCATTGTTCAAGCAAGAAAACTAATGGATCAATATTTATTTTTATTAATTTTTCACTTCCATCACAAAAGACACAATGATTAGACCAAAGAGAAAATGGAAAATAGATGAACACACAATGTAAAGAAAACATAATTTATCAAACAGGCCTCAATGAAATGACGAATGGTTCAATCAAATACAAAGGATGCAGACATATCCTTACGTTTTTGATTTGCATAAGAAGCAAAGACTGATAGGAATTTCTAATAAGGCATATATAATGTTGCACAAAAGCGAAAGATAACCGTGCACAGCTCATTAAGGAAGCACTACGGGAAGTTCAGATTTGAACTGAATCTCAAAAAAATACTGTAGAAGCCATGTCAGAAAGGATATGCGGCTGCGGCCCATAACGGCTGCTGCCCGTCGAATTGCGATTGGGCCTTTGTATAGGTGGCGCAGCTCGTTTTGATTGGATGTTGCAAACGTGCGCCAAATTTTTGCCAAAAATTGCCACATCCTTTTGCAAGGATTGGTGATTTTTTTGCCTGACTCTAGCAAAGCCTATTTGAACTCTTTTGCGCTACAGGAATTGCTTCGCTTTTGTGGAATTTCCGCTCATTTTGTATGCCAACAACGAATGATCGCAACGCACATTCGGCACGATCAAATATGCAAATTACACCCCAGTGTCCCGTTCAAGGATGAGATGCACCCTTTCCACATTCCAACTGTTGTTGTTGTGCTTGGCTTTGTCTGCCAGTTACCCCTTTCGGACGTCGATCTGCCATTCAGCGGGCGCCTCAACGCGTAGCTTGCATAAATTAAATTTCTGTCAGGATTCGTTGGCACTTTTCGGCTTCACTCGCGCCGCTCTTCGGCGCACTAATCGCTGCGACTGGCATTGTTCACCCTTTGGGTGATGCTCGGCGCTATTGTGCCACGGCCGCGCTGACACATCCTTCTTGCCTTGAAATTAATTTCTTTCGTGGATTTCTTGCATAGAAATGAGGCAAAAAATCCGGATTTTTTTGCTACGCCTTGTCTCCTGCGTATGTAAATTTTCGATTTTTTTCTTGCACGATCACACTGTGGCTCGTCACCCTGGCAAGGAGCCGGCGGAAAGTTCTCCTCAGTCTGTGTGAGCTGAAAGGAAGATGTGTCTGCGGCCAGGGGCCGGAAGAGTTTTGCAGTAGTCGCTGCAACGGCGGAGCCAAATCGTGAGAAAAAACGGCGATCAGTGCGTTAGGTCGTGAGGCGAGTAGACGACGATGCGCGCATAGAAAAAAGGATAAAACGCGTCTAGCGTAAAAGAATATTCAAATGAGGCTGCGGCTGCGGCTTCGCATCCCCTGCGCGACACCGAATCGCTGCATACTTTTGGGTATTTTTCATGGAAAAGCGATTAGGATGCGCACGCAAGGATACGTGCTTAATGTCGGCGCTGCCTCGGCATTTTTTTCTCACAATTTGAATATTGCAGTCAGGCGCTTTTCGCCTTGCTTCCTGCCATCTCTGCGTGCAAGCTGGAAACCTTTGCAGGGTGTCCTTTTTGTGTTTTCACAACTTTTTTGCCGCCATACGCCGATCGTTTTTTGCGCGCTCTCCATTTTTACAGTTAATTTTAGGTTTTTTCCATATTCAACTTTTTTTTTGGTGCACTGTGTTCTGGTGTGGCAACTTTTTGTAACCGTCACTAGAGCATTTTTTGTCGGGTGCGCCTGCTGCTCGTTTTATTTGTCATTTTCCGTTTCGTTGCGATTTATAAAAAAACGTGCTTGTAAAAAACGCATTTCAATATTTTAACCCAAAAACAAAACGAAACGAATGAAAGGATTGCGCATTCACACTTTTTGTGTGTCATTTTTCATTGGCGTTGCTGTTTTTAAACCACTTTTTTTTTGTGGAAAAAATAATGAGTGAATAAACTCGTTTGCCGCCACTTTTACAATTGTGACGTATTAACCTTTTGTGTATACAATTTTTGCTGCCATGAAATGAGTTTAATTTTTTGTAATATTATTCTTATTTTTTGCAATTCGTGATCTTTTGTGATTTTTGAACTGCGCACATTAAATTTTTTTAGTGTTTTGTTTGGCTACTTTCAATTTGTTGTGCTCGAAAGTGTTGCGTGTTGGGTTTTTACAATGGAACATTTCACACGTGTCCTGATGCGACTTTTTTCTCGCTCGGCTAGAAAACATTTGCAAGCAGAAATGTTTATTTAATAAAGTGGCACTTTGGTGAAATGTATTTAAAAGATTTAGAGAGAATTTTGTGTACTTTACAAAGAAAATATTGGTGTCGTTGATTGGAAAATGAAGCTCTGGCAAGAAAGGTGTTCGATGCGGTAGTTGGAGGTGGACGGCAAAAAGGGAGACTGACTGTGTTTCCGGTGAAAGGATCCAGTTGGTTATCTCTTGGTGTGACCAGCTGGATGGGGCGCTTGGAGAGAACTTTTGCGTCAGGAGGTAACGGCTTGTTTTGCCCAGTTAACCCTTACTTTGTGGACGTCTGAACCGGCTCTGGGTTCAAGAATAATTTGAAGCTTTAGAAATAATACAAAATTAATAAACTGAATGATTAGGTTTAAAAGAGAAAAGTATACAGGTTTTTTTATTTTTACATAGTAAAAGAAGAAGTCGAAAAAATAAGAGAAATGTTTATTTTGTTTTTTTACTTTAATACTAGAACGACGCTTGCGGTCATTTTGACGGTTTTTAATTTTTAAATATCTGTATTTTCTTTAAAACTTCTAAGAACTTTTCTTTTTTTTATCGGGTTCTACAACTAGTTCCACAATTAGGGTTCTACAATTACAATTGGCCAAGTCCGATGTGTAGTTTTCGAGATATCAGCGGATATAATATGTAGTCTTTGTAGGTGTGGAAAACGTGCGTTCATTTTAGTGTTAATTCACATACATTAAAAAAAAAAATCATTTTAGCTAAAGTGAATGAAGAAATATTCGATTTTTAATTATGCGTAAACAATTTTATTTTTAAGTAATTATTAAAGCCACAACGATATGGTTGCTGTCATGACACAAGACTCTAAAAAACAGGGATCAGTAATAAAAATAAAAAAAATTATTATGGAATGTTGTTGATGTACTTAACACTCAGAAGGCTAAATCGATAAAATAAAAATTTCAACATTCCACAGTAAAAACCTTTCCCGAAAAAAACCTTGTTAGAGGTTTGTTAGTTCGAACTATTAATGAAAAATAATTTAAGAAATTTTAAGGGACAGTGTAAAAGATGCGTTTTGTACCAAAGCATGATGTGTTCAATTTATAAGTATAGCTTGGCTTCCATGGAAAATATAAACCACAATCGCTATAAACAGATTTTATGAAAACACAAACTGTACAAACATTTATATTTTTGTTGGCACTTTAAGGGTTTTCATTAAAATTAAGTAAAAACATGACCTCCCACAAAATTTAAAGTGCTGATTCGAGTTTTTAAAACTGCGACTAATCTTGAAATATTTAGAATTTTTTTGAAAGAAGAAGTTGAGTTAAGATTGTTTTTTTTTTATAAAAACCCATCGGATTTTGTTCACAAGAAAGTTATATAATTTCTCTAAACTTTATTTTTATATTTTGCAAGATTACTGTCGTAAGATCCGCAATGGAAAGAATGGTTGGAAAAGGTTCAGGTTGAAGTGCAGGAGTAGCCTCGGATTAGGTAAAAGAGAAGCTGCGTTTCCAAGAGTTGTTCGGAAATAAGATGCTTTTTGCCGCTTACAATTCCATGATTCTAGACCCAAGTAATCCAAAGATTTTTAAAGATAATTTTTAGAATTTCTTTGTTCAATGTTCTTTTAAATTTATTTTAATTTTGCAAATAATCAATACAATTAGTTACTAAATTCATTAGAATTGTTTTAGATTAGAAATAAAGTGAAGTTGAAATGAGTTACTTGTATTGTTTAGGGTTAGTTCCACGTATTAAAGCCTTTTAGTAGACGGAATCGAATATTAAATGAGTACAGATTTTGGCAAGCACCTTTCGTTTCTCTTTCTTTTTAAATTAAAAAAAAATAAATATATATAAAATTTATATTCATTATGCACGACAGCTCAATAACGAGACTAAGGCTTAGCTTTCGCAACCATCCGTGTTGTGCATGTAAATTTTTCCAACATATTTTTTTGATATTGTTATCAACAATTCTGTAATCAAAAGCAATAACCGCCTAAATCGAAAATTGCTGTTTTGAGCAATCTCGTTTTGAAGTTTTAGGCGCATATTTGATAAAAATAGTAATACGGATAGGTTTTTACTAATAACTTTTTGATTTTAAAGTTACAAACTCCCCGATTTTACACAAAGGTAGAGCACAGTCAAGGGAACATGGTGGCATCCATAACTCAATTTCTTCTTAAGTCGACTTAAGCGGTTATTGCTTTTGACAACCGAATTTAAGAGCTTTTTCATTGGCAATTTTACTTTAAGAGGTTTGCAATTTAGTCCTGAAAGGGGAGCCGCCTAAAATAAAAATATTTTCTCTATGTGTTTTTCGATGGCTACAATTTTGCGATTCATTGCGCTATTGTATTAATTTTTTTCATTTCAAACCCCCGAGCAATTGAAATTTGTACCAATTTAGTAGCACATAAAATATGTGTGCTGCCAAATTCTGAACACTAACAAAATCACCTTTGCTTATGTTGCTTCCTGCCGGCGACAGGTACATGATGGAAATCGTACGGCGAAATCAACCACAGCAGGCAGCAATAAATTTTACTCACTCGGCTGGGTCATTGATACGACACGCAGGCAGCAGCGCAACATGCTCCAGCGCTATGTGCAACATGTGTTCGCATCAATGAAGCTGACATGGAGCGCAGAGATTGTTTGAGAACAAGGGGGGCGTGCGGCAATCAACACGAACGCTGTTTGCCACTTGCAACCGGCTAAACCAAAACAAAAGTGCAATTCAAGCAACAACAACAACTGCTACTACTATCATGTGCTCGTCTACAACAACACAAAGCAAACACATCAGGCAGTAGGCAGATGGACGAACGCAATATTCCCACGTAACCTTACTCTCACGTCGCCATGAGCGCAACGCAGCAGCGAGAGACGCAGCGCCAAGCCAGCTGAAGTGGTGATCGTGGCCGCCGCTTTCGTATCGGGGGAGACCGCCGCAAAAGGTAAATAAATGAACCAAATGAAAACAGGTTATTGTGGCTTATTTGCTTCCTTTCCTTACCTCTCCTTCAAAATCTCCGCCGTACTTACTGTGGCTGTAGTGGCCGTGGATTGCCTTAATTCAGCGCCGGTGACAGTGGAGAAATTTTGTGGCGATCGCTATCAGCAACATAGAGCTCAGGGCAATTGTTGATCCTGGACGGTTGGAAAGCAGCGAGACACACACACGTAAATACAAACACACACAGGTTGTGTTGCTTGTTTATATTGAATTCTTTCCGCTTTTTGATTCGTTTCGGTGAAAAGTGGTTCTTTTCTCTTGGTTTGCTGCGGTCGCTTATATTTCCTTTTTTATCGCATTGTGCCATAACCTCAACCACCGATTGCAACCGCAAATGGACGCAACGTTGGGCTGTTTGTTAGGTGATTAATGCTGCACTTGTGGCGTTTCCAACTGGACATTTCTGGTGCTTGTTGTTGTTGTTTGTGTTATAATTTCGCGCAAATCCTGGCAACAGCTGCTCGCACTTTTCTCATTCAAGAAACCGAACGAGCGACCAAATGAAGGCACTGCCGGCAGGAAGAAATGTGTGGCTGCTGGGAAGAAGATTGATATGCGGATATGGGCGTCACACACAAACGTACAACATGCGTGCTTGTTGAAGATGCAGATGAATGCCGTACGAGTTGTTGTTGTTGTTTTGGGACTGTTTTAACTTTTATAAGTTAGAGTGAAACTGCAATATTGAGATTACAAATTTTCTTTAGCATTACTTGTGTAAATGATTGTGAAGGTATTTGATTTAAGTAAAAACACATAAATGTTTTAAATGATGTAAAACAATAAAAAATGAAAATTGTTTACGAAATTTCTTAAGTGAGAATTCAACTCTACTCTCGGCTCACCACGCGAACTTCGTTTAACACTAGAAAGACCGCAAGTTTTCCATACCTGCAAAGACTGCATATCATATCCACTGATATCGCGAAAAGTACACACCGGATTCGGCTTATTTTATACCAAATGAATTTTAAAATTTATAAAATTGTCACGATAAAAATAAAAGTCATCAAAGTAAAAGTTTATGTTTTCTTCATTTGTTTTTTTCCTATAGTCAGTAAGTTCTTTATTGGCTTATTAAATAAATAAATAAATGAAATAAATAAATACGTAAGAAAAAAAATATTTAAAAATGAAAAACCGTCCAAATTACCGCAAGGGTCTTTCTGGTGGTAATGCAGTAGTGCAAACCATATATTTTGTTCTTGGAACATTATTTTTATTATTCTAAGCTATTGAAGCTGATGTTATATGGTTAAAGACGACCCTAACTTTCTAAATTCCATGGACCCTAGAATACGAATCTGAAACTGTGTGAAACTGCAAGACTTAGAAACTTACAAGACAAACGTTTACGATGTTTGTCGAATCGACTAACATTTGTATTACAGTGTTAAGGGGGCTTTCCCGTTTTTTCGTCGAAAAATTAGGTGTTTTTCAAGAATTAATTTTGGAAAGACAGTTTGATAAAATGTTGTAATTCTTTTTTATTTTGTTTGTTGTTACAATAGTGAGTTGAAAAAAATTTTTTTTTTGAAAAAAAACAAAATGGCCGCCGGCTTGCCAAGTACTTATGTTGCCTTGTTTGGAAAACATACTCCCAGTTTTTACACTTTTCTCGGGTACGGTTTATCTGAAATCAAATTGACCATCATTTTCATTAATTACATAGTTTTAGTTATCGCACATCGTAGGATTTTTGAAAAATTTCAACTTGGTAAAATTTGGCGCAAATTTGAAAAAAAAACGATTTTTTTGCAAAATTTTGGTACTAAAAGTGTTGTTAAAAATCGAAATTTCACAATATTGAAAAAATCCTATGATGTGCGATAGAGAATTCATTTGTGAACACGTGAAATTCAGTTTTATCCAAATCGGTTCATTAGATCCGAAAAAAAGTGTAAAAAAGTCACAAAAACATGGTTTCGAGGAAAACGCGATTAAAGTTTTTTTAAAGCGTACGCGAGGCTGTGCGCGCCGAAACATTTTTGGCTATAACTCCAAAACTATTGCATATTTCATTATGAAACTTTGGCTTCATATTGTTATAGTATTTATAAATCGATTTCTGTAAAAAAAAAAACGATTTTTTTGAAACCGAAAAACGGGAAAGACAAACAAAGACAAGACAAAAAGACAAAACAAAGACAAACAAGACTTTAAAGCAGTGGCAATGGCGAGTGATAACTATTGATCTTGAATCCTTGAAAAGAACTGTCAACTATGCAACAACTCAGTTCTCTTGCACTTTACATTCCATTAAAACATTTTAAAGCACTAGAAACCCATTGATTTAGCACAATAATGCAGAAGGAAGTCCAATTGACTCCGTTGAGATCATTTATAGTTTATTTTATTACATTTTTTACAGAAAAACCTCTATTTTTGTTTCACAAATCAAATACTAAAACTAAAAATATTATTAAGATTAGATTGGGTACGGCAATAGAGCAACATCTGCCAGAGACACTGCGTCCAATACGGAACTATTGTGCCGAATCCCTTTTTACTTACTGGAGTAGTTCGTCTCCTTCAATATTATCCAGGAACTGCTTAAATATTTAAATTTCTTAAATATTAAAAAAAGTTTCATTACTCTTTTCAAAATGAACCTATGTGGTCATTTGAAAAAGGTTGGAGCGTTAAGTGTTAAGCTTTAGATGAATTTAATCTAAGGTATTCTAATGGCAGTTTGATGTTCATAAGAATTTTTAAGTGCTTCGTTAGGATTTTTTAACAAAATCCATGAACTCTCAAGGCGCTCTATGCAATGACGACCTAACCTCACTCCCTGGGCATTACTTCTGATAGCAAAATTTTTACAAAATTGTTATACAAATTTCGAACTTTTTCTGTGCAACAGAGTAACGACCGTATATTTCTGAAAGAGGACGTCGTTCAGCTCATTTTTGTCGAACTAAGTAATAGTACAGCATGTCTGAGTTTTTTGTAATTTGCACATAAAGGTTAACCCATTGCTGCCGGGTACCAGTTCCGCCCATACGATTTGATAAAATTTCATACACGACCTAGAAGTTACCCAAAATGATCAGAAAAAAATTCTGCTTTATATCTCTGCACGTTGCTGGGATATTCGTTAGGTATTTTGTACCCATTACGCAGCAATGGTAGCTTTTTTCCATACTTTGTGAAGTGATCAGCTAAACACGTGAACGAAAGTTGTATTTTTTACAGGTGAGTTAGGAGACAGATTTTCGATATTTCGCCACATTTTCCACCTCCGAAAAATTCGAGATTTTTGGAGTCTGGTAACTCTAGCTAGATGGCGAAATTTTAGGGTGACCTTCACTAGGTTAAGGTAGTTTCATCTTTACCCTAATGTAATGTAATGATAATGGGTAGGGATAATGCCCTTGCGCACTGCAACCTAGTAGGTTTATTGTGCCCCTTGAATCATCTGGTGTTTTATGTGCTCAGGTATTGAATCAGACCTTTCTGCGATATTTGCATCAGGTCCTCATCACCGAGAATATGTTTCCCTAGAAACTTTGCACGTCTGTGTGCCAGGGCGGGGCAGTTTATGATAACGTGTTCCATAGTTTCGTCGACCTCATTGCAGTATCTGCACGTTTTGTCGATGACCAAGCCTAGTTTGTCAAGGTGGTAGTTGCAAGAATAATGGCCGGTTAGGGCGCCACATAGGATTTTGAGCTGCCTTCTGCTAAGAAGTGTAGCAGTTTTGGCTCGTTTTGTGTTAAAATTTAGGAATCTTTTCGAGTGACGTAGTCCCTCAATATTGTTCCAGTATTTTTGTTTTTGCCTCTGGATCGATTTGTGGATGTCCTGTTTTAGGTCGGTTTTACCGAATCCAAACATCGGGCCCGGCCCTATGAATGGGCTTTCTGCACCATTTTTTGCTTGTGTGTCTGCCCTTTCGTTGCCATCATGGCCATCATGGCCCTCATGCCCAGGAACCCAGATGAGCGCAACCCTGTTCTGGGTCCCTAGGGCGTTGAGTTCCTTGCGGCATTCGAGCAGGATTTTTGATGTGTAGGAGTAGCTGTCAAGCGCTTTTAGAACTGACAGACTATCCGAGAGTATGGTGAACATTGTTCCTTGAGGGTGCATTTTAGCAATTGTTCGAGCTGCCTCATATATTGCATAGAGTTCAGCTTGAAATATTGAGGTATTATGGCTCATCGGAAGGGCTAAGTTGACCCCTGGGCCCACCACTCCAGCTCCTACACCACAAGGTGTTTTAGAGCCATCGGTGTACCATTTCTGAGCGTCCTCTTTTAACCATTTCGGGTTGTTGTCCCACTGTTCTCTAGTCGGAAAGTCAACTATATAATTCCTTGTTGGGCTGAAATGGGGTTTCATGAAATCCAGATATGATGATTTGTGGAGGGTGTCCTCTATTTGTTTTAGAATTTTAGAATTGCCAAGTGGCCCGTCAGGTTTCCCTGTTTAAGTAGGTTATGCCTATATAGCGTGAGTGCACTTGAGATTGCTTCCTCTTGGATAGCTATATGGAGCGGTGTTAGGTCGAGTAAGGCTTCCATGCCGGCAGTTGGGGTTGTTTTTATTGCCCCCGTAATGCTTAAGCACGCAAACCTTTGGACTCTGTTTAATCTTTTTATTGTTGTGCTCTGATTGGTTTTGCCCCACCATACTAGAGCACCGTATAGTATGATGGGTCTTACCATTTGTGTGTACGCCCAGGATGTCATACGGGGTGAAAGGCCCCAAGATTTACCCAGTAATTGTCTTATCGTCCATAGCGATTTCGTTGCTTTTTTAAGAACTGTGTTTAAATGCGGTTCCCAAGTGAGTTTTTGATCTAGGGTAACTCCTAGATATTTGACCTCTGCCTTGATTGGAACAGTTATATTATTTATTTTTAATGTTGGGAGATTAAGCTTCCGTTTTCTCGTGAATGGAACGATGGTAGTCTTATTGGGGTTAATTGATAGCCCCTCTCTACTGCATCTTTACCCTAACTAACCCTATCAATGGTTTTGAGAGATCTCAAACATTGACTTTTTTGTGATTAAAAAAATCAATTTTCATGGGTAAAATTGTACCCATTACGTAGCAATGGGTTAAAGGGGTCCCTACAGACCTTTACACGGAAAGTATGAAAACTTAAAGAGCTACAGCTACGATGTACAAAACAAAGTTGTTTACATTAAAAATGTATCTCCACCTTTCCTTACCCCTTTTTTATGTTTTTTGGAACATGTTTTCATAAAAAGCTTGTATTGAGTAAAATATTGTAAAAAATACTATACTGTCTTTTTGGAAAATATTCCTTATTAAAAATTAAGGAGGGTTTTCGAAAAACAAAACTTTCTCAAAACTTTCTCGAAACTTCCCCCAAAAAATTAAAATGCCTTAAACACGAAATCTTCATTTAATACTTTTTTCATAAATTGCTTGCTTTGCTTGAGATGTTGAGAAGAACGTTGAATATTAAACAAAAAATATATTTTCCATTGAAAAATAGTTCAGGTGGTTTGCAAATTTAAAGAAGGTAGACAATTATTTTGAAAAGCTTATAATAAAACAGAAATTGCAATATTTTGGAATTATTTGAAAAATACAGATTAATTGAATATTTCATTCTCATATAATATCAAAGTAATGTCTATTTGATTCGCGTATTGAAGGGCGAATTGATTTGAAAGTATCTCCTGGACAACCCAGAAAACTCTCTGACAGAGAAGAAAGAAAAATCATCCCAAAAGTTCGTGAAAACCCCCGTGTCTCAATGAGGGAAATAGCTTTGGATATACAAAAATAGAATGCGGAACTGATGTATCTCATGAAACTATTCGGAACTGTACGGCGCCAAATTTTCAATGCAATCTTGGTTTTGAAAGAAGACGCATTTTTTGACAGTTTGAAATATAGCTTCATTCCTTTTTTGATTTTTTACACTGTTTTCGCGTATCAAATAGACATTACTAATAATCTATATTTTAAAAAAATTCAAAATATTGCAATGTCTGTTATATTTATAAGCTTTCCAAAATATTTTATCAACCTTTTTTAAATTTGCAAACATTTACTTGACAAACTGTATATCTGTGGTCAAAAGCAATAACCGCCTAAGACCGTAAGCATTATTTTGAGCAGCATGATTTAAAAAATTAGGCTAGCTACCCTTAACTCAACAATATCTTAGCTCGACCTGAGCGTGTTTGACCATAGATATTTCTAATTTCGTTTAAATTAAGCCATATTTCTGACCGAAACGACAGTCCGTAACTGCAACCAAACCCAAACCAAATATTCGATCGAACACTACCTTTATATGTGTCTTGTTCGAAGATCAAAGTCCACTGATTTACAGTCTCCAAAGCCATAAACTTCCAGAACACTCACTTGATTTTTTATAGAAATTCAGTGGGCACCAATCTGCTTAGCCCATTGATTGCTCTATTAACTGCAGTCAACAGTTAGCAACCATCGAGTGTCAGCACTGGGTTTCACCGCTCTGCAAAACTCCTTTCATCAACATAAAACAACACTATTATCTCGCTTCCGTCTATCACAATACTGATGAAGCAGGCCTACGCGCAAACCTACAAGTCACCCCTTTTTATGGCGTTTGCCAATTTCGCATAAACTTTTTATAAGCTGCTAAAAATGGCAATAAATCGTTAAGTATCAATTACAAATCAATTTAAATGGTAATCAACAAAACTCAACCAACAAAACACAACCAACAAAACAAACGCACACAATACAACGCCACCAGAAAAAAATAAAATAACGCAAAACAAGCAAAAGAAGAAAACAAGCACAACAAAGAAGCAACAATAACGCACAGCAATGCGTAAATGAGCCAAGGAAATGCGAAATGCGGTGTCGGAGACAAAAGTGTGCAAATCACAAAAACTGCCAAACTACCACAGATAACAAATCGCATCAAATTTCACAATATATCGCCTTATTAGAAGTGCTGGAATCGAAAAAAAACAACTCTTCAACACAAAAAAAAAAAAATACACATACTAACAATGCGAAAAGCGGGCGCGCCAAGAAAGCAACAACCAACAAACAACGCGCATCGAACGAAGAAAGGCTCAATGCAAGCGGCGGCAATCGGTGAAATTGTTTAAAGCACACACAATGGCAATGTGCGAAAGCAAACACACACACAACAATAACAACAACGACAACGACAAGAAAAAGCCGCGCATGCGTGCATCCTTTAACTGGCGGCTGCAGCCACACCACACGGCACAATGCAGCGTTATGGGAAAAACATACACTCCTCTCGAACGTTCACAATGCTAATTACGATTTGCCCAATATTCGAATAGACTTTCCCCGGCATTTGCGCGAGTTTTTCGCCAACACAATGACGAACAATGGCCATTCTTGTGCTTAATGATTTCGCAAGGAGTAGCAACCCTTCTCCCTTTGCGGCCAATGTTCGATTTATAAAGCACAAAATCTATTTAGCCAAATTTTAGCCGCTTTCGGTGTATTGGCATGCGGCATGCTCGTCGAAGCACATTTGCATAATTTCCACAATCGAGCCGGCACTCGTCAAATACCAAATCGAACAGCGACAAAAGCCTATTAGCATATTGTTGCTGGTTGCTGGTTAGTTGTTGGTGTTGTTGGTGGAATAGCCTATAGGTTCATCAATTCCTGATTGAATGTGAATTTTGAGATTTGCTTAGGGTTGCAGGAAATGTGTGTTGTGTGTTGTCCCATAGACAAAGTTTGTTTGCTCATTTGCTCTAATGAAAAACTCTGGCTGTGTATGTGTGTGTGCGTGTGTGTGTGTGTGATGGAGCTGCGACAACCGTCGTTTCTCATAGTTTGCATGACAAAGCCGCCAGACGCTCGTCACACACGATCGCAATCGCGATCGCTGCCACACCAAACATTTCCAGGGGTGCTGCACGTGATGATTTCAGCACCCTGACTCTTTGTTGTTGTCAGCGCGTTGGCTGCAAGAAAAGCCCCAGGTAAAAGAGAAGAAAAATCAATGCATCAAAGAAAGTAAAGTACAAGCAAGCGGCAGATAGTTTACCGCCTCGCAGCTGCTGCAGTTCTATTCGTCTTTGTCTTTTCAAATCGCTACCCTCGATGAATGTCTGATATGCTAATCAATAGCGGCCGCGCCAGCTTTACGCTTCGACTGCACACAAGCGCATTATGATTGATGATGTTATCAGTCGGGTCGCTTAAGATTCGAACCTCCCCGATTCGAACATGCCGCAAAATCAAATCATTTATCAATTAAAAAATTGCCAAACATTGCGTTGCGACAAGCACTCTCGTGATGTCCTTTCGAGCTGTTCGCATCCTGCATTCTCCATGCAGCATTTGCACAAATCATCGACTGCTTTTGGCGGTGATCGCACAATTCGTATATTGGCCAATTGTTGTGCGAATTTTCATTGTGCATTGGTGTGATTTGTGAGTTCATTGGCAGACGCCCGTTGACAATTGCACAAAAAGTCTGTGAGTGAGTGGTGGAAAACGGTTGCCGTTTTGGTGAACTTGTAAATTTGCAGGCTGTCAATATTTATTGTTCCTTCGAGGTAATTTGAGTGTGTCAGTGTCTGCAAAAAAGGGTGTAAAGGGTGTTGAACAAAAAAAGGCTCTGAAAATTGGCCAAATATCTTTCATTGCATGATTTGTGCCAGCTAACAAAAGCAACAAATAAATATTTTGTTTTGGCACAACAAAAACTCTAAGCAAAGTGTGTCCTTTCTTGGCTGACTTTCTGATGATTTACAGACTCACAACGGCAGCACTTTTGCTATGTGAGCAATCGACAGCAATAGCGTTTTATATAAACGAGCGTTCGATAACAAAAGTAACAATAAAACACTATGGAAATTATTTAAATTCAAAAGAGTTTCTGTAGGTGTTGATCGGTTTCTTTATATCCTACAGTAGTTAATATTAGGCCTTGCAAGAGTTTCAGTAGGTATTGATCGGCTTCTTTATACTCTACACTCTAGTCATTATTTTGCTTCTGAAACTTAACCCATTTTCGGCCGCTGGTCGATTTTTCGACCGGCCACTTTGAACTTCTTTGAACTTTTGATGCATAAAATAGCTTTGGTCTTTTGGTAACCCCTCAAAATAATAATTTTTTGTTTTAAAGATAAATTTAGAAATGTTGGCGAAGGCACGAAAAAAAGCGTTTTTTTAGTCATATTTTGAATATTCTGCAAAATATATAACCTTTTCAAATTATTGATTTATTATTGATTATTTACGAAGCCTAAAGACCAAATTGCCACAATCAATTGATATCCATAAGTTTATGAAAATATGTTTAACCCTTGAGTACCGCGTACTTTTCAGTGGTCAAAAAATCGACTATTGACCAGAAGTCGTCATGTATGTAAGCCAACAATTGTTTGTTTTCATGCTTGATTATTATCTGACTAAAACTATGTACATATATATTTGTTTTTATTTGAAATTCGATTTTTATTTATTTATAAAAAATTTGTGTAAAAAAAACACAAAAAAATTCAAAAATATTCTTGATTAAGGTCCTAAATGTAAGTCTTTAAAAGGAATTGAAAAAATATTGGCTATTTCTGTCTGGTAGCGGCCGAAAATGGGTTAATAGCGACCTACAAACAATATCCAAGTGGGGTCAAGCGAACAGGGTCGATTTTAATCCTCGCAAGACCCAATGTTGTCTGTTATCTCACAAGCGAGTCTCCACATCCAACACATTCCTGGTTATGGGTGGTGTGAGTATTGTGGAATCGACAGCTCTGGGCATGTCCATTAAGAACGATCTTCGCTGGAACGATCATATTTTTGGCGTGTCGAAAGAAGCAGCCAAGTGCCTCGGCTTCCTAAAGCGGTGCAAGAAATACCTCACTCCGTCTGATCGCCGCATTATTTATACCACCTATATTCGACCTAAAATGCAGTTTTAATCGCACCTATGGGCGGGTGCTTCAAAAACCCATTTGAAGCTCCTGGACCGGGTGCAAAACTGTGCGATCAAGGTTATAGGGGACACTAGGGCATCCAACTCTATTGACTCCTTGGAACATCGTCGAAACGTGGCGTGTGTGGTGTTACTTTTTCCGATACTTTTTCAGTAATTTCTCAGTGGAGATGAGCAGCTTGCTGCCATCACTCCGCGTATTCCCCCGGGCAACTCGTTTGAACACTGGCGTCCCGCGTTTTTCTAACTTACTTGCACGATTTGAATAAAAGTTTTACACGCATCGATTCGATTTCTTTTTTTACTTGCTCAGAAAACATGTCGCTATGATTAGACACGAGCTTTTGACAAAATATTGTTCTTTTATTATAACAGGCAATAAACATTTGAAAAAAGGGAAAAATAACTTTTCTTTCAAAAATGTCCACCATTTCGAGAGATTTTTGAATTTTACAAAAAGCTCGTGTCTAAGCATAGCTGATGTAAAATCAATTATAGATTAGTTTCATTTTTTGTTGTAGATTACGTGGTTGGCCCAAAACCTTGCAGGGAAATTGATATCAAAATTCTGATGAAGGTCATCCTGCACTCGAATATGTAGAAATATAATTTTTATGACCTTGCCTCTGGAAAGATTACGATTAAAAAAACAAAAAAATGAGTGAATATCTTCTTTCGTTCCTTCGTAATAAATTTTGAAAAACAGGCCGCTACGTAGACGTAAAGTAAATCATATTCAATCTCTTTTCACTATTTAGAGTTTTTCAAAAATGTTCACACCTACCAACCATATCAGAGAGGTCCAAACAAACACACACTACTAGATCGATTCTCCTTAATGCATTGATCCCAAAATTTTATATACTTTTTCATACCAACAATGTCGCCATTTTGGGCATAAAAAACCCCAACCTAAAAAAAAGTAAAAGAAAAACGAACCACCAAACATGCCCCAAAACAATTGTGCAGGGTGCAAAGAAAAATTGTGATAAAAACAACAACAATAAAAAACACACAACCATAAATTATTTTATGTTTATTTTTATTGCTAATAAAGCATCTTTCAAGTATCATAAAAAAAAACTGCACGCTTTTGATTTGAACGCGATCACTGAGCGTCTTTATTGTTGTTGGTCTTGTTGTTGTTGCTGGCGATTATGAGCTCGCGCGCGCCTTTGCTGCCAATGAAGTGATCGTGCGGCAGCCAAACGGGTCCAGCTTGTTGTTTGCATTTAACAATTCATTTTTGTTTTGTGGGTTTTTTATTTTGTAAATTCATTAAAAATGTGTTTATGTATTTTTGTTTTTGCTGCTGCGCGTCTGCTGGCGAGTGTCTTAGCGTTAAATTTGGTGCTCTGACGTCTGGTCAGCTATTTGGGTCGTTCTTCTTTGGTGCCGGCGGCTATGGCTTTAACACAAATCACGTTCGCTCAGTTTTATTTGCACTAAATGCAGCTATAATAATTAATTGTTATTGATGTTGTTGCTGTTTCCTTTTAGCACGTAGAACTTTCACTTCACATTTCAATTTGTTAATTAATTGACGTTAATCAAAATATAACGTGGTGATTTTTTTCCTTTGCCCATAATGCATTTCATTTTCTCTCATGCTCCACTTATAAAGTGTGAGGTAACAATTAACTTGGATTGAACAAAATTTGCACCAGATTATGAAATGTGAAAAAAAGGAAATCAAGTCATAGGGAAAAAGATTAATCAGCGCCGAAGTGGCATTAACTCCAACGATTTATTTGCACTAAAACTTGCCGCGATTGTTGCGATGGAGTACCAAAGCATACATAAACATTCATTTTGTTTAATAAAAAATAACTATAAATAAAGAGAGACAAAATATATAGAAACACTCGTATGAAAGGGTAATGACAACGAAGAAAATGGGGTAAAATTCAGTGAGACTTTGTGTACGATAGATTTTTTTTGCAGAACAGATTTTTGAAAGATACCAGTCAGTCAGTCCAGTCAGCTTCCAAACGACCAAACCACCGACTGTTTATATTCCCAGCTGAACTGAAGGAAGTGTAATAAAGCCTTAATTAATTTCAATCCCTTCCTTCTCCGCTCGTCTTAGCTACGCTTACATAGTTTTTTTTTCGTTTTGAAGGCTTTGTCGACTAGTCAGGCTTCTTACAGTCGCATATGACGAGTTGTGGGCAATAGGTAGAAACCTTCTCTGCTAGTCTTAGCTGCGCTTACATGGTTTTTTCGGCTTCTTTTCGAATATAGCATCAACTCGACAATCTACAAAAACCTTAGACTTCTCAGAGCCGCATATGGCCTCAAGTTGAGAGCAAAGGAATTGTGGGCAATTCCAATCTTCTCTGTTTGTCCTAGCTCCGGTTACATGGATTTTTTGGTCTTCTCGTATTGCCTCATAGGTATCTGTCGAATCCATTATAGACTCGATAACGTCTGATAATGTCTGAACATTTCAGAGTCACATATGGAATCGAGCCGTGTTCAGTTGCACAAGTTGTGTTCGGGATTTTTCCTGTCGTTTGCAGACTAAAATGATAAGGGAGAGGGCTGGGTTGTGAACCAGGCTGGGGTGTGAACCATTGCCGTTTTTTCTTTCCCTAATTGACATATCGCCAATCTTTCAACTGTCAATTTTGTCTTATGATATGACTCTGCTTTTGTGGTTACACCGAAGTACAAACACGTATTGCTTGTGGCAGCAATCGAGTTTGAAAGACATCGTGTTTGAAAATCGACTGCGAAAACTTGTTGGCTTTTTTTTAAAGTGCTATCTTAGTGACTGAGCTTATTGCAAAAAGGTCAGTGTAATACATGTTTATTTAGTGTTTTGATTCTATTTTACGATGCAATATTTGTTTATGTCGAATTATGATTGGAAGTGTCGTTTATTTTAAAGTTTCCAAAATGGCATCGTGGTTGGGCTGTGAACCACTGAGGTGGCTGGGTTATGAACCACCTGTTTTTCGTACTACATTTGTTCTAACACTGTCAAATATGGACGGATATATTAAAATAAAGTCATTTTATATAATTTAACTCGATTTCGTTGTGTTCACTTGAAGTGAGCCAATACGAGAACACGTTCGTATTTCACATCCAAACATTCCGACACAGATTAGGATGAAAATTAAAAAAATTGAGCAGTTTCATTCATTGCGATTTTTTGGCCTAAGAGGCGTCATTATAACTTTTTTTCACCTCTTGAGGCTTCCTGATTAAATAAATTCTCAATGTACTTAAAAATTATGGGAGTCTTCTTCGTATTTTCTGACTTTAATAGGGATTTTCCAGAGATTTCCAGCCACTTTTTTGAAAAAGCGAAAAATCACGTTCTTAGAAAATTGGACGTAGAGAGTTAAATTTCAATCAAAAGGGTAATCTGTCTTCATAACAAAGTTGCGTTATATATTCACCTTTCCAACGGTATCTTCGATTTTTCGATATCTTTATTCTGAGAAAAGTTAGAGCCGAAAAACAAAACCCGGTTCACACCCCAGCCCTCTCCCTTACTGGTAGCTTCTGTAGTTTGTGAGAAATGATGCCAAGTAACAATTCATCCCACTATGACTCCTTGATTGCATAGGTTTGGTTAGCCAGCCGATATATCAATTGGTCGACTACTACTACTACTACGCTCGGAAGGCGTGTGCAAGCCCCACTTAATCGGTGTTTCGTATTGGTTGAAAATACCTTC
Source organism: Melieria omissa (assembly GCA_963971225.1). Taxonomy (NCBI): domain Eukaryota; kingdom Metazoa; phylum Arthropoda; class Insecta; order Diptera; family Ulidiidae; genus Melieria; species Melieria omissa. The sequence goes on along the minus strand of OZ020267.1, from coordinate 68,824,074 downwards.
TAGTACAGTTCTATTCACCCTAGAGATACGAATTTCTGTTTCATGAAAAGTTTACTTCAACCTTGGGTTGTTTCTTTCTTCATTTGAGAGTAAAGTAGTAGCAGTTAGATAGCAGCATGAAACCTTGGCAAAAATTTCAGATTTAAAATAACCTAAAAGATACAAAATTCTAAAACATATGGTTGTCATAACTCTCAAAGAAGGCACTTCATATTTTCACAGCAATTAGTGCGAATTGGCTGCTTTCTTTCAAGTGTATTGCAATGAAAATAAATGTAATATAATATATAATATTTTCTAGATAATTTTTGGGCCCTCACAACACACTGAACATGACAACTAGTTTTTGCATTGGTGAAATTTCGAACTAAGCAGTTTTTATAGTTGATTTTTCTCTTTGCATACTTTCTCAAACACTTGAACAATTTATGGCTAGAATTCCATAGCGATCGTTGCTAAATGATCCAACACAGCGGGATAATTTTATAATCCGCTTAACGGCAACCGAAGTAGATCTCTCAACGTTGCTGACTTTATTGTGAAGATTGGAAGGGTGCTGAAATGTTTTCTTTTACAAGCAAAGTTAGTGAAATGCGAATGAAAGGAGAAAAATTGCCTCTTGTCTGGAATATACTGAACCGTGTATGTTTGATTTGAAGGATTTCTGATTTGAAGTTCGTTTATGTTAAAACTAGCGTTCATACCCCATATTAATTGAAAAATATTAAAGACTACTGCTGAATGAATGGATTTCATGTTAAATTACTTCACTGGAGATTAAATTCAATGATTTTCTGACTCACAGTCCAAAGCACTAATCATTCAAACTCAGTATTATATTTCCAAAAATTTAGTGCTGGAGTTCTCATGACTGTCCTGGCTTGGAGAAAACTTGAACTGCTGGTTTTTAAGTCTAACTTAAAGTTAAATTCATCACAACAAAATTTTATTAGTGACAAATAGTTCTTGTTAGTTTCTACGAGAATAATGGTGAATTCTTGCACAAAATGTGTTTGACTTGTTGTCAAGCGGCCAGCCAGTCAGTTGGCCAACACAAGTGCCCACTTCAGTAAAATTTCAAATGATCTAACACACACACACACGCACACACACCCAAGTACCGCACCGCTTCATCATGCGCAATCAACAAACGAAATTTCAGAACAAGAAAGGTAACTATACTTTACAAAAACAACAACAACATGCAACAATTCACAAAACATGTGTGCACAGTACTGAGCTGCCGATGATTTGAATTTACTTACTTGTTCATGGCAAAGGCATTGTGGTTTTGAATATTTTTTTAGAGAAACTGGACTATTTGAAGTGGGCACACAAATGCAAACAACATACAATAACAACAACAACAAAAGGAACAGCAACCATTAATAGCATCAGTCTGAGGCACTTGTGTGTGTGTTTTGATAGAAAAAAATGAAGAAGAAAGGAAGAAAACACTCGGAGCAGAAAAAAAGAATTCTCCAGTGACACTACAGAGTCGCTGCGGCGTCAGTAGCTTGGAGCAATTGTGCCCCTGCCTCCATCAAACACACCCCCGTGCGCCACATTCAAATCACCACACACACACAAACACACACACCCATACTAAAACACGCTTCAAATCTTCAAAAATTTGTGTAAGCCGAGAACATCACGAAAAGCACTTGCGCGGCGATTGGAGTGGGCCGGCACCGAGTCGAGCCACAGACGGCAAAAAAGCGAATGACTTGAAGCTGCAGACGTCACCGAGAAGGCCTTGAGAATGTACACAGTACGAGTGCGGCGCAGCGCGATCGCATGTAGCGCGTACTTGGCGGCATTCTTCGGAGAATTACACTCACACACGCATACAGCGGCGCACATACACACAGCCCCATCCACAAGCGGAGCTTAATGAAGCTATAACAAAAACAAAAAACTACCAAACATTCTTTTGCGCGTTTGATGATGAAAAGCAACGCTAAGCGCAACTTGCCGAAAATTAAAGAAAAGAATTAAAAATACGCGAAATAAAAGCGTCGGAGCAGCCGGCAAAGATTGCCAAGCTGCGTTAATTGGGCAGCAGCGCGTGGACGGTGGCCGGAGGGGCGGCTACGAAAATTTACTGGCCGCACACTCGAAGCAACAAATTGTTGGCGTGATTTGTGCACATTTTTTTTGCCACTTTCAATTTTTTTTCTTTTATGTAATCAGCCAACTGTTGGTTGCCGCACTATGGACGCGAATGAAAGCGAAATTTGCAACAAAAAAATATTAATAATAATATAAAAAATTTAAATAATAATAATAATAAATAAAAAAATTTATAATAATAATTTTAAACCAAAAATCATAAAGCAAAATACGTGTTGAGCTTAAAAACCTCTTTTAATTATTTAATTGCTAAGATTTCCATGTTGTTGCAATTTAATTACAAATTTTATAAATTATATCAAACGCTTTGAAATTCAAAATAAGACAAAAGTTTAAAATTCACATTTTACATGTTCTTATTATTCTAAATCGCAATTAATTTGCAAAACATGCGCACCCAATTTGATAGAAAACAACAGCACAAAATTAAAAATTTACATTTCTTGCATGGCGAAATCTAAAAAAGAACAAACCAGTTTTAAACATTTTCGAAAATTAATCAGTGTCGGATTTTGATTCGCGCTGGTCGAACGAACGGGCATTTAAAATAATGAAAGCTGTTTCGTTCGTTGATGCGAATATAAATTATTTATTACTTCTAATAGCGTCTGATGAAAGTCTGTTTGAAAAGCTGTTCGAGTCCGGCTCAATTGTGGGCATGGTACATATTTATGTAATATTTAAGCACAATTGGTGGGTTTTCAAAGAGGTCAGGTTCAAACCGAATAATCGAACACGATCGGTACGAAAGTTAGAAGGCTCAATATTTGTAGTTTCAGTCATCTATTTAGAAACTAAAAGCGCGTTTATTAAGAAAAACATTATACTTTTAGTTGGGGTAATCTTTGTACATAAAATTTGCCCTGCGTTCTCTAGGTTCTCAACTGTCTATTCAAGACAGATCTTTCTTGAGTCTAAAGTCCTCTCTATTAAGTCTTAAGTCTTGTTTATTTTAATTTTGCAATTGGAGATTCTTAGTAAACAGAAACTCCCCTGACTTCCCGATGCTCTCAATTGTATATTAGAGGCTGGACTTTTTTGAACCTAAAGTCCTTTTTATTAAGTCTTATATCTTGTTTAACTATTTTGTTATAAATTGGAGTATTTAAGAATACAAAATCTCCCCTGACGATGCTCTCAACTGTCTATTCAAGACAGATCTTTCTTAAGTCTAAAGTCCTCTCTATTACGTCTTAAGTCTTGTTTATTTTAATTTTGTAATTGGAGATTCTTAGTAAACAGAAACTCCCCTGACTTCCCGATGCTCTCAATTGTATATTAGAGGCTGGACTTTTTTGAACCTAAAGTCCTTTTTATTAAGTCTTAGTAATAAAATTTACGTCTAAATTGAGGAATCTTAGTATATGGAATAGCCCCTGTATTCCCTAGATTCTCAATGGTCTATTCAAATCAGGACTTCTTTGAGTCGAAAGTCCGTTTTATTAAGTCTTATATCTTGTTTAACTTTTTTATAAATTGGAGTATTTTAGTATACAAAATCTCCCCTGACTTCCCGATGCTCTCAATTGCCTATTCCAGACAGATCTTTCTTGGGTCTAGAGTCCTCTCTATTAAGTCTTGTTTATTTTTATTTATTTTATTATTATTTATGTATTTGATTTTTTAATTTTATTATTTTTATTTTATGCAGAATCTCCCATGACTTCCCGATGCTCTCAATTGTCTATTAAAGACTGGACTTTTTTGAATCTCAAGTCCTTTTTATTAAGTTTTAGTAATACAATTTACGTCTTTTTTATTTTTATTTCTAAATTGAGGAATCTTAGTATATGGAATATCCCCTGTATTCCCTAGATTCTCAATGATCTATTCAAACCAGGACTTCTTTAAGTCGAAAGTCCTTTTTATTAAGTCTTATATCTTGTTTAACTTTTTTTATAAATTGGAGTATTTTAGTATACAAAATCTCCCCCCACTTCTTGATACTCTCAATTGTCTGTTCAAAACTAGATTTTTTTAACCTAAACTCCTTTTTATTAAGTTTTATCTCTTTTCTATATTTATTTCTGAATTGAGAAATCTTACTATATATGGAATACCCCCTGTATTCCTTAGATTCTCCATTGTCTATTCAAGACAGGACTTCTTTGAGCCTAAGGTCCTTAGTACTAAGCAGTGGCGGATTCAGGGGGGTGTTTTGGAGGGTTCAACCCCCTCCCCCCGAAATATTTGGATCGCCTATAAAACTGCATACAAATCAAAAGGCATTTTACAAATATTAAAGAATTACTTTTTGAAAGCCCCCCCCGAAATATTTTTCTGAATCCGCGCCTGGTACTAAGTCGTACATACATCTTTTTTAACTCTTTTTTATTTATTAATTGGAAAATCTTAATATAAAAAATCTCCCCTGACTTTCCCATGATCTCAACTGTCCATTCAGAAAGAAATTCCTAAAGCCTAAAGTTCTTTCTATTAAGTGTCAAGTTTTTTCTATTTTTTTTCTTAATTGAGGAATCTTAGTACATAGAATATGTTCCCTATGATCTCAACTGTTTACTAAATACAGGACTTCTTGCAAACGAAAGTATTTTTTATTAACCTTTCTAGTTAAACTCCCTAAGCAATTGAAATAATCATTCCTAGTTGTAAAATTGCTTTCCATCCAATTTATTGGGAACCACCCCTGGCGACTGCGCTTAACAAACACTTAACGAAACAACACTTGAAATTTTTGGCACAGCGGTAGATGACATTAAGCGTGATTAAGAAAGAACTGCAGCAGACAAAAACAAATACCAACACTGCGCTATACGAAAGGATATGCCAGGATACAAAATTGGAAAACGTTCAAAAATGATGCGAGAATCGCAGATAATGAATAGGCAATGCCCGCTGTGCGGCTGTGCTGGCTGCGGCATGAAAAGATGAAGATCAGCGCCGAGAAACAGCCACTGCCGCAATGCTGTTGCCTGCAGACAGAATGTTAATGAACTTGAGCGTGTCCTGCGTCAAGAAGCAGCTGAATTTTATGAACCCAGGAAGCAAGGAAATATCAAAACATACCTGCAAACCAGTTTCGCTTGATGCACGACTTGCACTTGCGCATCGAGCACCATAAGCAAACTTTTGTTACTAACAACAAACAATAAAAAAAACAGCAAAACAAAACACACATTTAAAATTTTTATATTTTCAAATGATTTTTCTTTATTTATAACTCAATCATTTTGTCGGCATGAGTGTGTGTGTATGTATATGATGTGCGGCTTCTTGCTTATTTACTTATAGTATAATTGGATTTTTTACATATTGTTTGTCATTGTGGGTTGTAAGGTAGCGTAGAAAACTAAAGACTTAACTTGTAGGGGAGTACGTACAAAATATTGTTGTTGGCTTATAAAACAGCAGTGCGTTGGATTATTGCAGGCTTTATACAAATTGCAATCAAAAAAACGGCGGTAATAGTGAGTAATAAATAAATTAAGTTATGGTGCGGAGTAAAGTCGGAACAGTAGCTGTTAATGAGCGGCGAGCATTCAAGACAATGGCAAAACTTGCAGTCTACAAATATTGCTTCTACTATTTGCAAAAACTTGGTGTCAAGCTGAGTGAGTAGTTGTTGGTAGTAGCCGTTTGTAGGGTGTGCTGAATATGTGAATTTTTTATTACTCAAAGCAAGTAGAAAACTATATGCTTAAAAGCAAAAACTAAAGAAATCGTATAAAACAATGCTGGACACTTATGCAATAAGCTAAAATTAATTGTGGCAATGATTAAATCATGCGCGTCTATAATTAACAACTAAGCGTTAAAACTACAAATCATATAAAACTATGGTATACACAATTGTTTATTCGAATAGTAAATATGGATAGAAAAGTATAAAGAAAAGTATAAATTGTACGCTTATGTATTATGTTGAGTGTAATTTTGCATGAAATCTAGATTTCGGATAAAGGAGTAAATATATAAATACTGCTATAATGGTTATACAAAAACAATAAACAATAGGCTTATGTGGCAGAGAGAGAGATGGAGAGAGTTTGCAATATGCTTGCAATTTCATACGTTAATGGTACAGTATAAAAAAATCATTGGCAATGTGTGATACAAACAAATTTTTGACGCAAAAATACTAAATTCCATAAGCACAAAAGTACTAGTTACGCGGCTTTTGTGCGGTCAATTCAAAAGGCGCCGCTCTACGCGCTGTGCAGCAATTAAAAAAATTCAATTAATTTAAATTAAATTGTAATCGTAAAGCTAAATGGAACGCCAAGCGGCTGCTTGCAGTATTTTGTAATTTTTTCAATTAAAACTTTTCAAAATGTTTAGTAAGTAAAAAAGGATCAAAGTGAAAACCGTGTGGATCCGGAGCGAGACTTGAGACAAGTCTTGCTTTGCATTTAAACTTACACGCTACAATCACTAGCTTACTTATTGTACAATTAATGGGTAAATGTTCAACGTCTGTTTATTGCTTACGAGTAAAATGTATTTCCTGCATTAATTGTTGTTCTTTCGTTAGTTTCTCTTTGAATTTATTGGCGTTCGATTAACAATTGCTTATAGTTGCGCTTATGCTATTTGTTGTTGTTTTGCATTTGTGGCTAAAAAAAAATTATTTGAACTGAATTGAAGCTGCTTTCGCAGCAGAATTGATTTTTTGGGAACGAAAAAAAAAAAGACTTGCAGCATTAAAAAGTGTATGTGTGCTACTTTTTAATGTTGCTGCCTTTTAAGTTTATATTTTTTTTTTTGAAGAGTTGACAAATCAATTTTGCAATAATGTTTGTTTTTGAGGTCAACAAAAATTCTTTGTTTTAACATTTTCTGTTGTTGAGGTCAACAAAAATATTTTAGTTTAAAATTGATTTGCAAATCTTTTGTTTGCGAAATATTTAATTGGTTGCTTTTCAAATAAAGTAGGGGTTTTGTCAACTATTTCACTCGTGTTAAAAATACAAGTTGAAAGATAAAGTAATATTTCTTCTATAAAACATTTCTGTCATCTTTCTACAATTAATGCTGAACTGAAATTGGAGACGCAATAAATTCTGTTAGTCAGCTAGACGTCAGTCAAGTTAATTAAATATGCACAAACCAGCGTTTAGTCAGAAAGACAAAGCACGCAACCATAAACTGTTAATGGGCAAGATAAGCAGTCATTTTATTTTTGTTGCGATCAATTAAAATATAATTTCTGGCGTTTGACTAGCCGCCATTTTTATTGATATTGGGTGAAGTTGAGAGAAAGACTGGACTGCATTAAAGGAAGCTTTTGCCAAATGTGGTTTCAAATTAAAGCCATAGCCTCGACTTAATATTACAAGTAGTTAAATTTTTCGGATGATTTTGACAAAGTGATCAAATACTAAAATTTAACTGCGCGTTTTTGCGAAATCATTAATTGTGTCTAATTAACTCAATGGACTGTAGCACAAACAAAAATGCATAGAGCTACTCGCAATACGATTTGAAGAAATGTTTAATGGTTTTTGTGTTCAAAGTAAAAAAAAAACTCTGTCTGAAAGTTGTCACTAAATCAATTAAGCAGAAAGCATATAAAAAGCCTGAAGTTTCTGTAAAATAATATTGACATAAGCTTGAAACAATGAAACAGACATTGCAACACATCTCATTGATCGCTTGAGAAGGCAACAATTTTAAATGCAAATTGCCGCGCTTCAAAATAAAATAAACATATAATTTGAATGCTTGTTGCTAAACAATAAATATTCGAAATTTACAAAAGCAAATTTTGATGCATTGAAATAAGACTGGAATCAATCAAATATTTCGCACTACAAAACAATTTCTGATTCGAAAAGGGCATCGATTTGTACAAAATTCTACATGCGTTCTCTTAAATATTTTTACGAAAGAACAAAGCAAAAAATCGCCTTAAGCACTAAAATTCGCTTAGTTACTAGTTGTAAATACACGATTATTCAGAGTATACGCTACGTTCTATATACTGCGAACTGCACGCAGACATGTCTGCCATGCCTGCAAGGTAACAAAATGGACAATAAAAAGTTACTTTGCGGAGAATAATAAACGCCTAGTATGCATAACTTTAACGTGTTGTCTGACCTCACTCTTTGCCAACTTTCCGTTGACATAAACAGTTTGGCTTGCAACTGTTCAATGAAATCCCTTTCGTATATCTGTCCATTAAAATGTAGTCCTGAGTAATTTTAATTTGTGGTTGCCAAAGTTAATCAACTTTGACTGGTGTTGCTGCGAGCCAAAACTTAACTTCGGCTCAATTCGGTTATTGTTGCGTTGCCGCCGCCTTGTTTAGCAGCTGCAGCGGCTCTTGCTGCTGCTGCAGCTGTTGTTGTTGCCGCTAGTGCTTCTTCGCCCCTTTGCTGCGATACTATTGACCCTTATCCTTGCCTGCACCGCCCGCAGTCACACTCAAGCCGAGCAGGTGATCGCTGGTCAGCAGTCCTGCTGCCGCCACTGCGCCCGGCTGGTGCGCATAGTTGCGTATCTGATGCAGCGAGATGAGTTGCGTGGGGAAGGCGGCCGCTGCGGCGTTCTGCTGATAGAGGTAGGCAGCCGCTGCGGGCGGTCGCTGTTGCGCCAGCGCATTCAGATGCGGCGGTGCTGTGTTGATGGGCGTAAAGGCCGAGGTGGTTTTCACATCGTAGTTGGCCGCGGCACTGGCCGGATTCCCGCCGACCAGCACCAGCGGATTGGGCGAGTGCGACTGTTGGTGCTGTTGCTGTTGCTGCTGCAGGTGGTGTTGTGGCGTCTGACGCATCACCAAATCCTCGCCTTCGTCGTTGGGCGATTGCGAATGATTCGGCGTGCTGCCGCTGCCAGCACTGTCGCCGCCACTGCCGGCGCCACCATTCACCAGGCGCTGATGGTGTTGCAGCAGTTCCTGCTGTTGCTGTTGTTGTTGCTGTAGTGCTGCAAAATTGTAGCCATTCTGCACATGTTGCTGCTGCGCGGCCTGTTGCTGCTGCTGCTGTATGGCCTCGGCCAGTGTGGCAGCATTGACCGCACTGTCGGCGCCCACCTTCGCCCAGTAGGCAGCGTTGGCGTCGCTGGCGGCCGCCGCGGCATTCATCACCACCTGCCGCTGCAGATTGAGACCGATGCCGCCGGCGGGTACGTGGTGTTGCGCACTGACGGTACTGGCATGACGCTGCTGCTGCTTTTCCGCCTTCTCGGCGTGCTTTTGCAGATGTTTCTGCAGGTATGTCTCCTGCGTGTACGACTTGCCGCACAGGTTGCAGATGTGCGTCTTCAGGTGCTTCGAGTCCTTGTGCTTGGGGATGTGATCGAGCAGCGTCATCTCGTCGGCGAAGCACTTGTAGCAGGAGTTGCACTTGAACGGCTTGTCCGTTTGGTGGCAGCGCGAGTGCGACTGAAGGTTGGAGAGCTGCGAGAAGGCCTTGGGACAGCCGGCGTGGCGGCACTTGTACGGCTTGTCGCCGGTGTGGGTGCGAATGTGCTGCTGCAGGTGCGACAGCTGCGTGAACTTGCGCTGACAGATCTCGCAGCGGTACGGCTTGATGCCCAGGTGGATGCGCGTGTGTTGCGACAGGTAGGAGGAGTTGGCGAATGTCTTCGAGCATTGGGTGCACTTGTACGGTTTGGCATCGCGTCCGTCGGACGAACTGTGCTGATGTTGTTGATTGCGGGGCTGTTTGTGGGTGTGGGGCTCGACGCTGGCGTGCGGATCGTACTGAAAGCACAAATAGAAAAACAAGACTTTTCATCAGCAACTGGCAGCGACCGAACAATGTCGGCGGGAGGCAGCACTGTGGCTGGTGGGGTTTTGTGTTAGCGTTGACAGTGAAAAGCAGCAACAAATCGAGAGTTGAAATGTTTGTGTCCAAAGTATGACAACACACGTAGCTTAGCAAAGCCCCCCTCCCCACACGCACACACATATGCACAAATATTCGACTCACCTTTTGTTCCTGCTGCTCCGGCATTGTGGGCGTGGGCGGTGAATTTGGGGCGCTGTACGACTGCTTTAGTTGCAGTTGCTGTTGCTGCTGTTGTTGTTGTTGCTGATGATGATGCTGTTGCTGCTGCTGCTGTTCGTGCGCTTGTTGCTGTTGTTGTTGTTGCTGCTGCTGCTGTTGTTGTTGTTGTTGCTGCTGCTGCTGCTGCTGTTGTTGCTGGTTGTGATGATCGATGAGCAACTGTTGCTGCTGCTGAATAATGCCATTCTTCAGGGAATAGTCCAGCCGCTCCACCACATTTTGCCGGAATTCGTTGATGTTGAACGGTTTGTATTCGTGGGCCATTTGCGCGGAGCGCAGCTCTGTTGGCGTCAGATGATGGCTCAGCGTTGAAAGGACATTGCGCTCGTTCATCGAGCGCAGCTGATCGATGGAGCGATGCAGATAATCGCTGGCGGGTGCGGGTAGCTCAGCCATCACAGAGGCTTTGTGGCGGTCGAAGGGGGTTGGAGACGATGATGTCGAGACGTAGCACAGCGTTTTAAAAGTATTTAATAGTTCAGCTTGGAAGCGGCAGAGTGGAAGGCAAAGTGTTGCGCTGCAAATGAAAAGAAAATGCATACAATTTTAAATTCAATAAATTCAATTAACTAAAAATAAAGTGCAGCATTAACACATTGTGTGAACTAATTTGCAATTTGTCATTGTTTTCGTTGCTTTTATTGCCATTATTATTGGTTTTTATTATTGCCAATTAACATAAAATGTTTAATTAATATTACTTTTTTTTAACATTTATTCGTATGTACTTTTTAATGACTCGAAATAAAATTCATTAAGCAATTGCTCAATTTTCATGAATCAAACCGAATGGCGCTGGAAACAACCACACCGACAGCCACCACAGCAACTCAAACCAAAACAACAAACGAGCTGCACACACACAAGTGCACAAAAAAAAAACTGCAACAACTGCAACGGTACAAAAAGTGAAATTCACACACTTTGCAAAAACAAAAAACCAGCAAAAAATTAATAAACTGCAAAAAAACGAAACGAAACGAGGCGCACGGTGCCAATAAACAACAACAGCAACAAAAACAACATTGCTAATAAAACAACTGCAATACAAAACCAACAGCACGCAAACGCCACCCGACCGAACACACAGAACAACAACAGCAGCGGCGAGAGGTGAAACGAAAAACCCCCAAAAAACTGTCCACTCCGCTAAACGCCACAAGAAACGCCGAGAGAAAAACAGCACAAAAGCAGAACACATGCGAAACTTTAATTCAACCAAAATATAACATATAAAACAACAACAACAAGGATAAAAGAAAAAAAATTAAAGCCAAAAGCAAAAACAAAAAAATATACGAAAAAACTGTGGCGCACTGCTGTTCCTATTTTGCGTTTTTGCTACGTTTTCAAATTCTGCAATAAGCCACAAAAAACTAAAACAACAACAGTAACAAACAACACTAGCCAAAAAGTCCAATGCAAAAAAATCAATAAAAAAATATTTCAACCAGCCGCCAACCACACACACACACATAAATTTGTGTAAATAATAAAAAAGTACAAAAAAAGTGGTGTGAGCGAATTAAAAGCCGCAGCGACGCAAGAGTAGGCAGCGAATAGGGGAAATGCAAGTGAGAAAAGCAAAAGAACAACGACGAGAGCCAATGAGCGCGGAAGAGAATAAGCGAAACTCAACAGCTGCGCAAGCACTGTTGCATTGGTGCGTACTGCAAAGGTGGGTAATTTTCAAACAAGCGATTTGACAATGTTTACAAATAATATTCAAATTGGTGCGGATATTGAAAAAAGTTTGCTGAAAAGGTGTTAAATTGATGCATGGAAGCGGCTCAAAGATACAATTTTAGGTTATACTAGACGAAACAAACTGGGGAAATATCGTATACATAAATTTTTGTTGGATTAGGGCAGAATTTATCAGGTTCAGACTATGTTAGTGTATATGGTGCAGACTTTACACAAAATGGTTTAAACAATAGCCATGTTCACGATCTTTGCTTTTTGGTGTTGTATCGTATATTTTTTTTTGGTTTTTGTGGTAATTTTTGTAATTTTACAAAAAGAAATACATGCAACCAATTTACCAAATTTACACTCGCAAAACCCTATTGTAACATTGCGTAGCATTCTGTATTTTCTTGATAGAGCTGATTCTCAATATTTTCCACAATTAAACTGATATTTCGGATTTTTTGCTTATTCCCGGCATTGTTACTTGCTCGTATTAATGAAAATTATTAAAATTGAAAGTGTCGCGGAATTTTTATTTGTACCAAAAATTTTCATTTCTAACAAAATGTAAACAAGATCAGCTGCTTTTGCAAATATTTATTATTTACAACGAGGTTGTTCACGATCTGATGTAAAATTTGATAAATGTTACTAAATTTAACACAAAAACCACAGTGAATACGGCCAATATTTTTATATGAACAATTACTTGTTTTTATATTACAAATCGATCAGATAAAACCTCATTGTCTCGCTCGACTTTTCAACACAGCCAACTTGACTTTTGATACAAAATTGCAACCATGCAAAGAAAATGAAGCAACATAAAAAAACACGCGAAGGCATGGAGCAAATAATGTGCATGCAATTCGAGCGACGACAGCGCAGCCGACGTTCATGCAGCGCAGTCGCCAGCTGCTGTCAGCGTCGCTGCTTGCAAATGTTTTGCTGCAGCAATGCCGCACCGGTTGGCAGTTGGCGGTGGTCGGTCGCATGCCAAATTATTATTATGCTCTGTACGCTCGTGCCCTGCCCCGCAACGAGCACGCCCGCTGCTCCACTTTTCCTGCCTTTTTCTACCCTTTTTCAAGTGCGCAAATGATCAAAGCGTGAAAAACCCAAACGGAATGGCAAAAAGACAAAACCTATTGGGAATGTTTGATTCGATACTTTTTGTGGTCGCTCTTTTGGTGTTATTTTTGTGGCTATTGTTATCATTGTTGTTGCGAATTGGCATAAATCAAAACATTAGAAATAAAAACGGAGTTACACAGCCGAGGAAAAGAAGCAGCAAGAAGAACAAATAAGGGAAGTTCAGTGCTTGGCAGCGAGACCCACAGCAGAGGGATGGCGCCTATGCTCGGCAAATTCGATTTGCAGCCATGTGAGGTGAAGCGGCCGAGATTAAAAAAAACGCAACGTTTGTCGTTTTGCTTCATAATGATGGCAATCAAAGTGTTTTGGTTTTGTTTTTCCTTTTATTTTTTATAAGTATTAAATTTTATTTACGAACAGACAACTAAACATGTGCAGAACGAAGCGCGAGACGGCCGCACCAATGGATGGCCGGCAATTTATTATTGGCAGCGAATTATTGTTCGAATTTTTTTATGAACACCGTGCGCCGGGGGAGCACACTTTACTTTTTTCAAACAATTTTGTTACGCGAATTTGATGATGAAAAATTAGCAATGATTAATTTGTTGAATTTTTGCGTGTTTGGTTACATGTGCCCTCGGGCTATAATAAAAGGGAAGACGAGTCATAAACAAGCATTAGCTAACAACACTTTCAAATTATCTACACAAATGACAAGCCAAGTCAACATAGCAAAAAATATAAAAATACATGTTATTGGATTAGCCAATTGTAGTGATTTTTGGGGCAAGAATACTGCGACGTGATTTCAAAATTATTGAATAACAGATCAGGGAACGTTGATGGATAAGTTTGGCAACTTTGGAAAAATCAGACCAATACGGATAATAAATTCTATAGTTTTTAATAAGAGCCAAAGAGGCTTTTGTGATACTCTCAACAAGGAGGTATCGATTCAAATCATATATGTAATACTTCTATATTGGCACTAAGCTCAAAGTACATTCGCCAACATCACAGTACAGCAATAGTGAAATATGAGCGAGAAAGCGATAAACGAATGTACTCTGACAGCTGTCAAAAGTGGCAAAAAAGTCAGGTGCGTTCAGGCGGGGAAAAAATTGACTGGAAAAAAATAAAAATTTGTCGAAATTGACTGAAATTTCTTCGACCGCCCCTGGAGCAGTTTCACAGTTGTTCATGTGTAGAAGTGCACATGTTTTCTGGGTTTAGATTGTCAAAATCAGCCAATCAGAACAAACCTTGCTTTTTTTCATTTTTAAACTGTCAAAGTTTTATGCAGGCATTTTGACAATCTAGACCTATTCCACAAAAAAAAAATCAATTCGCCTTATTCAACGAGGTCACCTGGTATGAATTCGCCTTGATTTAAATCCAAGATTCATATAATGGAATTGTGAACAAAAATTAATTAAAAAATTGTTAGTGAGCAGTCCCATGTCTTCACGACCAAAGTGACAGTAGCAGCAAAGCAGATCCTGTTGCGAAAAGCAGCAGAGTGACTAAGCTCTATTGTTAAGTTTTGCTTTTCCTGTTGGATTCAATGAAAAGACAATTAATTCGGTTTTTTTCGAATTAAATTTGGTTTTTTTCGAAAATTAGGAGAATTCGCCTTAATAAATGACAATCAATGAATGAATAATGAATTTCAGTTGTTGATCAAAAACAGCTGTCAGATGATGGCACAAGTCAATCATTTGGTATTCCAGGTTTAGTGTTTTTGGATGGACAGCATGTTTGGCAAGTTCCCCTTGCAGACCAGAAAAATCAATAATTAAACGGTTATAAAAAAGTTTATAATTTGAATAAAAATAATTATTTTTGTTGATCGAGCTCACAGCCAAAACCACCATTCGAACGACTGTTTTTGTTAACAATAGATTTTTGTATTTTTCTGTTGTTGAGGTGCGCCTGATTGGCATATCGTCGCAAACAAGTGTCGTCGACGATAACAAAAACAAAGTGTCGTATGTCGTACTAGGCTCAATGGAACATACGACATTCGTTTTCTGAGGCGACGATATGCGGCTTTGTGCAAAGAAACAAGATATTAGCGGCAACTTTTTTCACGCATCATTTAGTTAATTTAATTTTTTAATTGTTAAATTTAAATTTATCTATATTCTTTTCCTATTCTAAATAAAGAAACAAATAAAATAAATAAGCAAATATCCTTTGCTCTTTCTGACATCAGTGACAGCATTTTTTCAACTGATGAAGTCGTAAAAAAATTACGAATAAAAATAAAAACTTAATGATTGGTCAGTAAATTACAGCACAACAACAAATATTCCACGTAAAGAAAGAACTCATATGCAACTCACACGAGCCCCGAAATTGCCCAGCAATTTGAACACAAATGAAGTCATTCATTTCAAGTACCAAACGCAAGTGATTTCTTGTAGTACAACAAGAAATTAAGTACGAATAAAAATGTAAGCACAGCAGCAGAAAAAAATGTTTGCCAAATGTTCAGCTTGCAGAACAGCAGCAACAATAACAACAGCAGCAGCAGCAGCAGGCACCCGCCTAACCGCAACTCGTAAAAAAACAGTATACACACAAAAAACACACAAAGCGCAGCGCCAACACAACAACACACCGCGCAGGCAGATGTGTGTGCGCCAACCAACATACGGCAGTCGAAAGCGACAGCAAATAAGGAAAACGAACGGCAAAAATTGCGCGGCAAACACATGTAAACAAAGCACGAGACGACCATGTCGGACGACGCAGCGAAGCCAACGTCGACAGCATCGCAAACGCCGACTACGTTGGACAACAGCAGAGCGCCACACACGACCTGCCGGCAGGGGAAATGTCGTCAACGACCAAACGAACAAATAAGAGAAAATCGGCTTTGGCGATGTGAGCGCCTTTTTTCTCTCGACTCCTTAATTCTTTCCGTTTTGTATGGAGTTTTGCATTTGTGCAGTTTTTACGATGAAGCAGCAAGTGTGAACAACAGCGAGGAGGGGGCAAAACGAACTGGACGCGTTACAGGCGCAGGAACAGTGGTCAGCCAATTTTTAATGCATATCAATTTACTTAGTTCGCTTTCGTAATATTTATAAGCAATGCAATTTTGTATAAAAAATGACAAAAGTTTTTGCATGTCCTTACATAGTTGTTTGTTTTAAAGCGGTGTTCTGTAGTAACAGCTCGTTTTCTTAGGTGTTTTTTGAAATTCTACTGTGAAGTAACTATTCAATTTTTTTTTATGCGGTTTTTTTTCAATGTTTTATTATACTTTTAACTACAAAATTCAGTATAAGGTTTGAAAAAATATTGATTCGCCGCAAAGTGATGCCCTCCAAAAAAACATGCGTTGACGGTTCACACGATTGCTCCAGTCTGAAACATGGAAATCGGAAAATTTGTTTGTTGTAATCTATATGAGTGCGATTATCGTCCGACGGGAGCATTTTTGTTTTTCATAAAAATTCTCAAAATGGCGCGACTTGAAAGTAAAAAATTTTTTTTTTCCCATTTTTTCAAATGAAAAAAATTTATTTAACACTAACTAATAACAAAATCGAAAAAAACGCTCGTCGGACGATAGCGACAACTTTTAGAAACATTTAAAAAAAAAAATTATCAAAATCCGTCTACTCAATCATTTGTAATCGTGTGAACCAGTTCGAAAAACATGGTTTCGGAAAAATGGAACACGGCGCGCCGTGAGCGCGCTGAAAGTATGTTACTGTGGAAATTCGGCGGAGCGCGTGACGAAACCTCCTTTACAAATGACTTTCCGGTCCGAATTCATCAAAGACATTTTTTTTATACGATAGATAACAACATTACCTGTTGAAAAATGCAAAAACAAAAATCGATTTTTTGAAAATTTTACTACAGAACACCCCCTTAAGGGGCACAACTAGTTTGAAATTTTGAAAATTTCGTTTTTTGTTTTATTTCATATTTTTATAATATAACTATCATAGAAAAAGTAAACGAACGGATTTTGTCGAATTCGTAAAAGTCTCTGAGACACAGAGCCTCAAATCCGTCTCGTTTACTACGCGGTAACACGGTTTTAAAACTTTAAACGCGTTTTTCTCAAAACTACATTGTGTTTTTCCATACAACACATGTTTTTCCATACAATGACCCTCCAGTTTAATGATTGGATGAAAAGTATAATTATGCCAGGCCAAAAACCATCAGATTTTTCAGCAAAATTTAAATTTTTTTTCAAAATACCGCCATTTTGTTGCATTTTATTTTTTTTGTACAACCGAGGGTCATTGTATAGGAAATATAACCTAGTTAAGTAAAATTTTTGGTTTTTTTGATTTCAGGCACTGCGAAGGCTACAATCACTGCAGCAGTGGGAGAACGTTTTTTTTTTTGAAGACTCAGGAGATGGTGGATAACTTGCTGAAAATCGAATATTTTCATTTGAAAAAATTACTTTGTATTCATTATTTATGCATAAATATATCTGCAAAATTTTAAAACATTCGATGCAATACTTCACAAAATTCAAAATTCACAAAAAATCTCCTTTTTTCATGCGGTCAAACTAGTTGTGCCCCTTAAATAAATGTAGAAAGTCTAAACTAAATGGAGAAAGCTTTAAAAAATTGTAGATTACTAAAACATTTTTGTTAGAAAATGTGGACTTATTGATTTTTATGTTCAAACAATTTAAACATTGGTTAGATTAGAATTAATGAGCTGCGGAATAATAATAACAAGAAATCAAGTTTCCTGATCAAAATCACAAGCACAACCAAACGTAAGTTAACCAGATACAATTTTTAATGCCTTTTGAGCCCAAAAAGGCAAAGAAACTAATTTGTATTTCTAGACTTTTGAAACTTTGAAAAAACTTTGAACTTTTAAACATTTGGCGGTACATAACATGTATTATTTATCACATCCTATTTTTATATTTATTCCTCGTAGTATATAACACAAGCTTTTCAAAAATGTGCTCAATAAAATGTGCAATAAAAACGCTTGTGAAGTTGAAGAAGGGAACACAAGCGTGGCATGTTTTTGAAATATTGTTCAATGGGTTCAAAGTCAAATCAACAGAAATCAACGGAAAATACAAATTTTTTTATTGGTATCGTATTCATGGCCAACTGTAACAAACAGTTATGCACTTTTTTCCAACATTCCAGCGTCGAAATGTTTATATGTATTACTTTTTATTTTATAAATAATTTGGTTACTAAATAATAAGTTTTTCTAAATTTTTTTCCAATTACCTTTGAAAAGTCAGAATGATTTAATTGCGACCACTGTGCGGCGCTTGGTAATTGACAGGCCGAATTTACAATCAACAGATACTCAGCAAATACAAGGAAAATCTACATAATAAAAAAATTAAGGAGCACATAGAAACAAAGAGAAGGTGCAATAAAAAAATGCCACAATGAATGGGAATAAAAATAGTATGCGCCAAAAATAAGCGATATGTGGGCGAGGAAGAGAAAGAAAAAAAAACTTGCCAAAAATTCAAACAGTGTCAGGAGGAAGCAATAAAGTGAAATATGAAGAGCAAAAACAACAACAATGTGGAAGTGCGAAAATGAATGAAAGCAGGCGCTTAGAGACGAAAGTGGTTGCGTGCGTGTGTGTCGATGGGCACAGAGCAACAAATTGAATCAGGGGTTGGAGTCAAGAAGCCATTTCAACTATTGCACATTCTTAAAAATGTAACATCTGCAGCATTAAATACAAGTTTATAATAAAAAGGTGGAAATTTCAAAATGAATGACAGTTTTTTTGCAGCTTTTCGTACTCTTTGCGTTAATTGCTATCAATTACTAATCAATAAAACTATAACCAAACGTGAACTTTTGCCGAATGTACAGATTTGTTTTTGTTTTTGCCTTTTCTTTTCGCATTGTTTTTGTTGCAGCTGCAATGTTTGTAAACATTTGCACCTTTGATTGCTTTCGATTTCAAATGTGAATTCCTCGTTTTTTGCAACGTAACTCTCATTCATTTTTGTTCTTGTAATCAAATATGGAAAAGTCGGCGTAAAAACGAGAGCAATGTAAACGAAAAGCAACAACAAATATCAAAATAGAAAGAATAAATACTAACCCGCGCACACTGTGCGAAGCGATGCGGCGGCTGTTTGGCTTTTCAACTGGAAGCGGGCAGCGGGTGTGGAAAGCACGTGTTTTCCGTTTTCAATGCGTTTTTATTGCTTTTCTTGTTTGCAGGTACTTTTTATTTTTTTTACTATTTTCTTTACGGTTGCTTTAATTGTTGCACTTTTTACACAACTTGGCGCGCGTTAATCTTACAGCAACCACACTTTTACACTTTCTTTTTGTTGATTTTTCAAACTCTTTTCTTACCGTCGCTCTAATGCTGTTTTCTTTTCCGAATTCCTATTTTGCATAACTTTAAATATGCGTAAATGCAAACGAAAATTCGGCAAATTCTGCTTCACTTTTTTTGGCAATGATAATTTCTTGCTACGTTTTCCTCTTTTTGCACAATGTTATTTTTACGTTTTAACTTTATTCGACACTGGTATTTCTGTGTTTTTTCTCCTTTGCTAAGCAATATTTTTGCGCTCTTTCTTTTCTGCGGCCTTTTTGTATTTTTTAGCAGTGTTTGCAGCACTTGCAAAAATTCTACAACTTCCTCCTGCCGCGCCTCCCCCGCTTAAAATACTCTTCGCATGTGCATACATTCATTCGTCAGCGACTTGATCGTTTTTTCCTGCTGCCGCTGTTCCTGCCGTTGTCGTTGTTGCTGTTTCTATGCTTCAATTCAATTTTCTCATTTGTCTTTTTTTTCGACACACACGAAACACCAGCGAAACGAAAAAACGAAAACGAAAAAATGGCCGCGCGCACACACCAGCCGCACGAAAAAGCAGCAACAAAAGCCACACTCACGCGAGCCGCCAACACTTTTTCCTATTTCTATTCAAATTATTGCCCATAAAATTAGAGCTCAATTTTAATTTTTTTACTTGCAATTTTTTCGAACTTAATTTATAGTTTCGCATTTATTTACAATCAAAATCACATTCACTTCTACTTTTTGTACGTTTGCTGGCGATTTTTGCGACTACCTAATAAAAAGTCACCGCACTGGCGCTGCACTCCTGGCTCGGGTCGTCGTTTGTGTTGCTTTTTTTTACGTTTCGCGTGTTGCACTTCGCTGCTGTTCTTTCGTACTTATTTTAACCTCTGCAACGTTGTTGTGTTGACGCTCTGGTCTGCCGTGGCCAGTGTGTGTTTTGTAATATTTTTTACAAAAACAATTTTCCACCAAATTCAGTTGACCGACTCGTTGCGCGCAGTCCGTCCGCTCGTCTAATGTTCACCACCGAAGCAAAAACTCGACTGCGGCCAAGTGCAAATAAAAAAAATCACATCACGATTTTTTTCCCAATTGCCACTCGCCGACATCGGCGACGCTGAGCAGCAACGGCGGCAGCGATAGCGGCAGAGTCGACAACGGCTGCAGCGCAATGAGCGACTATGAAGGGGCGCAAAAGAAGCACATGGAAAACATCAGCAGGGGAAATGCCCGAAGTAGCATTGAGCACCGGTGTGGTTGTTCTGCTCTTTCGTTTCGGTTTTCTCTCGAAGACTCCATGCACATGCGAGCACATTTCGGGTGCTCGGTGCGCACAAATTCCAATTGGAGTTGAATGAGTACTTTTTCAGATGAGTGGCTCTATATGAAAATGTATTTAATGCTATTTAATTATGTATAAAACAATAATTAAAAGATAAGTACACACAAATGTGATAAATGGTCATTGCTTTTTTTGTGCATAGAACACAAATTGCTGCAATTAGTTATGACTTTGCGAGAAAAATGTTCTGCTACTATTTGAGACGGTGTTGCCGGACACACTGTTGACTCTGTTTATGTTTTTTATGCAAGCGATCGTTCATTTGGCCGGATGAGCGCTACACTCTGCTTAGTAAATGTTAAATTCTAATCAAAGTGGCAGCTGAATATTTTGGTTCAATTTTAATCTCATATTTTAAATTAAATTACATTAATTTTATTTTATTTTCATTTAATTAATACTATTTTTTAAACTTCAATATGTTTGATTTGTATTTGTTTAAATTAATTTGATTTATTATAACATAATATTTTATTGACATTTCCATCTATCTTTTGAAATGTTATCATTTCGGTTTAGTTCAAGTTATTTAAATTTTTAAAATTTAAATTTTTCACATATAAACTTAGCTCAATACTTCAGCCTACATTGCCGTCACAAAATGACCTGCGCATGCTTTTTTCGCGTGTACAACTTTTTATAGCTTTGCGTTAATTTTATTGTATTTTTTTGCATTTTTGATTTATTTCTTTTTGGCAATTTTTATTGGAAGCTGTGCGTGCCAGTCGTTGCTATTGTTGTGCGCCAGCATTCGTCGCTGCCGGCGCGTGTAGCGGCCGGCATGTTGGCTTGTGTTCTTTCCATTACTTTTTTATTTGATTAAATTTTGCGCTCACGTTTTCTCGTAGAGTGATTTGTTTCTCTTTTTGGAATCCGGTTTCATGTCGTTTGTTGTGCTGTTGTTGTTGTTGTTGTTGTTGCTGTCGGCTTATGGCTTTTTATATAATTTTTGCATTTTTAATTTACATTTTAAATTCGGCGTTCCTTTCCAATTTTATTTGCTTGGCGAAAGAGTCGAATGCTGATACTAACATCAACAGCAACAACAAAATGTGAACAACATAAATTGTCATAATTGTTGTAACATGGGAAATTACGAATTAAAAACATCTCAATATGCAAATTGGCGGCAGTTGGCAGCGCATTGTAGCCAATCAGGAGGCATTTTTTTACATGGTAATGGGTGGTGAGCTGCGACCCTACCCCGAAATTTTTGTTTGAAAATTCATTTCACTCGTACATACACGCATCCATATGTATGTATGTGCTATGCCTGAATTTGATTGAGTGCAGTTAATTGAGCGAAGTGCATTACTACCCTTAAGTAATTTTTTAGGAGATTTGGTTTTCTAACTGAATTACTACAGTCGTGTCTGGGTATAGTGAACACCTCGATATAGTGAACACCCAAATTTTGACATGGAGCTTCTAAATATTGAACAAAATTTTCAAAGCAACTTCAAGCAAAAAATAAAAAGTATATTTTGAGCAAATAAAACGATTTCTTGAACAAAAATGTTAACCTTGATATAGTGAACAAACTTAACCCATTCCAGCCGGATGGGGTGAAATTTCACCCCCTGGAATGGTGATCCTTTTTTGGCCTCCCTGACTAAATGTATTATGCGATTTGGCTGAAATTTTGTAGAATGAATTGGAATAGATGCAGGTTTATTTCGCTTTTAATAATTTTGAAGAACTGTGCCATTAAGTTATCCCGATCCGTGACTAACTTGTTTTGTGTACCTTATTGAGAAAATTCTTAAAAATAGGAAATATTGGAAATTCCAGCAGTTTTTTCTGGAGTATGTTGTTCATTGAACTGCATATCTTTTGTGAATTGTTGGTATTGCTTGTACAATCTACCTGTGTACAATGAATGATTTTCCAGAAAGGGGTGAAATATCACCCATCCTGGTGCCGGACTGGTAAAATTTAACCCACTCTATATCTCAGGGGCTATGTCAGGTAGATACCTAAATTGTTCTAACTAACTAATAACTAACTATTCTAAGCATCCCTTACCAACATATGTAAATTTAGACAAAATTCGCTGGCCAGAACTGTATGCAGGCAGTAATGGGTTAATACTGTGAACAGGCCTTGCAATAATTAGTTCACTATATCCAGACACGAGCTCCCACACTAGCCCTAAGGATTATAGACCAATAAGCCTTTCTTCTTTTTTGTTAAAAACACTAGAGAGATTGCTGGATCTTTACTTACGACAAACGATCAGGCAGGATCTCATTTCGAACACAGCTTTACATACCCTGACTTACACGATCGAAAAATCACTCGAACACAAAGAGTACACCTTAGCAACTTTCCTGGACATAGAGGGGGCTTTCAATAACGTCGAGCTTATAGCCATCACGGGCGCGCTCGCCAGGCTTGGGGTGGAGGGTGGCTTGGTGAACTGGGTGGATAATCTTCTGCAGAGCAGAGTTATCTGCGCTGAACTGGGCGACTCTTCCACCTCGAGAGGGGTGAGCAGGGGCACTCCCCAGGGCGGAGTCCTCTCCCCCCTCCTTTGGAACCTGGTAGTTAACGAACTGCTCCAGTCCCTGGGAGGGGGGTGCGGCAAGGTAACGGCGTATGCAGACGATATAGTTCTCACTATCTCGGGCAAGTTTCCCAACTCCATCAGAGATCTAATGCAAGTACTGCTTAACCCATTAAAACCTGACCCCAGAAGGGCTTGTGCGATTTCCATAAAATTTTGCACAATCTTAGTAATTGACCTAATCAAGAAAAAAAATCAAGAAAATAATTCATACCCCCACCCCCTGAACCAGGAGGGTACGTTGCGCAAACGCAATTTGGGCCTTAGTCACATACAAAACATAAAATTTAAAAAAAAAAAATTTTTTTAAAACTTATTTTTAAATAGTTTAGCATTACAAAATGCAGCCCACAAAGGGATTTTGATAGGTTTGAAGAATAAGTATTTTTAATTGAATTTAAAAAATTCCCCAAAAAAAACCTTTGACTTTGGATCGAAAAAAAGATATGAATATTTAAAAAATTTTGAAATTTGAGTATGGCAGAATCTAAAACGATCAATTCGAATCCAATTATACCCATTTTCAAGTCTTATATCTTTATGAATTACTTAATGTAGCGAAATTCCCAAACGTTGCGCAAACGCAACGCTCAGGGCTTAATGGGTTAACAAGGTAAACAGCTGGGTTACCAGTCGGGGATTAGGCATCAACCCTGGAAAGACAGAGGTTGTCCTATTCACGAGGAAGTACAAACCCCCACCCATACCTCCTCTATCACTTAACAATACAGAAATCCCTTTCAAGAATGAAGCACAATTCCTTGGAATCATTTTTGACAAGAGATTGAGCTGGAAACCGAACATCCTCAATAGGGTCAAAAAGGCAACGATTGCCTTATACACCTGCAAAAGGGCACTGGGGAAAACCTGGGGCCTAAAACCAAATATGACGCACTGGGTTTACACGGCTGTCGTACGACCCATCTTAACCTACGGGTGCCTGGTTTGGTGGAATGCTTTGGAAAAAACATTGCTCCTCCAACACCTCCGCAAAGTTCAAAGGGCAGCCTGCGTCATCATCACGGGCGCTCTTAGGACAACACCAACTTCAGCTTTAGAAGCCCTGCTTCACCTTATTCCGCTAGATCTGCATTGTAGGAAATTAGCGGCTATAACAAGCTATAGGCTACGGGCTAACGGCCAATGGTCGGAGTCTAACCGGGGTCATGCCAGGATACTTACTCTCTTGAAGGAGTTCGGGGAACTGGATTCTTCACCCCCCCAATTGCAATTTAACAAAAAGTTCACAAGCACCATTCCAGACAGGAACAACTGGGAGGAAAGCTCAACATCCTTAATAGGAAACTCACACCAGATCTACACCGACGGCTCCAAGTTAAACGGAGCTGTTGGTGGAGGCGTCTTTTCAGACTCACTTAGTATAAATTACTTTTTTAGACTGCCGGACCACTGCAGCGTATTCCAAGCAGAGGTTTTAGCCATTGAAGCTGCCCTGAATTTGATCAAAGAGGGCAGTGTCTCTAGGCGAGATATTAGCATTCTCTCTGACAGCCAAGGGGCTATCAGGGCCCTAGGGTCTCATGTTCTGACTTCCAAAACAGTGATCAGCTGCCGCAAATCTCTTGACGAGATGGCTGAGCAGCTTAAAATCCACCTTATATGGGTGCCTGGTCACAGAGATATCCCGGGGAACTGCAGGGCAGACGAACTGGCTAGACAAGGAACGACTAGGGAGCTATCCTCAGAACTCGCCGGCTTAGGTATTCCATTGAGTACCTGCAAGCTGGTGATAGAGGAAGCGATGACCAAAGCCGCTAACAATGCATGGGCGGCCTCAGAGACAGGCAAGACAGCGCAACAGATCTGGCCAAAGCTGGACTGGAAGCGCACCAAAAGTCTGCTAAACCTCAATAGGGGCACGCTCAGGGTTGTTGTCGGAGTCATCACTGGTCACTGTATCCTTGGTAGCCACGCCATTAGATTAGGGCTGGGCCACCTGGCCAACGACTTCTGCAGAAGCTGCAGAGACATAGAGGAGGAAGGAACAATTCTCCACCTGCTTTGTACTTGTCCTGCTCTTTGTAGGAAACGGAAAAAACATCTAGGGTTTTACCATACAGCCAACCTCGCGGACTTATCGGAGGTTGACGCCAAGAGCCTAATACGCTTCATCACCTGCTCGGGCTGGTTTGAGACATCCTAACAACAAATAAAAGGGGTTAGAGATCCTGTGCTCTCATATGAGAGCTGCCACTACCACCTACCTACCTACCATCCAGACACGACTGTACTTTCAAGTCAATTGCTTTATGCGATTATAACTTGTTTCTCATTGTTATGGAATAAACAGAATCAACTCGTCGGACGAATTTTGCGCAACGAAAAATTTCGTCGTGAAATTCGTGCGATGAAACAGAAAAGGTGCGAAAATCGCATCAGCTGTTTCGGAAAAAATCATCCTCAAAGAAACCACACAATTCAAACAAATTCGAAAATTTTTATTGAATTTTTTAGTTGTTTTGTTTTAATTTTCTGTGATATCTGCGATAAAATTAAAATTTGTTCTATCGCAGTCGTCGGGTTTGAATCTGTCGAAAGTTTGTTTGTATTTTTCTCATTGGTAATTTTGCATTCAAATTTAATTATTTTGGAAACATTCATTCTTTCAATTGTGCAATGAATTTGTTTTGTTTGAATTAAAATGTTATGTTTTGAACGTGTTTTGAGTGGATTTTGAAATAAATTGATATTATGTGATGAGATGTATGAGATGGGATAAGATGAGAAGAAATGAAATGAAATAAAATGAAATAAAATAAAATAAAATAAAATAAAATAAAATAAAATAAAATAAAGTAAAATAAAATAAAATAAAATAAAATAAAATAAAATAAAATAAAATAAAATAAAATAAAATAAAATAAAATAAAATAAAATAAAATAAAATAAAATAAAATAAAATAAAATAAAATAAAACGAAATAAAACAAAATAAAACAAAATAAAATAAAATAAAATAAAATAAAATAAAATAAAATAAAATGAAATGAAATGAAATGAAATGAAATAAAATAAAATAAAATGAAATGAAATGAAATGAAATGAAATGAAATAAAATAAAACAAAATACAACAAAAAATAAAATAAAATAAATTAAAATAAAATAAAATATGAACAAATTTCTGTACGTCTCTTTCTCAGTTTATCGGTTTAGTCACTTTATTTCAACGATTTTGACAGAATGAATGAGTCCATGATGAAATAAACAAGGTGAAGCAAGTACATGACATACCCTTATTTTGACAAGAGAGCTTTTGAAAAACTGACATTTCCGAAAAAAAATTTCTCAAAACATGAAAGTCTTCTTCTTTGTTCGCATTAACCCACTTATGCCTGGTGTATCAAAAATTCAATTTCATTATTATTGTAGTGCTTTGCTGAAAATTCTTTGTTAGAGAAAAGGTTCTATCGATGAACGTCTTATATCATTTTTTCAGATGCAGATAGTGTCTGTGGTCGTATTGATGGGCAACTTTGACTTGTAACGCCCAGTTCGGGGCTATATGTAGTTAAGAGTCTGCATTATTCCGATTCGTTGCCGCGGCGGCAGATCCCCATCCCAGCATAATTTTTGGTATTGCCATGTGCTGTCTTGCACAAAAAGCATCTACTCGGCATTTTTTCCGCGATCAAAATTTTAAAACACAAGAATATTTTCGCTTTTACGTTTTGAGTGGGGTTAAGGGGAGGTTCTTTCAAATTTGGCCAAAAAAAGGCCTAAGTTTGGAAATGATTTGTGGCATGATGAAAACACATAGAAACATCCGGTTTAGACGGTTGAATGGGTATTTTATTATACTGATACGATGAGAAATTCTGTGCCGCACTGTACAGGAATGCCTTTCTCCGCACGAATGTTTTCCAAGCATACTTTTAGGCATGCACTGTGAAGTACAGCAAAACTGTTATAAATTCGCTTGGTATAGTCCGATATGGCAAGGATGGTTCTCGAAGAAATGGGCTGTGCGAGAATGGTCGAGCGCTTTCCAATTAGAAGTTGCAAGAAACTTCGGCGCGATAAGAAAACTGGTATAAAAGCAGCAGTGGCAGCGCAAGGGGTCGAGTCTGTGTTGAGCAAGCAATGGGGAAACATGCAATAGTAGTAGTGTAAAGTAGAACAAGTGCAAATTTGTAAATAAAGCGGTTGTTAGTTTTGACTACGTTGCGCTGGATAACTGAAGTTGTTTTATTTTCAAAACCAATCCAAACGAACCTGTGAAGTAATTTTCGTAACATTTGGTGTCAGAAAGTCAGGACTGTGTTACTGAAGATAAAAACAATTAAATTATAAAAACGCAGACATGGTTAAACTCGAGCTGCTGAAGGTGGACCAGCTGAAGAAGGAGCTGGCTGCATGGAATTTGCCGACTGCTGGTGGAAAGGTGGAGTTGCAGCTGCATTTGCGAGAGGCGTGTGAATCACGAGGCATTGATTGGGCTGCACACGAGTTCGGAACGCAGGAACAAGAGGCGTCGACCAAGGTGGAGGAATCGCCTGCTGGTGCTGCGTCGATGCAAAGTACGGCTGCAGCGGCTACGCCACCACAAGCAATGGACATGAACCAGCTTATGGTCGCAATGAAAGGCATGTCTGAAGCTTCCAACCGGAAAATGGAAACTGCGAATCGGGAACTGTCGGCGCAAATGGCAGTGAAAATGGAAACTGCGAATCAGGAACTTTCGGCGCAAATGGCAGTGAAACTGGAAACTACGAATCAGGAAATTTCAGCAAAAATCGAAACTACGAACCGAGAAGTAGCAGAGCGAATAGAAACCAAGCTTCAGGAAAATTCTGCGCGCTTGGAGCAGAAAGTGGAAGAGATTTCAGACAGGATTAATGTGAAAGTTGAGCACCTGGAGACGCGAGTAGAACATTTAGACAAACGAGTTGACAGTCTGGAGGATTCGCTAAACAGAAAAATCGACGAGCGGCTTAGAGAGGTACAGCCACGAGAATGTTTGCCGCCGGAAAGTTTTGCCATAGAAGTGCCTACTTATGACGGTACTACGTCGTTTGACACATTCCAACTACAATTCGAGATGGCTGCTTTGGAGAGTCAGTGGACCAATGTTAGGAAAGGTCGGAGGCTGATACTGGCTCTAAGAGGTCGTGCGGCTGAGGTAATACAAACAGTTTCGGAAGGTTTGAGAGGTGATTACGAGACCGTCATGAGGGCATTGGCAGCCAGATACAGTGACGAGCACAACAAAACGCTGTATTATTGCGAGCTGAAGAACCGCTGGCAAAGAGCAGACGAGGCGCTGCAGACGTATGCAGCAGACATTGAGCGGCTCGTACAGTTGTGCTACCCGAAATTCGGCGCTGATTATCTCGAGAGGATGAAGATTGAGCAAGCCGACATTCCGTGAGACGGTGACAAGCGCATTGACGTATGAGGCGGCCTGGAGGGGAAGTTTTCGACATTCATCTGCGGAGATGCATGGGGTCCAATCTGGACGTGTCACGCAAAGCCAGACAGTGAGCTCGGAGGCACCAGCGGGGCTGCGGGCAGTATCATCTCGAGTCAGTTGCTGGCGATGTGGCAAGCAAGGCCACATATCACGAGACTGCCATCTGCGAGAAAAGCGTTCCGGACAAAAGACGTCGCCAAGAAGGGATGACGCTCTGCCACACCATTCGTGCGAGACCGAACGCAGGCATAATTCGCAGGCCGAAAACGAGGGACAAATTGTGGATGTTCGGTCGGTAAGAGTTCTGCAAGAGGAAGATTGGCTTGCGGAAAGGCTACAGAAGGACCAGCGCAAGGATACGGATCTCGCGAAGATCATCAAAGGCAAAGCGCAGAGATTACGGCCGGACTGGCAGGAGATGGCTGGTGAGAGCCCGATCGCGAAGGCTTACTGGGCACAGTGGCAAAGTCTTCGTCTGCAGGATGGCTGCCTATACCGCGAGTAGGAGAGCAGGGATGGCAGGACCAGAAAATCCCTAACAGTGGTCCCGAGAGGCCGAATCGACGATGTCATCGAGGAAAACCATAACGACTCCAGTGGAGGGCACCTAGGCATTGCAAAAACTGTCGCCAAGATAAGAAGGCGGTTCTATTGGGTAGGATGCCAGGAGTCTGTCGCTGAGTGGATCAAAGGTTGTAATCGGTGTTCGGCTGCGAAAGGGCCGAGGAGAAGATCGCGGAGCCGCATTCTACTAGTTGAAAGCAGGTTGAAAGCGAGCTATGGTCTACGGGCTAACCCAGAGGGGTTCCAAGAAGGCGATCTGGTAATGCTTTACAACCCGCAGCGCAGGAAAGGTTTGTCTCCAAAGCTTCAAACGTCATGGGAAGGACCGTACAAGGTCGTGACCAGGATTAATGACGTGGTGTACAGGGTTCAACGCTGCTGCAGCGGAAACGCCAGGCTGAAAGTAGTCCATTTGGAGCGCCTGGCGTCTTACTCCGGCGGAGCCTCGGTACTTGTTCGGGACGAACAAGTCTAAGTGATGGACAGTGATACGATGAGAAATTCTGTGCCGCACTGTACAGGAATGCCTTTCTCCGCACGAATGTTTTCCAAGCATACTTTTAGGCATGCACTGTGAAGTACAGCAAAACTGTTATAAATTCGCTTGGTATAGTCCGATATGGCAAGGATGGTGCTCGAAGAAATGGGCTGTGCGAGAATGGTCGAGCGCTTTCCAATTAGAAGTTGCAAGAAACTTCGGCGCGATAAGAAAACTGGTATAAAAGCAGCAGTGGCAGCGCAAGGGGTCGAGTCTGTGTTGAGCAAGCAATGGGGAAACATGCAATAGTAGTAGTGTAAAGTAGAACAAGTGCAAATTTGTAAATAAAGCGATTGTTAGTTTTGACTACGTTGCGCTGGATAACTGAAGTTGTTTTATTTTCAAAACCAATCCAAACGAACCTGTGAAGTAATTTTCGTAACAATACAATAATATGATATATTTTTTGTAACAAAATTCAAAATGGCGGCTGAACAATGGCGGCTTTCGTCGATCACTGCCTGAAAAATCTAGTCTCCGAATTTCAAGCCTACAGAGTCTTGTAGTAATCTGAAATGAAAAAGGTTTTTTTTAAATGAAAGTAGATGAAATTTTCTATGGCTTATACCTAACTATAATGATTTTTGACCAAAAATTGACTGAAATGTGAACGCTCGAAAAAAAAAAATTTTTTTTTGGCACTTTTTTTGTTATTAAACCTTAATTATAAATAACAATTTAATAGTAACTTATGCTCGTTTTAGGTATAAGCCATACAGAAAGTGATCACCTTTCAAACATGCTTTAGATTAAGGAAATTAGAACAATAGATCAAGAGATATCCTTGAAATTCAGATGGAAAACGTGGTTTCGAGAAAAACGTGTTGAAAGATAGCAGCTCCGGGCAAAAACTGGGGAAAACACTGTAGAAGAAACAAACTCGTGTGCGGGCAAGGCGATCGTATCGACAAATCCTTTCGTACACATATTCTACGGACATACAGCTTCCATTTTATGTGAAAACAAACACGATTTTTTCAAAAAAATTTGAAAGAACCTCCCCTTAAAAATATTCTCTCAATGCCAAAACAAAATTGAATTTCAAATGCTATGTTTCAAAATAAGGGTGACAAAACTGTCAGCTACTCGCTTCACCTTGTTTATTTCATCATGGAATGAGTCCACTTATATTTACGTTATTGCTTCTTACGATATTAACACAACCAAGAGGCGGCACGCATTTACGTTAATCGGATATAAACACTTTGAAAAGCATTAAAATGATTCAGAATGGGTTCGAGTCATTGCTAAACATCAAAGTGTGTGTTACGTTTGCTCTCAAACTGTAATCTATTGAATTCAATTTCTGACTTTAACACCTTCACGACGAATGCAAAGAAAACTGTCCTGGGAACAAAAGTTTTACCAATGCGATTTGTTTTGTGATTACTGTACCTGGGAATAGTCGTCACCGTATAGAACGTGGAAACTGAAGAAATGTTTATAAGAACTAAAAACAAGCATAACGCTTTAATGTATCATTGAAACGTTTTATAATAAGAAATAATAAGAAATTGTAAATTAAAATACAAATTAAGAAATTAAAGTAATATAATAATAAATGAATTTAAATGTTGCATGACTTTGGTTACTGACATTTGTCAACATTTGTGGTTAACTGCGACAACAAAGCTCAACTCAGGTCAGCTCATTTTCTCTCATTTCATTTTATTTTATTTTATTTTATTTTATTTTATTTTATTTTATTTCATTTCATCTCATCTTATCCCATCTCATCACATCACATCACATCACATCACATCACATCACATCACATCACATCACATCACATCACATCACATCACATCACATCACATCACATCACATCACATCACATCACATCACATCACATCACATCACATCACTTCACATCTCATCTCATCTCATCTCATCTCATCACATCA
Organism: Melieria omissa; assembly: GCA_963971225.1. NCBI lineage: Eukaryota > Metazoa > Arthropoda > Insecta > Diptera > Ulidiidae > Melieria > Melieria omissa. The sequence continues at coordinate 68,792,524 of OZ020267.1, read as the reverse complement.
CATCACATCACATCACATCACATCTCATCTCATCTCATCTCATCTCATCTCAGCTCATCTTATCTCACCATTTCTTCCACAATCCACATTTCAGAACAAATGTTATTCGAAATTAACCAAATTAAAGTAAATTGCAATGAAAAATAGTCAACCAACAACAAAGTGAAATATTAGGGAAAAACGCTGGCAGGCCAAAACATTTTCGGTCATGATGATGATTTGTATTTTGCAACAACACTAACTGCAAACTTACGCAGCTGATTAATGCGTTGTATGCAGAAGCGCCAACGCGTTAAAACTAAAGCCGCCAGCGATGACGCTCTGCTAGCCGGCAAATCGCGCAAATCCCACAAAACAAATGACTCGGAATTTTTCACGACAACAGCAATAACAACAACAATTGTAATAACAAACACTGGACAGGAGGTGCGCGCCAGTTGTCGGGATATTCGTATCTAATGCGACCGGCACCATATGCCGGCCGGCTGATCGGCTTGGGGCATTGGCACGCTTTATGCGATGAATTGGCGTTAATTTGCGAAATTTATGACTGGAAGAAGTGAACGAGAGTGAGTGGAATGAGCAGCATAGGAAAACACTGTGAATGTAATGTTAGGAATTTATTCGATATTGAAGCGGTGGGAAATTAGACTAGTACGTGATTAAATATTATATGTAAGCGATGTGTGTTATAGAAGAATTTGTAGTAAACATAACATAAAACGAAAGTTTACCTACCAAGTGTTTGGATGCATTTTTTTCTATCTATACAAATTTATATCAGCAAATATGAAAAAATCGTTGGGGATTTTTCTTAACTTAAAACTTTTGGCTCTCAAGACTCTTAATAGACTTTGTAACTTTGATTTTCTATCCTTTTTTGTGCCATCACAATAAGTTTAGCTGAGGACTCTGTAGGCAATAGAGGTGCAGTTTTCTCACTCTTGGAAGACAAAATTGACGCTCAATAAGCCGCTGAAAATGCTGTCTTTCTATAAAGTGCAGAAGCATAAAGGATTCACTGTCACCGATGAAATTTTTTAGTCATTCAATTGACTAGTTTCAAGTTTTTCAAGGCATAAAGGTAATGAAAATGCTGCACTTGCAGTGTTTTTGAATCGGAGAACCTTCGAGACGGAACGGAACACAAAGTGCCTCCAGTCTGCTTTCTGAGTGTGTTGTCAGGAGATTTCCTCCTAGATTTAGGCGATTCTTGGTCATTTAGGAGAACTTTTAGGAGGAAGAATTGTTTAGGAGAAAGTTTAGGAGGTTCATATTTTATGTCAGGGGATTTTTCGGATCCTTAGTGGATTTTCGGGAGATTTTTGGATAACGAAGTATGATTTATTGGGAACACTGGCAACAACACATATTTTGGCAACTATTTTAATAAAGTTTCCTATTGTGTAAAAAATGTTTAAGCTTACAAAATGTGAGTTCGTTCTATCTCGTTCTCCCTTATTGCTATCAAAATGAAATCCCGCCAAAAATTGCGGGAAGTTTTATTTCTTTAAAATGACACAAATTACAAAACAATTTTAGGAGATTTTTTGAACATTTGGGAGGAAATTTCGGTATTTTTCTAAGATTTAGGAGAAAGTAATTTCAGGTATCTTGCAACACTGTTTCTGAGTGGAGCCAACTATGTGAGTGTGACAGGGCGCCGCAAGTGTGACTGTCGTCCCTACCCTCGACAGCCATTCAAACGGAAATCTAGCTTAAATCCACATAAACAACTAAAACTTCAATTCATCTTTAAACGTCAAAGTTGGCGCCATACATCAGGTTATCGCTAACTAGTTGCTGATTTCTGCTATTCGATATTATTTCAACGTTTAAATACATTTCCCAACTTAAACGAGTAGATTATGAAACTGTCATACACTTAGTGTGACGACAACAACAACTGCATCCTTACTACTCCCACCACCTCGCTGAACTGTTGCTGCTGACCCTGGACGGCTGGACCCTGTTGACCATTGCCAATCTGTACTGTGTAATGTTCTTAACTTAAATCGTTTTATGGCATCATTGGCAATTTCACACCCAAAACCATCAAAACAAAACCAAAGGAAAATAAAGCAAAAAACTCAGAAGAGTGAAGAAAAAATAAAGCAAAACTCTGAATAAAAAAAATGTATGAAGTGTGCAGGGGACAGCAAACTTTCGAAACATGCGGCAAGCAGTCAATAAAAATCGGCAAAGCGATTTACTTCGAATGCACAAACAAGTCCAGTGGGGGCGGACACAGCCAGTTTATACGAGCGACCAGCGACTTGTGGAAAAAGTTTCAAGTAATTGAGTATTGAACAAATTTAGCATTTTCTCAATAAAAAAAAAATGTTTTCTGGCAACACTTGAATGCAAATTAAAGTTCAAAAAACTTGAAGCAAACTTATGACTCGAAGTTGTATTTAATTCGTTGTGTTTAGTTGGTGCAAAATCTGCCCAGGAAATATGCAAACAATGACAACAACAAATTCGCGGCACTTTCGCACAAAGATGCGAATTCATTTGGTGGCACAAAATGTCATAAATTATGGCAAAACGCCATACGACAAATTTTAATAAAATCAAATACGAAAATAATCAGTCGCCTCGAATGAAATGCAAAGCATAACCTCACACCCTGCAATAACAACAACAACAACAACAACAATATCAGCAACGGCAGTCGCCGCCACCCCGCTCATCAACAACGAGCACAGCAGCTTCCGTTCGTAGTCGTCCGCCTTGTTGTCATTTGCCGCTTGCTACTTGAAACGTTTGTCTGTCCGTGCGTCGGCACGTCTGCTGCGGCCGCATTCGCACATGCAGCATGCGTTGGTTTCGGGCGGAATTTCTTGGTCGCGCTCACTTCTTAGGGCCTTCTCTATGTTGTTGTTGTAGCAATTGCTGACTTCAATGAAGCGGCGGCAACTTGAACTTCCGGGCTGCCTTCAAGTGGCGGCAATGGCGCAGGCAAAGGCACATCACGGCCATAAATCATTATTGTCTCTGACGCTCGTGGCTCGGGCTTGTCGCTGCTGCTGCCACCAACACACATACAACATACAACATACACACACAACACATATAACACATGAATTTGTAAGGTGGAGGTGGCCGCTGAGGCCAAAACTGCTTAAGTCTACTTGGAAAACGCTTTCTTTAAGGTGTCATCGAGTGGGGCATTGAAATGGTGAAAATCCTTTTTTAAATACCGTAAGACAGTTTATTTGGTTGTTGTTTTTGGGTACTGAGCAGCAGTTAATGTTCAGTGTTGCTTGCGATTAAAATTAGAGTCAACGATGCTCGCTTGGGGTGAGTGGACCTCAAATGTATATTTTTTAATGTTTCTTTCTTATTTTCTTTTTCATAATTAAATATGTTTGACTTGATTTAACTCATTGTTATGAACTTTGTGATAAGGAGAATTTAATCCGCGTTAAATCTATAGCAACCGTGCGAGTCAAATACTTTGTTAAGCCATTCAAGCTGTGCTTCATTAATTCAAAAGACTTTTATTTGAAACAAAAATATTAAAATTTTTTTTGTTAGAAAACATTAAGCCTCTTTTAGAGGTAGAGTTTTTTTAGTGTTGCACAGGTTTCATGATCCAAGCTTAAGAATTTCTGAGGCATTTGATTTCGAATGTTGCGCAATCTTTGGCGCAACTTCTTTTAACAGAGAACTCTAGCAATTCCTAAGATTTTTGAGCCAGGATTTGGCCAATCTTTGACAATCGTAAAGGAATGGTTGACCTCTGTAATTTCGTTTAAAAGGGAAAGTTTACGAATTTGAAGGGTTTCTGTAGGATTTCCATGATTCTGTATCAATTTTGATACAACTTTGTTAAAAATATGATTTTAACTCTATTTGCAAATTTCAGGTATTAGAGAAGGAAATGGATTGGAAAATTTCTCAAAAATTTTAAGTTATAGGAAAGTTTTGCAGGTCAAAATCAATTGAGTATTTTTTTTTGTTTATATTTTGGAACATTTTTTTGTAACAATTTTAAGTTAGATGGAAGTTTTTCACATCAAAATCAACTATCTTTCTTTGTTTTTATTTTAGAAATTTTTTTTTTTACATTTTGAAGTTGTATGGAAGTTTTTCAGGTCAAAATCAATTATACTTTTTTGTTTTTTTTCAGAATATTGTTTTTTAACAAGTTTAAGTTATATGGAATTTTTTTAGCTCAGAATCAACTATACATGTTTGTTTATATTTTAGAATTTTGTGTTTTTTTTTAACAATTTTAAGTTATATGGAAGTTTTTCAGTTCAAATCAATTATCCATTTTTTGTATGTATATTTTAGAAGGTTTTTTTTTAACAATTTTATGGATTTTTTTTATTAAATAGAAGTTTTTCAGATCAGAATCAACTATATGTTTTACTTTATACTATAGAAAATTTGTCCAAGATTTTTCAGATCAGAACTAACTCAAGACCTTATCATGAGTCATATAATTATACCGTTTTAGAAAGGGTTTCCAGCAATCTAATAAAAAAAACCATTAAAAAACTAACTTTTTAGCGAAAAGTACCACAGCATAATTAAAAATTTGTTAATTGAATTTTAAACATATTCACAACTGCCTCCAACTGAAAATTCACATCTAAGTTCTTTTGTTAAAAAAGTTAAAAATGTTCACATCTGCTTCGGTATTCGAAAAATGGAATCCAAACAATTCCTAACATCAACTTTGAAGTTTGTCATGTGTGAAATTTCTTTGTGAAAGTCAGGAAGAATCAAGGGAATGTTAAAGTCAGAAAAGGTAAAGTTATGAAAAGTCAAGGAAAAAAGTCAACATTATTGCATTATATAGTTTAAACTCTATTATCCAGAATGCTTGGGAACGAAAGCATCATGGATTATTGATTTTGTTTCTCCTAATTGGAAAACAAATTTTTAAAGGTTTTGTGTTTTAAGTATAGGATTTTTTGTATTTTCAAGTAGTTTAGTGTTAACTGATAATATAGGGTTTTCCAACAAGAGGTGTTATTTTGGTATTCAAAGAAAAATTCCATTTTTGGAGATAAATGATCGGATGTTTATTTCATAATAAAGAGGAAGTTAATAATGAAAAACAACATCAGCCAAATGGCCACCACGACCACGCTTGCAGGATCATATCCTTTTCATGAAATTTTCCATAGCCAAATCGCAAAGTGGCTGGCCTATGTTCTCGATAGCCTCACGAATTCTATCTTTGAGGTCTTGAATCGACGCTGGGCTGTTGGCGTACACCTTATCTTTCACGTGTCCCCAAAGGAAGAAGTCCCAAGGTGTTAAATCACAAGATCTCGGTGGCCAATTGTGATCACCTCTTCCAGAGATAACACGGTCCGGATACTTTTCCCGTAAAAGAGCAATGGTTTCGTCTCTTGTGTGGCACGTAGCGCCGTCTTGTTGAAAGTAAACGTTGTCCAGATCAATACCATCCAACTCTGACCATAAAAAATCATTAATCATCTCTCGATAGCGCAATCCATTCACCGTAACTGTTGATCCGACCTCATTTTCGAAAAAGTAAGGTCCAATGATCCCGCCGGACCATAAACCGCACCAAACAGTCACACGTTAAGGATGGAGAGGTTTCTCAATAATAACTCTTGGGTTTTCCGAGCTCGAATTTTTCCACCAATTTCTGTATTGCGGTCCGACAAGGTGCTTCACGACGACCCAAAAATGCTTTAGTTTTGCGAACTGTGCAAGATTTTCACCATTTTTGTAGTGAATTATAATAATTTCAATGCGTTGTTGAAGCGTGTATCGTTCCATTTTTACTAATGGCATAGTTTCTACTTGTCAAATGTCAAAGAATAAAAGCTTTAAAAGTGACAGCTACCGAAATACCGGGTGATTCAAAATAACACCTATACAGGGTCAAGCAAGGTAATTGCTATCAGGGATAATTTTTATTTTTTATCATACAAGCCAACGCACAGGAAATAGCAATAGAGAGACATAACATTGGTTCTTAGAGACTGTTGAAGACAGGGTTTTGAATGAAAATTCTTCATAATTGAATTATGGACACTTGACTTGAACCCAATATGGTCAAAATCAAGTCAAAATCCTTATAGAAAGCCCATTGCACAGTCGCATAATACGAACGAAGTTATCACGTTTGATTGAAACTCGAATCTCTCTTCGCATCGAGGTTCGACTGTACTTCGTACAATTTCAGAGTAACTTTTGCAGTGTACAAGTACATCGAATTCTCTGCTCTCAGTCATGCAACCAAACGAAACAAACAACAACAAAAACACCACTGTCATTTAACAATGCAATATGAGCGAACAGTTTGAGCAGTTCGGCAGCGTCAAGTGAACAATTTGAGCCAAATGAGGTAAGTAGCAGAGTTGGTAGCGGCCCGAATGCACTTTGGCTTAACACCAGAAGTCGACTGCCGACCGCAACGACGCAATGCAGCCGCTACTTAAGTCATTAGCACGTCAAAGTTTTTTCCTTGCTTTGGCAGCGAATGGCCAAAAAATTATGAATAAATATTTCGGCTGCCAATATCGAGAAAATTAACTGCCAAATGCGAAGACTTGGCAGGCAGGCGGCGAGCAGTGGAAAAGCGACGGCCATGTGGCTTAGTGGCAGTTATTTATTTTCAGTATGACTGTTGTTTTTTTGTTGTTCGGGTGGACATTTCGAAGATGCTTTGCGTGTGTGTGTGTGTGCATGCGTGCACCATTCGTATGTATGTGTGCGTATGTGTAATTTAAACGTAACAACTTATGACAGCGAAGCAGGCGGCGAAACAGATGGGTGGATGGATAGATGGATGGATGGAGCGTTGGATGGATGAATGTATGGTTGTTTAGATGGAGACTTGGACACGGACAGATGACGCGCGGTGGCTTATGTCAGCCGACTGTTGCCACCATCTGCTCGGCATGCAAGCGAGCAGAGAAAGTGGCACTGGCAAAGGTTTGTTTTTTAAGGAATTTTGTGTAATTTTTTGTCTGGTAAATGGCACTAAAGAATTTTGTATGATTCGAATCAATGTTATTATTGAAATTTTTAAGGAATTTTGCAGCCGTTTTCTGCTTTTCCGCTGCAGACACGCTGTGTGCCGCTTGACCGACTGCAACGGATATGCAGTGTCAAAGCTCAAATTTTTCTTGATGTCCTGTTTTCCTGCGGGCCATGTCAGTCTGCGCATTGTCAACGCCAATAGAACAACAACAACAAACATAACAATAACAACAGCCATTTCATCATCAGCACCATTATCATCAGTGGCAGCCATAACAATAACAACAACAACAACATTTGTAGCAATGAAAAATAACAGCGCGCATCCTGTCAATTGTCAAACACGCACACTTCGGGGACACTTTGGCGGCTGGCAAATCGCAGATGACAAGCAAAGCAATTGCAGGATAATGCGACACATTGTTGTGTTGTTGTACTGAACTGAGCTGTCATATGAATGTCCTTGCTGAGGCTTGTGGCGCTGTTTATGTTGTGGCATGTTTTCGGCCACAGCAATGCGCGCACAATAAATCATCGACACTACAGCGCCCACAATAACAACAACAACGATAACAACAAAAGTGACAGGACAGGCCAGCCATAGTAAGAACAAGAAAATGGTGTACTTGTAGCAGAGTCAGCGAATGACATTGCGACTGCTTTTGATTGGCGTCGACGCCTGATTTTGTGCCGCTTTCACAGCAGTTCAGCTGTTCTTGCGTTCGTCTCTACTTACTCGTATTTCCAGGGGGCAGAGTGGGCTGGGGAGAGGTTAGCGTTGGGTTGAAATTGGTGCTTTGTCTTTGTGCGTTGGCTGCATTGCATTGTTGTTGTGCTGTTATCCTTGACATTTGACGCTATCTTGCAGCGCGTACGCCATGAGTTCAGAGAAACCACGAAGGGGGCCAAAAGCAGTCAGCTAGACAAAGCTTGGCTTTGCATTGCATACACTTCTTACTTTCAACTTTGGGCAATTTTTCCGTCGCTACGGAGCCACTCAGCCATTCATTCGTTCGTTCGTTCGTTGGTTCATTCATCCATTCATCAGTTGCGCCTGTCGCCTGGCGCGCACACGTGGTCTGCATTGCCGACGCCGACGCCATGCCACACAAATGACCCAACGTAAATCGCCTGCAGTCATCTGTCTGTCCGTCTGTCTGACTGTCTATATGCCGCTTGGTCTGTCTGTGTGTGTCTGTGCGGCATTTTCTGTGCACATTAACTTAAATGCGCGGCACTTTGTAAAAATGTCAAAGGAAATCGCTGTCCATCTCTGCCGCCAACTCGGCCTCCTGGTCATGCCACACGTTCGGGCTGCGCTTCCAGCTCTCCCTGCTGCTGCTGCTGTTGCTGCTGTTGTTGATGATGATGCGCATGTTGCTGCTGCTGCTGATGATGTTGTCGCTGTTGATGATAATGTTGGCTGTATTGTTGTTGCACTAAAATGCCGCAAATTATGTGCGCGCACACACGTTTGTATCTTAAGTGTGTGTGTGTGTGTTTGTTTGTGAGTGGCCGCATTTTTCCAAAAGTCAGGCCCACAGATAAAACCAACAATGACAGCTCGCAATTTTTTCCCATTTATTTTCCACACCACATGGCTCACACTTAGTCGCAGCTTTGCTTTTACTTTGACGTACCAAGAAAATCTAAATGGACAAAATATTTGAGGTTCAGTGTTTAGACATAAAAACCAAACACATTACTGAGAGTTAAAATGAGCTTCTTGACTACAAATTGTGGAAAATTTCAGTATTAGTGCAGCACTGATTGTGAGCGCATTCAAGGTTCAGTTGCAACAGATTATTAAAGTTTTTCATTGAAGGTCAATGTTTTTTAACTACAAAAGTAACAAACACTTTAACGTGTTCATGTTTTAGTCAAAGCAATTTAGATTTGAGAGAATTATGATGGCTAAAGATTTCTTAGTATTGTAAGATATAGAGTGAATTACAATCTGGATCTGGATCTCTGTTCGAGGCCGAGGTCGGAGCAATCTGCGCAGATTCTAATTGGCTTAGGTTAAGCGGCATATTGGCTCGAGATATCCAGATCTTATTGGACAGACAATAAACTTTTAAGGCTCTGGATGCAGTACTAATAGCTTCAAATACTGTTCTGAACTGTATAAAATCTCTTAACGAGACTGTACAACAGTTTCATATTCACCTATACTGGAGACAGGGCAATGTAGAGTAGACGAGTTCGCTAGACAGGATACGACAAAGTAGTTCCTTCAAGACATGGCAACGTTTGATATCCCTTTTTTAACCTGTAAGCCTTCTACTCCTCTACGCCTTCTACAAGAATCTAACCTAAGATGGGACTAAGGCTACAAAGAATATACTGTGCCCCAAATTTGGTCTACTTTGGAATTCAATCGTTGAGAAAAGGAACCAGTTGAGAATTGTGATTGGATTTCTGACAGACTGAAGGTTAGGTTTGCTTTCTAATGACTTTCGTCGAAGTTGTATGGACGAGGAAGAGCAAGAAAATGCACTTCACCCTCTATGCCCTTGTCCCGTACTATCTTGAAGAAGGAAGACTCATCCGGGTTTACACTTTCTTCAACAATCTAGAGCATCTAGTTGATAAGACTATTTAGATTCTAATAGGCTTCGCAAGAAGCTTAAACTTGTTCAATGAGCGAGGGGTTGGTTGGTTGGTTGGTTCAAGTGGCGATGCTCCAGCATCCAATTAGCGCGTTAGCGCCGTTTTGATACCACTATTCCCGGTAGGTACCCTAAGGTATATTGTGTGGTGTCATCTGGACCTATATGTATTTATCCGTACATATCTTTATATCCAGTCCGAGAGGTTAATGAACGAGAGTAGTGAGTTTACGCTGCACTTCGCTATCTCCTCGAAACTTTGAAATATCGGTTTTCCCAGCGTTTTCCATCTCCTTCTTGCTAAGGCCGGACAGGCGCAGAGGAAATGGTGAACGGTTTCTTTCTCATCCGGGTTTTCACAGCTGTGGCAGCTGGTGTTGTATGGTATCCCCATTTTTGCCGCGTGCTCTCCAATGGGCCAGTGGCCAGTGATGACTGCCGTCAGTCTTGCCACATCCCGTCGGCCTTTGTTCAAGAGCTCCGCGGTCCTATTTTTATCGTATGTTGGCCACAGTGATCTGCTGATCCTGTAGGATTCCATCCTCTGCCATCTAGTGTTGGCTTTGGCGAGGAAGTCCTTCGAGACCCCGTTCTTGATAGAGCCCATTGGGGCGTGAACCGTCAGCGCCTCGCTCTCATCAAGAGCGGAGCCTCTCCGAGCCAGCTCATCGGCTCTTTCGTTCCCGTCAATGTTGTTGTGCCCTGGCACCCATATCAGGGTAACTCTGAACCGCTGAGCCAGCTCTATCAGGAGATTCCTGCATTCCCGCACTAGTTTTGACGATAGAGTCGACGATTCCAGTGCCTTAACCGTAGCTAGGCTGTCGGTAAGTATTGTTATGTGACTTTTGTAAGATGTGTCCACCAATGCCATCTTGCACGCTTCTCTGATAGCGAGCACTTCCGCCTGGAAAACGCTTGCTGTGTTGGGGAGGCGGAAAGACACGTTTATCTTTAGATGTTCGGAGAAAACCCCCGCTCCTACTCCGCATTCCATTTTAGAGCCATCAGTATAGATTGTGGTACTCAGGTTATTTAGGATGTTCCCTCTCCTCCATTCTAGACGAGAGGGGGTACGGATATCATAATTTCTCCCAAAGACCATGGTAGGAATTGTATAATCCGTCGTTGTAGGTAGGCACCTTTGCCCTTGTGATAAAAGACTGCCGTGACCATACGGTCTGTCCTTCCAGCAACCCGTTTCTCTCAGTCTCAGAGCACTGAGCGTTGCGGCCTTCATAATATGCAGATCGACGGGGAGCAGGTGCGTCAGCACGTTTAGTGCCTCTCCAGGGCAGGATCTAATCGCTCCCGTAGTTCCGGTACAAGCTGCTCTTTGTAGTCTACCGAGTTTGGTGGTGTTGTATTCCCTCCTAAGGGCTTTCCACCAGACCAGAGCTCCGTATGATAGTATTGGACGTACAACCATCTTGAACATCCATATCATTAAATTTGGTCGGAGGCCCCACCTCCTCCCTATCATTTTCCTGCAGGAGTATAGTGCAAATCCTGCTTTGTTTATTCTGTGCTCTATGTTAAGCCTCCAGTTCAGCTTAGGGTCTAGAATTACCCCGAGATATCTGGCACTGGACGAAAGGGGTAGTGTTATATTCGCAAGATGAGGTCGTCTAAAAGTTGGTATCTTAGTACGAGTGGTAAACAGCATCAGTTCAGTTTTGCTAGGGTTAATGCTTAGTCCACGCCCCGTGCACCAAGCAGTTAACCTATCCAGGCCACCCTGAAGGATTCCACTAATCACGTCAGGGCACATTCCTGATGCCATTAAGACCACGTCGTCAGCATACGCAACCGTTTTGACTCCTCTCTGGTTAAGATCTGTTAAAGTGTCGTTGATGGCACAAACCCACAGTAGAGGCGACAGTACCCCCCCTGTGGAGTACCCCTGCTTACAAATTTTGTGAGGTGGGTGTTTCCGAGCGTCGCGCTTACCACCCTCGATTGGAGCATTGCAGTAACCCAGCTGCGTACCTGTGTGTTAACTCCAAGGTTTACCAGCGATTCCTCTATCGCATTCATCTTTATGTTATTAAAGGCACCTTCTATGTCCATGAAGGCTGCCAGTGTGTACTGCTTATACTCCAGTGACCTTTCCACTGTTCGTACTACCTCATGGAGGGCGGTCTCCGTTGACCTACCCTTTAGGTAAGCATGTTGGGCATCAGATAGCTTGTGTCCCACTTCCTCGCGTATGTGGAGGTCGAGCAACCGCTCGAAGGTTTTAAGTACAAAAGATGTCAGGCTTATAGGCCGGAAATCTTTCGCTGAGTCGTGACCTCTTTTCCCTACCTTCGGGATAAAGACGACTTTCACTCGTCTCCAACTGACGGGGATATAGTTCCAGACTAGGCAGGCCTTAAAGATTGCCTCTAGCCAGGGTAATACCGAGTCCTGTGACACCTGTAGCATTATAGGAAGGATGCCATCTGGTCCCGGGGACTTGTATGGTGAGAAGCTTTTCACAGCCCATGTGAGCTTTTCTCTCGTTATAATGTTGTTGTCCTCGTTTATCGGAGTTAGGCATTGCACTGCATGTCTACCTCCTAACTCTGCATGCCTAGTCGAGGTGTCCTCTTCTGTGCATCCTGGGAAGTGTGTATTCAGGAGCAGGTCTAGGGCCTCCTCGGTACTTTCAGTCCAGGAGCCGTCTGGCTTCTTTATGAACGAGGGGCAGGTGTGGTCTCTGGACAACACCTTTCCTAGCCTTGCGGAATCCTTCGTTGTTTCTATAGCTGAGCAGAATTCCCTCCAACCCTTGTTTTTAGAATTTCTGATAGCTTTTTTATATTTTCTTAGGCTATCCTTGTAACTTTGCCAGTTACCTGAGGAATAACTTAGGTTGAATGATCTTCGGACCTCCGTTCTCAAGCGTGACAGGTCATCATTCCACCAAGGTGGGAATGATTTTTTTGAGTATTTAACAGGACAAGACGTTTTGAACGCGGAAGCCATCGCGTTTTCTAACTGCCCGATTCTATAGTCAATGTCTCCTACCGAGGAGATATTGACTGGGGGAGCCCTCCCTATCCTGTTACGGATCATACCAGCGAAGCGATTCCAGTTGGTACGTCTGGGATTGCGATATGGTGCAGGTGCTTCAACCAGAAGATCCAAATCGAAGAGTATCCATGCGTGATCCGAAAAGGATTTCTTGCTGGATACCCTCCATTTGTTCACACCCACCTGTCCGTTATCCGTCAGTAGAGTAACGTCGAGAACCTCTGCCCACCCACTGAAGCCATCAGTGCTTGGAAAAACAAAAGTGGGAGTGTCTCCCCTGTTACATACTACTAGGTTAGTACTAATTATAAAATCGAAAAGAGACTCACCTCGGTCGTTGTTTTCGGTGCTTCCCCATAGGGTGTGTCTCGCATTTGCGTCGCACCCTATCAGCACCGTGTCATGCGGTTTCGCGTTGTTGACGAGCCTCCGGATCTCCTCGGGCGGCGCAGGCCTGTCATGCGCCATGTAGGCCGAGACCACGAGTAGTTTCTCTCCCCCGGCTGCAGCTAGCTCCACCACCGTGGTGTCGTCAGTGCTGTGGTGAGGTAAAAGGTACATGTTGAGGTGTTTTTTAGCAACTACACACGCCCTAGGCTTACCTTGCCCTCTCTTGTAATAGAGATTGTAGTCGCTCCGCCTAAGCCCTTTCACCTCAGTGCTCCGCACCCAAGGTTCCTGGACTAACGCGATGTCCACGTCCTCCTCCGACAGGAGAACGGTAAGGTTGTCCGTTGCCAACTTCGAATGTTGGAGGTTAACTTGGACAACCTTCAACCCCAGGCCTATTGGTCCACGGTGGTAGGGTCCGGATCGTCGAGCCTTACGTCGTCCAACAACTTTTGGGCGTCGACAACCTCGTCTGCATCCTCTTCTTCCGGATTAGAGGAGCGGAAGACCTTTAGTCTGGCGTGCCGTACGCCGAACCGCAGTTTAAACTCTGCCTTCTCCAGGGCAGGTAGGCTTTCCTCACTGATAACCAGGAGGAAGGATAGGCTGTTCTTTTGCGGAGCCTCCGCTTTTATGACCTGCCAGTCTGTCATTGGCACTGTCGGGTTATGTGCCTGCAAGTAGGGGACAAGCCTACCACTGTCCAAGGACATATTGGGTAACCAAATGCGCGCCCTTGGTCTCTTCGGGATTTCGCTGGCGGGGATTAGCTTGAGCCTCAAGCTTCCAGTGGCCTCTCCAATCTTGGAGATGCATCCCTCCAGGAAATCCTTAGAGAATTGGTCATCGCATTTGATTACCCGATACCCGCGAACAACTTCGGCCGAGTCGAAACCGGGGAGAGGCACCTTCGGGTTCGCTGTCAGGTTGCTCATCACATGGTCCATGACCATTTGTGTCAACCTGACCTCAATCTCTCCCCATTTCTCCAAGACTTCTTTGCCGCGGTTTGTGGTGGCATCAACCAATGCTACCTGCAGGTTATCCCGTGCCACGTCACTAAAGACGCGTCTCGTCCCTGCGTCGGTTGCACCGGCAACCTTCGCCTTCTTCGTCACGCGATTTGAGCTGTCGTGGGCAGACCGGTCGCGTTTTGTCGCTGTAGTTTTCGGCAGGGTCGCCTGGTACGCCAAGTACTCGTCGACAACCTTTTGAAACCGTACCTTATCCTCGGCGTCCTTGGGATGAGCAGTACCAGCAGCCTCGTTCTTGCTAATCCTACCGAGGATAGCTAAGGCTCTCTGGTACTGCTTATACCTGGACGGTTCCTTAGGTTTGGCCGGTTTCTTCATGGCTTTCGCTGCCGCTGCCGATGTTGTTGGTTTCTCAGTGGAAGGGGTGCTGTGGCCCACAGCGCCTACTCCCACTGAGGAAATGATGGTTTCCTGGCTCGATGCCAGGAGGTCGTCTTCGGAGGAAGTGCCCACCTCTCTCCTGTCCGTCAGTCGTTTGTTCCTATCCGTTTGTCGTTTGTCTGAGTCCTTTCTCCGTTTGTCCGTGTCCGTCGTCCGTCCGTCTACTTCTACATCCGAGGCTTGTGTTTTTGGTGTCGACATACTGTTTCGTACGGTCACCTGCCCGACCTGGCGGGCTGTGCGTGGCACCAATGTGAGTGCCAGCACGGTGATCAAGGCGGGAATGGGGAAAGGGAGGGTCCGTCACGGCAGAGCCCCTTACCATGATAAGGCCACCGTTCCTTCCTGTGGCGGCCAGGTATCAGGAAAGCTCCGTTCGAATACAGCCGATATACTCCCTGGCTGCAAATCAGTCCGATGGGCACGGGTCGCATGACACCCCGGATTAGGGAGGTTCCGCTGTGAGCGAGGGGACTTTAGCTGGAATGATTGTGAGCTTTTATGGCCAAAGGGGGCCAGCCACTCCTACCTGCCTACCTTGGATCGTTGATTGATAAATTCTGGTTGCGAACTTGCAGATTTAAGAAGCTTAAGGAATTAACTATAATTTTTTATTTTTCAAATCTTTGGCAGGTCATCGAAAGTTGGATCTGACCAATGTATTTATAAAACATGGTGAAAAATATTTTTAATGCAAGACGAATATTTGATGTACAACGCATAAATGATATGAATGAATGATGTAAAATTATATTACTTATAATATATTTTTATTTTCCTAGTGTATTTGAAATTAAGTTGTAAATTTTCTAAACTTTTGATGTAACAAATATTTGTAGTTGAATAAATTTAATTTTAAGTCGGTTTCTCTCCATAATTGGGGTAATTGTTCTCGTATAAATGAAATCTTAATATCATATTTAAAAATCTCTCAATTTGGAAAACTACATAATTAGCTTCAGTATTTTTTGATCATACAAAGTATCATCAAACAGTGATTCAAACTTTAACTTTTCTTGTGAGGCAATTATACTCTCAAGGTTTCCCATTTCCTGCTGAGAGGACAGCCGCCGAAAGAAAAATTGTTGTTTTTCTTTTTTTTCGGTATTAACGCAACGGAGTATTGAACTCGCGGAGTCTTGACTCGTGGCCCAACGCACTAGCCAGCTGAGCTACAGCGGCTGCTGTAGATTGTTCGCCCTTAAAAATATCTAAAAATTATTCATTGGCAAAACATAATAGTCAGTTTTCTGATCACACAAAGTATCATCATCAAACAGTGAATCAAACTTTAACTTTTCAGGTGATAAATGTTTTTAGTGAAATTACTTCAATTTATAATCAATTTCGCCTCCATAATGGGGTTCACCTTCCTCTTATAAGATTCTAATAGCGTCTTTAAAAATTTTCTAAAAATGATTAATTGGTTAAATCTAATAAATAGTTGAAGTATTTTTTGAGCCTTCATGGCCTTCAATGTAAAAGTTTCTTCTTTTTATTGAACTGATAATACAAATTAATACTATCACCAACTACCAGAATTGTCATATTTTTTAATTCGATTTGTTACTTTTCATATCATAGAATTAATTACATAAATTTCACATTATATCATCAAAATATAACAATAGCATGCACTCGAAAAAAAACGAGTTGCAAATGAAGCAAGTGTGGCATAAATCTTAAAATTTGGTTTTATCAAAATTTCTGCTCCATTAGTAAGCATTTTTAATTAATATGTTTCGCCTCTTGCCACAACTACATACAGCTACAACAAATACTCGGCCCGAGTTGCAACACTTTTTTAACTTGGGTGCGTTTTCTTTGTGCACAGCACTAAACAAATGACCACAACACTTTGGGTCAAGATTTATTTCCATAAAATTTGTTTACTTATGACTGCACAAATTTGTTTAGAAAACAACAACGAGTAGGCAGTGGGCGGGCGTGGGAGGGGCCGTTGGTCAACGCAAGTGGACATTTCATTTTATTTTGTAGCCAAAGGCAGACGACAAAGCGACCGAGTTGAAGTGGCCAAGCGGCAAAACCTGAAGAAAAGGTTGTTGTGCTGTGTGGTGTGTGCACAGGGGCGGAGCGGCGTTGGAGAGTGTGAGTAACGGGTTGCAAAAGGCTGAGTGTAGTTGAGAGTGTGGTTGTGTGTGTGTGTGTGTGCAGTTGGTTGATGAAGAATGGGTGTTGATTAGAAGTTTTGCCATTTTGCATGGCGCTCTACCAAATCATTAGTTAAGTGGATGCCTTTTGTGTTGAAGAGAGTTTTTTTTAATAAAATATAAATAAAGATAAGGTAGCATAATCATATTCTCAGTATGAGACAATACTCTCAAAATATGTAATATGAAATTTGTGGAATTAGCTCAACAATGCAGGTTCTGGCGTGCGTTTAGTTAATCCTTTTACTGCCAATACAATTAATTTTCAAAGGGTTACTGCCAAATTAAGAACTCTGCTTAGTATTTATTGGTACCTATTAATATATACAATACTAACATTTCTATAACCACGTTTTCGCAACTCTTAAACTGCCCGATTTGAGTGAATGAGTCACTGAATTGGCGAAAACGCTTCCTACTGGGTCACTTGCAATACGTGTAGAAATTGCCATAGTTTTGTTATAGTGTTGGCATAGTGCAAGGTTTAAATTTTCAAATTTATGACATTTGGACATGTTGCTGTCGACTCGACTGGCTTTAAGCCATTCCACCATGTTGTTGCTGTTGTTGAACAAATTTATAGTTGGCGCTTTGAGATTTTCAATTTTCTAAATTCAGATTTTATAGTTTTATGATAAATGTGTGTTGGGCGTGTTTTGTTTGCACTGGCGTTGTAATTGCACAAACGGGCAAATGGTGGACAATCCCACAAAATGCTAAAGCGTTGCGGTAATAATTTGCCGTTATTTATGGCATTCATGTGTGACAATTTAATTTTATAATGCATCGAGAGAAAAGATGACAAAGGGACAGGGGGCAGGAAGCAGACAATAAGGGTAGAGTTATTATGATTAAAGTTCATAGTTGGAGAAATGATCTGTGAATCTTGACTTGAAATCGATGCTTCATATGAAATCTAATAAAAGTGTTGTTTTAGTTGATTGAAAATTTTACATTTGATAAGAGATTTCGATTGGGCATAAAAAGATAGAAAAAGACAGTTTTATTATATTTCATATCTGAATATAGATTTTTTGATTTGATGTTAAAACATTCTCGTGATATCAAATTTTGGGCTGGGGTAATTTTACTTAATACTTAATAAGCACTGAAGAAGTTGTGGTCTTTTTGAAGTTTACGATATAGATTTGACTCCACTGTTGACCTGTTGGATGCGTTGTGATTTTCTTCATTTTAGAATCAGTTGCCCTTTCCTTTTGCTTGAGTTCCCTGTAGATCAAGATGTGATATTTTGGCAGGGAAATTGTGTAGATCGGTAATCGGTGCATCATTTCCGCAAGTCGATCGAAGAACCCGGCCCCGAGATTGCGAAGCCGTTGTTCCTGGTGCTCGATTCGTTGTCCGTCTAGGCCGCTTTTGCTTCAATCGTCGGTCGCCAATTGCCATTTGCACTTTTTTTTTGGTTTCAGAAAATGAAAAACTGACTATGCCAGGATACTATAAATGACCTCTAGTTTTACGTCTATATCAACATTTGAATGGGTCTCGGCAAAAAAAAAATATTTCGCACGGTGTAATAAATGTAAATTTTGTGCTTTCACTCAGTGCATCATAACTTTGCCGTTTTTCTTTGAATTTTATTGGTGTTAGGTTTGATTTTTGCCCAAATAACAAATCTTTCATCTTAGATTTTAAAACCAGAGGAGATACATTATCTTATCTATAAAAACATTCGAATATTTATGATTTTTTAAATTGGTCGAAAAATTAACTTTTTACAAATTTCACCGTCAGTAACTTCCCCAAATCTCATCTGATTTGGACAATCTGTATATCGCTTGAAAGGCTTAGGTATTATATTCTGACCGACGGACAGTTTGTGTTAGTCGGTTAGTTGAGTTTTCAAAACGCTTCTTAAAAAAAATTTTTGGGTTTTCAGTTTCGTATTCCGTGGCCCAAAGTTAGTTTAGAAAATAGAGTGATGCATATCTCAGTATCAGATGTGGTCAGTTCTCGTCATTGTATCTGAAATGGAAGCCTAAATTTTTAGTCCACTGTCAGACTATATACGCATCCATATATATGCACATCCAGTGCATAATTTTCAACCAGAAAGTTCTCTTCACTTTGAGAAATACAACCAAGTTGATGTATGATTTAAGTGTGGTAACCCGGCAGCTGCCACATAACCATTGGCGCTGTCAATGTTGCTGCCACCGTTGCTCTGTTTCGCCGTTGTCGAAGATTGAGAATGTTGGCCGCTGCTTTCAAGCACTTTTACAATCGTAAACATTGATAAAATGTTAATTGATTTCTGTCTAATAAAACTGCTAAAGTTATGTTTCCACTGCGCGCTGACAGCCAGCCAGCCAGCAGCCGTGGCAGCGAAAGGACGGCCCAAGGAACATTGTAGTTGTGCTTGAACTCGTCGTTGTGTAGCAAGTTGGCAGGCGGCAGTTGCCAACTTGTCATTAACTGCTGACTTGTTAGCTGCTGTCTGAGAAGGCTTGCAAAAAATAATAAAAATAATAATAATACCTATGTATGGGTACAGATGGTTATTGGGAAGGAAATAGGAATGACTTGGCAGCAATTACTCAAAGTTAATTCATCAATCGATGATATACTTCACTTTTAATTTTTCATATTTCTGTTGCGCTATGGTGCACACAATCCTAATCATGTACACCTAATTATGTGTGTTTTAATTACAGCCACAGCAGCGATCCAGAGTGCTCGGACGCACATTGGAACGGCGCATGTGCGCGCGCGCCAACTGAAAATTTCAATTGCAATTTTAATGACATAATCGAAGCGTCATTTAATTGGAAACCACAGACGAGACGCAACAACCAACTCATGCCTATTTAAGTGCGTTTTACCATTTTGTAGAGTAACTGTTGCAGTGACGAAGCATCAGTGGCATCGGTTAGCGCTAACTGCTATGAGCAGAGTTCATTTAATTGCTTTTCTATTCTGATAATGACACAATTTTCAAATTCTCCATATAGACAACGGCAACGTTAATGATTGAACACATTCGCCATGGCTGCGTGAATGATGTGTAAGTGACGCAGAATGTTGGCGCCACTTGAAGGCATTTCGCTGCAGCAGTGCTGATAGGAATGCGTACACGGTGCTTATTACAACAGATTGTAATGAAAGAAAACTTATGAAGTTGAGTTTAGAAAATAGAGAATTTTTATTTCAAATAAGTAGTTAAGGGGTTAATACGGATTTAGTTGTTGAAAAACTGCACCAAATTTGAAACATGAAAACAGTTGAGAGAGAAGGAATGTGTTCAACATGAGTGCTGGAAAAAACTGTTGAATAAAGGAAAACATATCAAATTCAGTAAAAGAAATTTGTAATTTATTTATTATTATTATTATTGTTAATTATAAAATTTAAAAATTCTATAACTAAGATAGAGAAGCAATAGCTGCTGTTCTTTCAACTCAACGGAATACTGTAAGTAATGTTTATTTAAGAGGTCTTAGGTTGCAAAACTTGGTAAATTTTTCAAATATTGTAATATTTAATTTTTTATGAAAATACCAAAAGCTCCAATACGGCTTTAGCTGTTGAAAAACTCCACGAAGTTGCAAAAATAAAAACATTTGAATGGAGACTAATGTGTTCAACGTGAATAAAAGCAAATAGATGAAATGATTTATGAAAACACACAATTCGCATTTCATATATGTACAACTCAAAGCACTAATGTGACTTCACCTATTCAAAAAATTACAAACCCACAAAATTCGAAACATCAACACATTTTATCATAACATCACAATTCGCCAAACCACGCCCATCTCCAATTGCATGAAACCATCATCGTCCAATTGTTTGCATTGTAGCTTTGCGGCTGTTATCCTGTCGTTCAGCTTCCAGTCAATTAAACGTTGCATTTTTCTGCTGACTCCTGTATGCTTTATCTGACCGCTTACCTGTGGTGCAATGCGTTAATTTACTTTATGCCACAGCACCTTGCCGCAGTCGCATCGGTGCGGAGGCCATTAAATTGTTTACACTCATTTATTTTAGCTACCGTTCAACACAACGCAACACAGCAAAACAGAACAGAACAGAAGTTGCCAGCAGCAACATCGTGTCATGCCACATGGCTCAAGTCAGTCTTTGCCAACATACAACAAACCAAACAACAACAATCCATTGCCCAAGTAAGCGTCCGCGTCACTATCTGCATGTCACTGTGGTAATTTTGTTGGTGTTTTGACTATTGCTGTTGTTGGTTGTTTTTCGATTGTTAATGTCGTTGTTGTTGTGTATGTACCATTGCAATAAAGCTCAATACAGTGTAGTTGTACTTAATCGTTTTGGCCATTAAATTCTTCACTTAAATTTTGGTTAATCCTTGAACTGTTGTAGTCTTTGCATTTCTTACATTTATATGGAATATTGAATTTAAAAAATCTCTATAACTTTTCGAAATTAAAAACTGTCAAAATTAGAGTTAAAGATTTATATTGAAACCCCTTTTTGAATGCGTTTTCAACAAAGCTTAGAGACTTTTCAACACTTCAAGCGAGGCCAACTGATGCTAAGTAGCCATTTGAACTCTCAACTCTTTGCCCCATGAAGCAACGCCTCAATCATTAGGCAGCCGCAGTCATTTAGCAGCAACATTCAACAGCAAAGATTTACATCATTTCACAAATATTCCCACCGACTGGTGGACCTCATCAAGCGGTCTGCAAGCCGCTCAAAGCTCGAAGCCATAAAACACTTCCCCCCGTTGCCACACCACGTCTGCAACATGCAACGGCTTGATTACGTTTGTCCCAGCCAGCCAGGCGGCCAGTCAGTTGGCCAGCGCGGCTCAATCGCTGTAAATCAGCGGTACATTGTTGTTGTTGTTTTAATTATTACTTTCATTAAATGATGCCTGAATATTGGGCGTAATTCGCAATCCTACTGTGTACTTAAACAGCGATTAGCGTTTTATCAACAACAACAACAACAACAATAATGACAACAACCAACCAACCACTGAACCAACACTCGGCATAGCAATAATAACAGCAATTGCTGCTTGCAACTGCAATTCCGGTCCGGTAGTGCAGCGACCTACATCAACTTTGCCAGCTGAATTGGCGGACGGTCGACTTAGCGGTTGCGACGGCTTAAGCTTAAGCAAATACTTAATTATCAGCTCGCAACAGTGCACTGCAGTGGTGCGACGAGTGCAGCACTGTGGGAATTCGCTTTTTATGCGGAAACTGTTGGCGCGCTTTCGGGCGGTCGCAGCGTAATTGTCGGTTTGAAATTTTTCACCCATTTTTTTCACAACTGTTTTTTAACATTGAGTTCTTAAAACCGAAATAAAGGGAAGCAACATTTGCAAATAAAGCGTCAAAATTATCACTTTAATATCGCATTAAGTTGGACCAAATGACTGTGCAAGTGGCAGTTGGCTGGTTGAAAAGGGGAGAACGAAAAGTACCCAAAGTTCACGCTGACTTCTCAGCCATGATTTGACAATGCCAAACTTTAAATTACCCACACATGTTGTTAATTAACTTTGGGCCAAATTTTACAGCGCCTTCAATAAGTGCACACAAATACAACAATTTCAATACGCGTCAAGTGGCAACGTTACCCTTTCGCTTGGGTCCGTTACAGCGAGTGACAGCAAAAGTTGTTATATTTGCTTAGTTTTTTGCACCAGTCATGGCGGCATGAAATGGCAGTTTTGCGTTTGCCGCAACCCAAATCCAATTCAACTCAACTCAACTTTAACTTCAGCTCGAGCATAAATTGCGCCATTCAGCAACTCATTACAATATCCTTGTACAATATCCTGGCAGGAAGTCATTAATTTTATAATCGGCGTCATAATAGACTCACACTGTGCGCCGCTGTTGCGAGGTCTGCACTGCCAAATGCTTTGCTTGTTTGGAGCGAGAATATTTTGTGTTTGGGTTTTTTTGGTTATGGTTGTGCAAATGTTGGCAACACTGTTTTGCTACGTGGTAGACTTTAAAACAATGAAATAAATGAAATACTTTACGGCTCCATTTCATAATTTATTGTGGGTTAATGTAATTGAATTTTAAAGGGCAACTTGTGTGAAAAATACTTGGCGGTATTCACGATATATGGTAACAGCCTTTACCGAATGAGTATAGTGTTAACTTGATATTGAAAGTTCTGTGCAGTTTTATATTAAGTTAGCTAAAGTTGGACAAGTTTTGTTTTGGACATGACTGAACATTGAATCCTGGGTCCAGCAAAAGTGCGCTTAAAATCGCTACAAAAGTCTTAAAAGATTTAAAAATCAGAGTTTGGCAACAGTGGGTCTATTTTGTTGTTGTTTAGGGTTTGTAATTGACTATATCGATGCTTAGACAAAGTACTGGGGTTTTTAATAAAGACATTGGAAATGGTCCAGGGTCTAGCATTGATTTTTACTATCTTCAGCGACGAGACTCATTTATGAATAAATGGATATGTGAACGAGCAAACGCGACGAACTAGAGGCCATACCATTCCACACGAGGCACATTAACACCAAATGCAATCCAAGAAATTTAATGTTTCATACTGATTTTATTTAGTCTGGCGGAATCCTCGGTCCTCACTTCTTTGAAAACAGTCAATGACGCGCGTTTTTTCTGTCTATGGCTACTGGATGATAATTTTTTCCTTGTTCACTCTTCTCAGGAGCCTTGCGTTGGTTATATTTATCGGTTGTGTTTTTCTACCAGGGTAGGTGGTCCTAAGTGATGAGGCTGTCATCTATTGCCGCTTAGGAACGATGCCTCAAATGATGTTAACTTTTGGCCGCCTGAACGGCTGTTTAATTTATTTAGTCAAGGATTACAGGAAATTGATAAGATTACAAATGAAAGACTTCCATCCACGCCAGTGGTCAAAACAGCAAGAGGCGGAAACAAGGAAATGGCGGTCCAGCTGGTTGCATTCGCAGGGTTGCATCTGCAAGCTTTTACAACCGTGGTATTGCCACATCGTTCCCTGCCTGGTGGTGCCGCCACAAACTACCGCTCAAAGCGTCATCTGTTGTGTAAATTGTGTAAAGAAGGTGACAACAGGATGGTTGGAAACTTCGCTAAGATCGGTTTGGAGCGCTGTTTTTCGCTAATGCCCGCTTCCGCTTACATTTATCTTTTATTTCGCATAATATTGCGTGGGAGTAAGTGGAAAAGGATCGTCTGAGGGTCAGAATTTTTGAATTGGGGTATGTTGCTGGGGCTAGGAAATTTTTAGACAGGAATAATTGGAAAAGTTGGAAGAGTGCGGCACCATGCACCAAGTTGGAGTAGAACACACTACCTCTGGGATGATAGGCTAGTGTACTCACGAGGCTATGGCGGCTTCTGAGTAATAATGCTAAGGTTCCAACAAGATGTCGTTACGTGCTACACAGTACATACCACGTTGGACATGGTTTGTGGGTGATTTTAGTGTGCGATTATTTTGCAAAGCGGCAACATGAACTTACAAAAAAACGAAGTTTCTTTGGAGCTATTTTAAGTCGTAGTTCGCTCTTGAAGTTTACATAATAAACGCCTTCCAACAAATTTAGACAGATTCATGCGATAAAGTCATTCAAATTAAACCTTCCGACTAGGTGTCGCGACAGTCATTTGTCCAACGTTATATTCCACACTTAATGCCATTACAAACTTATGTACATATTATATCACAATGGGCTAAACTAACCAATGGATGTCTCCGGTCGTCAACAGCTGGGGGCCGCCTCTTTTATCTACTTATCACACACTGGTTTTACTTACGCTTTGAAATTCATATTCTTTATTGCAAGTTGGATTTTCAACTTTTTTTATCTCAGTCAATTATACGACTTTTTTTTACTATTGTTATAAATTTTATCTTAAATCGCAGAAAAGTTTACTTAAAACAAAAATTGTTGGACTGATTCCGACCTGAGCTGAGTGGTTCAGCCATTGACTATTAATGGGTTCGAAATCGCTTAAAAACGTTTTTCTATCTAAAAAAGAGAATTCTCTAAGAACTGAAAGTGCTCTCCCACATATTCCTTCTACCTACCTACGTCCATATGTATTTATGTCGTTTTTAAATCCTTGCAGAATATTCCGCTGCATATCCTTATTCTCATTGCTTCTGCCAAATGACGTTGAGACAATCAGCCAGTCAGTCGGGTAGCCATTTCAATTTCAAAAATTATCACCAACTTTCAATCGGTGGCACGCCCGCACAGTGCCGCAACTTGCCAGCCAAACGTGGCCCAAATCACCGAACGAATTACCAGCACTTTGCTGAAAAACAACCAAACAATGCAGTTATACAATAATAAAATGAATACTAAAAGCAACAACAAAAACAATGTTTCGGTAATGAAAAACAAGAGCAAGAGCAATAATAACAGGAAGCAGCAGCAGCAGTAGCAGCAAAATAGACAACTTAATCACAGCATGTGGTCGGAATATCAAATTTCGCTATCGAAAAGTAATAATTCAACGGTGCTGGGCGAAAGGATAACATGGCAGAATGGCAGCACAATTATTCTAAATGCAAACGCGCGAAAAACTAAAGCGAATGTGTAAAA
Organism: Melieria omissa; assembly: GCA_963971225.1. NCBI lineage: Eukaryota > Metazoa > Arthropoda > Insecta > Diptera > Ulidiidae > Melieria > Melieria omissa. The sequence goes on along the minus strand of OZ020267.1, from coordinate 68,767,401 downwards.
AACTACGTCGAAGAAAATTGCAAGCGAGCAGCCAAACGAAAGCAGAAACTTGTCACACGACGACGCAGGGATATGTATCGAAAGGATATTGTGCTGAGTCGACGCATTTGCTGGAAGGTGGGGCTCACAGTGTGGCAAGGCTAATGCAAAGCGTGGGAGTGAAAAGTGGAAATGTCGGAATGTCGGCATGTCAGCTGCCGGAGACAACAACAGTCAGCGAAACAAGCGCGTGTACCACAAAGTAAATTTGTCCAACTATTTATGTAATGTCGGGGGCATTCGTGCAGTACAAAACGCGCACAGGAGTGCACATAAATCACATCACAACACACACACACACACACATACAACTTACAACGCTCTTACAGACCAAACACAAGAAAGCAAGGCAAGGCGTAGCCCGGTTGAGATTCGCCAGCAGGCACTGGCACTCTTGCCAGCATTTAACGTTATGGACACGTCGCACTGTGTTCGTGGAGTAAATAGTTGTGCTGCCAACAATTTACGCCTAACCAGCAGCACTATTGATGTGGCCGTGCGCCCAAAAATATGCCAGCCGACACTCCACGCGCTTATCTCGTGCCTGCAATCAGTTGCTCTGCGGGCGCCGCTCGCTTGTGGTGTGTCGATCGTTGCGGAAACTTGAGAGCGTAATGAGCTCGTTTAAATTCAATTTTGCGCTTAATTTCCGTACGGCGGCCAATGACTTGCAGCAATCTTTCGCATAAACATTAAGTGTTTCCTTTGGTGTTTGCGTGCAATTGTTCGAACAGATTTGGTGGACATTTGAAGCCATTAAATTTAATGTTCTACATTATACAAGAACAAATACGACAAGTATCCTCTGTGGCTAGGAAAATAATTTATAAAATGGTAATTCGAAATAGGCTTATGGCAGCGTTTCAAACAACAGTAGTAACAGTAGGGAGACAAAAGGGCCCAAGTTGACCGCAAGGAACAGAACAGAGTACAAAGAGAGTGCTTGCGGATGGATCTTTGCTAGAGCCATTAGTAGTGGTTATGAATGGATCTCTGATAGATGACAGGGCAGCATGTGGGTGTCCAATATCTGCTGTTGCCTCAACATGTGGTTTCATCCAAATATTTCGTAATATTCCTTGCTGTTTCGTCCTTTAGTTGGCACAAAAAAGAAGGGATAGCAGTTAATCTGGTTAAAAAGGGACCTGGAAAAAGACTTCTAGGGAGCTATGTCATGGCGAAAGTCGAAAGTTTTACGGAAATCTTTAGAGATAAGCTAAAGATATGTATTTAAGCAGGAGCCAAAAGGGTTTTTAGTGTATATGGGATAACTCTCAGATCTTTTAAGATATGGCTAATGACTCATGTAAGCTTCAGGAAACATTTAACACGACTCATAACTGCTGGGAAAGAACCTGTAGACTAGATTTAGAAAAACAACCAAATAGCTACCAAAATATTTAGAATATTTCTGGCACAGGTGAGTAGAGGAATGTATGTTTCATATTTAAGAAAACATTTATAAAAGCGCATGAACTATGGGTGGTTACGGATCATAAATTGGTGTGGCTAACTGTGGTCAGTTAAGTAAGAAGTTTACAGGTCCGCTCGACAGTAAGGATGTACTTGATGAGTCAGTTAAGTCATTCACGTCGATGCTGAATGCAGCCCTTGACGTAGCTTGCCCTTTGAGGAAGCTGTCCACGCGGAAAAGATTCAGGCCCCCTTGGTGGTGTGCTGAAATCAGTGAGCTCCGCAGAACAGCCAGGAAGTTATTCAATAAAGCTAGACGGTCATGTACGGATGAAGTCTGGCTAGAATACAAGCTAGCTCTGAAAGCCTATAAAAACAGGCAAAGGAAAGCCAAGAGGGAGTCTTGGAGAGACTTCTGTGGTAACATAGAACTTACCACCCAAGCCTCTAGGCTCAGGAAAATACTCTCCAAATGCCCATCTAACACCTGCTATCTCCAGAAGGAGGACGGGTCATGGGCCTCTAGTAGTGAAGAATCACTTGATATTCTGCTAGACACACACTTCCCAGGTGGCTCTAAAGACCTGGCGGACCCCCCTGGTCGGGAAACCGCCCTCCGGTCCCGGATGCCGACCTCATTGTGACTAGACAGAAATTGTTATGGGCCGTAGATAGCTTTTTACCCTACAAGGCGCCGGGGCCAGACGGCGTCGCCCCGATAGAGATTCAGGTCACCAAGAACCTGATTCTTCCATGGCTACAGGAGATCATGAGGAGCTGCCTAGTCCTGAATCACATAACCAGTATATGGAGACATGTGAAGGTAGTTTTTATACCTAAGGCTGGCAAAAGCTCGCATGTTCTTCCAAAAGACCTCAGACCGATTAGTCTTTCCTCTTTCCTTCTCAAAATCTTGGAAAGGTTAGTGGATACCCATATTAGGCAGTTGTTGGTCGATCGACCAATCTCGCCCTCACAACATGCGTACTGCAGGGGTAAATCTGTAGAAACCGCTCTGCATTGCTTAGTCCATACCATAGAGAAATCACTTGAGTGCAAGGAATTTACTATGGTATCTTTTACGGATATTGAAGGGGCCTTTAACAACATCAGATCGGAGGCCATTACCGACGCACTTGCAGACCTGGGTGTAGGTGTGCCGCTAGTAGCACTGATTGAGCAGCTGCTTCATAGCCGCGTCATCAATGCAAGTCTTGGTACCACATCTGCACAGAGATCTGTAAAAAGGGGCACCCCCCAGGGAGGGGTCCTCTCGCCTCTTCTTTGGAATTTAGCGGTGAACACACTGCTAATGCGTCTGGAGAGGGCGGGGTGCCGGGTGGTCGCCTACGCAGATGATGTTGCTATTGCGGTCTCTGGAAAGTTTCCTTTAATTATCAGGGATGTATTGCAACATGGCTTGAACATCCTAACTAATTGGGCCATAGAATGTGGTCTTAGCATTAACCCGCATAAAACGGAGTTAGTTCTCTTTACAAATAAACACAGAATACCTGAGATTGATCCCCCGCGGCTGCTAGGGATTGATCTGAAATTTTCTGAATCCGCCAAATATCTGGGACTTGTGTTAGACAGGAAACTTAACTGGAAACCCAACGTCCTGGAGAGAGCTAAGAAAGCCAGTATTGCCCTTTATACTTGTAAAAAGATGATAGGCAATGTATGGGGCACAAGACCTCATATCGTACACTGGCTGTATACCGCCGTTGTTCGGCCTTTGTTGTTATATGGGATAGTAGTCTGGTGGCCTTCATTGGCCAAAAGGTCTCACTCCCAAATACTTGCCAAAATTCAAAGGTCCGCAGAGTTATGTATAAGTGGGGCCCTGCGAACTACTCCCACTAATGCTTTGGACGTTGTGCTTAACCTAATCCCATTGGATATCCTGGGGAAGCAATTGGCCGCCAATGCTGCCACCAGGATGCGCGCTTCCGCGCAATGGAGAACTGGACGTTACGGGCACTCTTCTATTCTCAATTATTTCAAAGGCATTTCTCAGGAAGTTGACTACATGACACCCAGCCTGTTCTTTGATAAGAACTATCAGGTTGTAATCCCATCTAGAGCCGAATGGGAGCTGGGTGCGCTCCCTGCCAGCGGTGATATCCATATTTATACGGATGGTTCGAAACTGCTTGGTCAGGTGGGCTGTGGTATCTACTCAGAAGGATTAAACCTTAATTTGAAGCTCCGGCTGCCAGATTACTGTAGTGTCTTCCAGGCCGAGGTCACAGCAATCTGTGCAGCCTCCGATTGGCTCAGGGTAAACAGGATATCGGTTACTGATATCCTTATATTATCAGATAGCCAATCAGCTCTTAGAGCTCTGGATGCGGTCAAAATAACATCAAAGACTGTTCTCAGCTGCAGCAAATCTCTAAACGAGACTGCCAAGCAGCTTCATATTCGCCTATGCTGGGTTCCAGGTCATAGGGATATTCCAGGGAACTGTAGAGCGGACGAGCTCGCGAGACAGGGCACCACTGAGCAGTTAAGCCAAGAGCTGACCACGCTCGGTGTCCCTCTTCTAACATGTAAGCTTCGTACCCAAGCGAGCTCTACACACGATACGAATTTAAGATGGGTTGAAGGCAACACAAGCTTCCTGCGCGCCAACTTTGGCCAACCTTAAATCCTCGGCGTTCTAAAGAACTCCTCTCACTAAACAGAGCCCAGATCAGAACCATGATCGGCGTCCTTACGGGTCATTGCCTAATCGGCACCCACGCAAAAAGGATGGGGCTGTTTTCGAACGACTTCTGTCGCAGCTGTATGGACGAGGAGGAGGAAGAAAATATTCCTCACTTCCTATGTTACTGTCCTGCTTTGTCCAGAAGAAGGCAGACCCACTTAGGCAACTTCTGCTTCGGTAGTCTAGATGATCTAGCTGATAAGACCATACGCCGTCTACTAAGCTTCGTTAATAGCTCTTAATTGGTTTAACGAGTGAGCGAAATGATGCTCGATCTCATGTGGTATCACAATGGGCCGCCTGGCCTAAGTGTGCTCCTCCTGGGACAGCCACACCTACCTACCTACCTAAGTAAGAAGTTAAGTACGTAAGTATGGGTCATCAGTTACTAAGACCTAATTGAGATAACATTAGGCATACCCATACTTAATAGGAGAGAAGATGTAGATTATGGCAGACTTCTTAGATGACCCCATAGATGATTTTTAAGTAAGTAAGTAATTATGGATCATTAGTTACTAAGACCTAATTGAGATGGGTATGTCACACACCCATGTTTATTAGAAGATAAATTGTTGATTATGGCAGATCTTATAGATGTTCCCATAGATGATTTGTTTTTAATATGAGCCAACGCGCCGTAGCTCAGCTGGCTAGTGCGTTGGGCTGCGAGTCAAGACTCCGCGAGTTCAATACTCCGTTGCGTTAAAACCGAAAAAAAAGAAAAACAACAATTTTTCTTTCGGCAGCTGTCCTCTCAGCAGGAAATGGCAAACCTCTGAGAGTAAAATTGCCGTTCGGAATCGGCATAAAACTGTAGGTCCCTTTCATCCGTATAAAAATTCGCACGCACAACACGGTTGGTTGCGGGTAACTAGGCCTTAGTCTCGTAATCGGGCTGTCGTGCCAGTCAAGAAGAAGAAGATGAGCCAACGCGCAAGGAATACCACTGATAATGGGAATCCTTGCATTGGTTCGGGAAGTATGAAATGATTCATTTGGATACAGGGTTCTGAATGAACAATTGATGGGCACTTAAATTCTCTTCTTTCTGGTTACACCAAGTGCCGCTAAGGTGACTTCCATTTGGTTCTCAGGCCGTTGAAGGGAGAGCCTTCGCCGGGATCAATTGCAGTGTTAAAAATACTGAAATTTCCTTCCAAAAGTTAAAAAAATCTCCAAATTTTTTTTATAATTTGCGTAATTTTAAAGGAATAAACTTCTAATAAAAAATAAAAATATGTATACCTTTTTTTATTCATCTCCAGCTTAACAACAAAAACAAAACATATGACAAATGAATTAAATAAAAAGTGTAATTTTTGGCGGGATTTCATTGTGACAGTGAGAACGAGATCAAACGAGCTTACATTTTGTAAGCTTACAAATCTTTAACATAATAGGGTGCTTTCACTATTAAAATAGTCAAAATATGTTTTGCTGTCAGTGTCCCCAATATATCATCATACTTTGTTATCATAAAATCTTCCAAAAATATGTATTAAGAATCCGAAAAATCCCCTAACATAAAATATAAATCTCCTAAACTTTCGCCTCAAAAAAACTCTCACAAACTTTTGCCTTTCTTCCTCCTAAAAATTCTCCTAAATATAGGAGGAAATCTCCTGATCTGGCAACACTGATCCATTGACTGATTTCACTGAAGTTTTCAATATGAACTACTTGGCTAATTGATGTTCAGAAGGATTCTCTCTCTCATATTAACTGCTTACATTAGTTCTGTTCAAGAAAATCACCTTGACTCTTAGATAATGCATGAAAAATCTGAACAAGTCTCCAACTTATTTCAATAGTATTTTCTGGAACATATTTTCAACATCTCTGATTGTTCAAAACGTCCAATCGTGCAACTTTATTGCTTTACTGTTTGACCAACAGAAGCGGAAGGTAAAACCAATAAATTTCCGAAAATATCTAATAAAATTCAGGCATACTTTTACATAAAAAAGAACAACAAATCGACAGCGTGAAGCAAAAACCCAGAAGCCACTAAATGTAATTATCCCGACGCGTCCCAACCAAACCTTTAGAAATGAAGAAAAAATACTCGAATGTCACGACCTAAATTAAGGGCACAAAACTTTGCAATAATACAACAACAAAAACAACCCAGAATCAACAATTTCGTAATTGCATTTTTAGTAAATAAATGAAAATTGGATCACAGAGGACACAGTCGGGTGGAATACATGTAGACAACAACAAGCACAGTGCGTCATACGCAGCAACAACAATTATATAAACAGCAACAATAAACAGCGCATGCAATTGTGGGCGTTGCACAGTGCAGCATTTTCATTAACAAAACGCAATGTCCTTGCGGCAGCGAAGGAGGTGCTCCACATGGCTGCCAGGCTGTTTGACTGTTTGGTTGTGTTGGTGTGTGGCTGCTCGGCTGATGGCGATGGCTGGGTGATGAAGGATGCGCACAAAACAATGCGCCAAGACCGAAAGTGCTTGTCCCGAACGAACGCGACGAGGAGTCAGCCAGGCGCCAAATGCCATGGAGCGAAAGCAACAGCACACAATAGCAATGGCAATAACAACAACAACAACAACAACAATTGCAGCTTTTGCATTGCCATGTGCACAGGCAAAACAGCAAGCCACGCCCCAAAAGCACACTAGAAATTTTAAGACGTTTGCAAGCGGCTGGCGGCATTGATTTGAATATTCAAAAAAAATCAAAATAAACAATAACAACAACAAACTATAATTCAATGCAAGTTTTAATTAAGTGTAGGAATATATTTTCGAATGCGAAGCACAAACTTCAAGTTGGCTTTTAACAAGCAAAAAGAAAAAAAAAAAAACAAAAATGGCTTCCCGCTTGCCGCATGCAACAAAGGCAAAGGCGCAGCGCATGCAACATGCAAAGCACTTTTGTTCGGTGTCACCATAAATTGTTGTCCACGTTGGCAATCAGCTGCGGCCATCACGACGACTTGACAAGCTGACCGGCGGCACAGGCACGCTGCGGCCGCCATATTTGCGCCGTGTTGCGCGTACTTTGCAATTCACACTTTGCCGCTGGGACACGCACTTGACACGAGCGTCGACTTGAGGGATTTATGGACGCTGCGGCAAACCGCACAGGACAGCGACATGCGGCAAATGCGCTGCAGTCGGCTTGCAATGGCCGCGTCTCGCGAGAATTCGGAAGTGTGTGCGTACGAAAGAAGAATTGCGCAGACTTGTAAAAATATTCGTTCGCACTTGCAGAAAATGTGTTTAGAGAAATATTTGAGGTTAAATGGTGGCGAAGCATTGCACATTAGAATCAGTCAAGACATCTACAACAACTAATCAATACTTAATCGAGGCTGATTTGCGGCCACAACTGTTCTCAAGGCTCGCTGTAGATGCAGCAAATGCGTCGATCAATCACTACAAGGCTATCGCTGCAATAACAACAACAACAACATCAACAGCGGTAGCAATAATGCACGCCACACTAAGAACAACATTTAAAGTCTTTGTGTGTTTAATTTGAATGATTAAAAATGCCGGTGCGCAATGCACATTTGTTCAGCCCTGCAAAGCGGCAGCAATGCAAAAGCAAAAGAAATATTTGCTTGAGCAATTTGTGAGTGCTTTACACCTCAGCGGACAATGGGCAATGGGCAATGAGCAACGTAGTTGGACAGTAGTGGCTAATGCGCGCAAGGTGGCACAGGTAGCAAGCGGTAGCGACAGTGGGCAGCTGGAAACGGTAGTAGACGCAACCTGCGGCAGTTGCAGCGCTGCAAGAATAAATCACAGCCACGGTGCGCGCATTGCTAGGCTAGGCGAAGGGCGCGCCGCGCTCGCCCAAATGACAATTCATCATGGTCACCGCTGGCGCACTGGGTGCGTCACTTGGCACAACACAACACGCCCACTTTTGATGTTTTGTCGCCTTAATTACTCGCAGCCTACGAGCGAATAATTTGCTCGAATGTGACCAATGTGCCATCTACATTGGCAATGTGGTTGTTGTTGCTGTTGATGTTGATGGCAATGATGAATGAAAAGTGCCGCATCAGTCAATGTGGCTGCCACTGTGTTGTCAGTGTTATTGTTGTTGCCGCTACAGCGGAAGCTGTGATGTATGATTAAGCGGCATAATTTGCAATTTTTTTCCTCTTCATTTGGCTTCTCTTTGTTTTGCATTGGGTTCGTTCGTGTTGGCTTTTGTGATTTTACACTCGGATTTTATGTTAATCGAATGTCGCTAATGTGTTGGTAAAATTTCTATATGAAATTTATTGGGCTCTCTGCCGCCGTAATAGGCAATTATGACATTTCCAATTGAATTGAAAGCCAAATCAATTGCTGCAGCGCCGTCGGAGCGTTGCCAATAAAGACAAATGGCGACAGAGTTCACGGCGAATGCAAAGCGATGGCGCACAGTGTGCTCGAGAGGGGATTTTGTGTATAAAATTTATATCGAAATGCACTTTTCAAATTGAATTATTTTCTGAGATCGGAAGATATCGGAGGATGTAATTACATTACCCTACAAAGAAAGAATGCTTCTTAAAATAAAAAAAATCCGGGAACATACTTTCACATAGTTTTTAGATATTTTCCTTCGAGTTTTGCAAATTTTCAGATTTTTAATTTAGAAAAATATTTTGAATTAAAAGTGAAATGAAGCCTAAGCTTTGCAAATTTTGAAAAAACATTAAAAGCGTAAATGGCCACATCATTTCTCAATCTATATTGGACGTTTTACCAACTTCGTGGTGACCATGTATTTTAAAAATTTTTTTACTCAATAGACTAAAACACAGAAAATATGTGTTTACATTGTTTTGTAAAAAAAGTTTCAAGTCTGAGCCGCTTTTGTACACACACTGATTAAGTTTTTGCACTGATTTTTTGGTGTTATCTTAGTTGGAGTTTTACCTTTCAAATGACCTCAAAATCGTTAAATTCTGAGACTATACATTTTTTGAATTTTGTCTATGGAACGAATCACTGTGCATTGTGGCGAAAGCCTCTAAGAAGGGGACAAGGAAAAGGTGATGGACATAGATAGATCTACTAGAAAGAAAAAGATATATTAAGTCTGTGAGTCGTTACTCTATACGACAGTTCCCGCAATATGTCTCAAGCGGAACTGAAGAAAAAGTAGAAACAATGGAATATTTCAATATCTATATTTTTCATCTTTATCTTTATCAACATAACCTAACAAAATCTAATGCAACCTAACCTCAAAACAAAACAATGCATGTAAATAAAAATATTTTGAATTTTCAATCGAAATCAGTCAATTTGCTCTTCAGTGCACTCACACAATTGTCGTCACACACACACACACACATACTCACAAAACCCACAACTCAAGTTGTATGCAAAACAGCAACAAAAACGTGGCTCAGACCCAACAGCAGCAGCGCCAAATTGCAGGGCTAATGACACTTGCCACACTGACTGCTGGTGGCAGCAGCGCCTCGTCGCAGACACTTTAGCCAGTGTTGTTGTTTGCCATAAGTTGTATAAATTTCACAAACAAGAAGTATAAGAAGCACAACAATAACAACAACAAACATACGCAACAGACGCAGCAACAGCACGGCAGACAGAAATGCGTCGGCAATTTGTTTATTGACAGCAACAGCAACAAATTTCAGCAACCAAAAACGCATGTCGCCTGCTCCTCGCGCATTTTCAGCAAATAAATCACCAGAGAAGCAAATTTTTCCGCACAGCAAAAGGAAGTGGAAGTTCTTTGTTTCGTGAGGGTGGCGGGAGCAGAGGGAAGTACCGAAGAGATGGAGAGAGGGGTTAAAGTTAAAGTTGCGATGGTTCGATCATATTTGTTGTAGAATTCGGGTGGGACGTTTTACGTGCGCATATGTGTGTGTGTGAGTTTGTTTGTGCTTTGGCAGGAAGTAAATTGTTTGTTTGACATTTGCTTTGACATTTCAATGCGGCCCATTGTTGTTGCTGTGTATGCATGTTTTATGCACACACAAACATTATTTGTCGCATTTGATATATTTTCTTTTACTGATTGTTATATATTATCGGTGGACATTTTTAGAGATTTATTGTATTGGCCACTGGCAAAGACTCTAATGGATCTTGCCAGTAATTACCGATACCTGAGATTTGTTTTTTGGGATTTGTGGGCTTTAAAGTACTTGGATTTAATTTTGAAATAACCTCTTAAAACCCTCAAATGCCTCAAGGCGGAGTAAGATATGTGTACAGGGAACAAAAAGTTGTAGTACAATGGACGTTTAATTTTCTGAGTGCTGCGCTTGCTAGATCGTTCCGACAAGGGAGAAAAAAAAGATATGTGTAGATATCTTCTAGTTGGACTATGATTTAAATTTTGGGAAAGAGAATGTTTTCAGGCTCTGGTTTGAGTTGGTTGGTTGACTTATAATGTTTTTGCATTAAAACTATTAAAATTCACTGAGGTTCAGGTTGGAGTTGGTTAGTTGAGTTTAAAGATTTTCAGTGGAAATTTTCGGATTAAAACTTTTAAAATTTACTGATGTTCAGGTTCGAGTTGGTTAGTTGACTTGTAATATTTTCAATGAAAATGTTTGCATTAAAACTTTTAAAATTTACTGAGGTTCAGGTTCGAGTTGGTTAGTTGTAAGAATTATTTTTAATGAAAATTTTCGCATTCAAACTATTGAAATTTACTCAGGTTCCGATTCGATTAGAATAGGTGGGAAACAATATTTACGGAAACATTGAAATTTTTATTAAAAATCATTCAGTTTCCGGTTCGCGTTGGTCAGTTGACTTATAATATTTTCAATGTTCAGCCGATGGCCAAAGTCGCTAGTGCTGCTATTGAAATAATTGTATAATAATTTATTGTTGTACAAATAAAATCAAAATTAAAATTAAAACAAAAGTAAAAATAAGAAAAAAAAATGAAAAAAATTATTTAATTAAAAAAATTAAAAAATAAATATGTTCCGTGAAATTTTTCGCCTATAACTATTAAAAATTTCATTCATTTCCGGTGCCATTCAGTTTCCGGTTCGCGTTGGTCAGTTGAAATATAATGTTTTCAATAAACATTTTTGCATCTAAACTATTTAAATTCACTCAGGTTTAGGTTCAAGTTCATTAATTGACTTATAAAGATTATTGTGATGCCTTTTAAAATTTAAGCTTCAGTTACTCTCACTAGTTGAACCAGTAAAGTCAATTAATAAAGATCAACGTTTTAGCTAATTTTTGATTTTTCGACCCATTAGCAAAACAGGCTTCGTCTCATCTTATCTGTGAACAAACTCTATGAAATCAAAGAAAATCAAAATGCTAGAATACCTGCAACAATTTTTTCAAAAGTATCAAAATTTTACTGTGATGTTTTAACGAAAACCATGTCGTTAGCTCCAGCTCATTTTTATTACTTTTCCTACAACCAGTAGCGCACACATAGATGGTTTCGGGGGTTCAAACCGACTCCCAAAATACAAAAATTGCTGGTACAAATTATGGTTTCAAATGGTATTCGGCTCAAAAATAGTTAATTAAATATAATTAATTAAATACAACATTTCTCTTTAAGCTTCTCTCTAGTTTTAAATTTGCTTTGTATTGAAAACTACTCAGCAGCTAAACAATGTTACCAAGAATTACGCCTAAGCTTTCTTATCATTTATAATTTGTAAATGTCCTTTTAATTTACAATTAAAATAAAAATTAATTAAAATTTAAATAAAAATGCATCCAAGCCTTTTTAAAATTCCACTTCAATATTTCAACCACACAATTGGTGCCTCTAGTTTACACGCTTTTCACAATCATTAAAATGTATTCTATCACTCATTGCATTTACATAAAAAAAACTCCACCATGGTCGGTGAGCTTTCAGCAGCGCCGTTGTCCCATTCCGCCATGTGTGACTTTTATAATTTATGTGGCCATATGTTGGTTCTTTTGCCACTTTTATACACTTTTGCAACGGGCTGCGTTCCCCTTCATTTTTCCGCCGAGCAAAACAATGGCGCATTCTTGTGCTACCTGGCGCAGATTTTCCGCTGATTTATGAATTCGGCGTGTAGAAATGCGGAAAATTTGTTGCTCTTACTGTAATGATTGTTGTTCTACATAGTGGTTTTTGTTGGCCATTACAATAAGGCAGACATTCATTTTAGCGCCCATCTGCACTCTTCGCTCGCCTCCACCACTACAACTTTAGATGTAAAATGTTTGCTTGAAATATGCACCGACGCGTAATTTAATTGTGGTTTTTAAATGGGTTAGCGCCTAAAAGCGGGCAATTTTGACATTAAAGATTGCAATGACAGTGCCTGAATATTTTCAATGAGCAGCATTGTCCAACTGGTGCAACGCCTGAAAGTAGACAATATGGTTAAACATTCACAACATTTAATGCTTAATAAACTCATTTAAATTAAAATATAATTATGCCAAACATAAAACATAATCTGGCCCATTTAAATGCTTCTCACCCACAAGACAAACGGTTCAAACTGCTGAGACAACATTATCTGGCACCTTCGTGTTCTCAGTCTGCGAGCCCATTGCTCAGAGCCGTTCCCCAAGCGACAGTCGACTCAGACCGGCAACGTTGTGGAAGGTGGACATTTTTGCATAAACAACACATTCTTGCGTATAATTTAGTGCGACGCTTACGAAATAAACACACTCACAAGAGCGGAAACAAACGCGGCGACCATACAATTGCGCCGCCAAGAATGCACACGGGATGATGTGCCACCGGGAACGAGCAGTCAAGACGCCGCACTTGCCACTTGGCAGCATGTAAAAGTTGCTGGCACATTTCGCTGCGGCTAACCACACAGGCGGCGGCAATGGGCGGCGAGTGCATCAAGTTCTCAAGTGGGTCTATTTCGCATACGATTTTTGGTGGCGCATAAATTCTCTCTGCCAAAGAAACTTACTAGAAAATGCCAAAAGAAAAAGCGCCGTGTGTGGAAAAGGTAAATGTTGGTGGTGAAATTTAAATTCCACACAATGTCGTAAATTATTTTTTAGCGCTGAATGTTGAAGAAAGTATGATGGCGAGGGCAATGGTGTTCATATGTGTTGGTATGTCTATGTTTATAACATTAAGAGTGAATAAAATCTTGGCTGAAATCGAAGTAGAAGTGTGGGTTGTGCGGGTTGTTGTGAAGAAAATTCAGTTTAATTCAAATACTTATATAAGAAACATTATAAGTGCGTAAAGAGATCTTAGAGCGACTGGTTTTTAGGTTAGGTTAGGTTAGGTTAGGTTAGGTTAGGTTAGGTTATGGTGGCTGCCTCTGTAAGAGACACACTCAGAGGCCTGAAGGGCCCATTGTGATACCACATGTTCTTGTAATTCTCATCAGCTTCATGTGCATAGCTATAGAAGTAGACGAGAATTTCACCAGCCCGAGCTAGGATTCGAACCTAGGGCCTTTGATATGAGAAGTCAGTGCGTTACCCACTGGACTACCGTGGGTAGTCTAACATTTGATATTTAAATTAAACGAGACATATATCGAGATTAATTTAGTATTTATTTGTATTGAAACTATTTGTTGACAATTTGAATTAAATTTGGATTATGTGGTTGTGACTGATTATTTCTAGTTTGGGCTTTTTTTGTTGTTTTTTTCTATTAGATTTGAATTAAATTAAGCTAAATATAAACAAATAATATGGGGTTTGCTTAAATAGTTTGAAGTTAGTTAAGGAATTTTAAAGAGATCGAAACGAATAACTCGTATAACCAAATAATATTAATTGACTGAGTGATTGAGGTTAGGTAAGGAATTTGAAGAGATCGAATTGAAATATAACCAAATAATACGAGCTGGCTTAGTGATTGAGGTTAGGTAAGGAATTATAAATAAAGAGTTCGAAATAGAATATAACCAAATAATATGAGTTGGATTTAATAGTGTTCGAGGTTAGTTAAGGAAATTCAAAGAGATCGAAATGAATTACTCGTACAACCAAATCATATGAGTTGGCTTCGTGGTTAAGGTTAGGTAAGGAATTTGAAAGAAAAGGATCGAAATGGAATATTACTAAATAATATCAGTTGGTTTATCGATTGAGGTTAGTTAAGGAATTTTAAAGAAAGATATCGAAACGAAGTAAAACTAACAACATGATTTGGATTAAAAAGTGATTGAAGTTAGTTAAGGATTATAAAAAAGATTGAAATTGATCGGAAAGTGATTGAAATTAGTTAAAGATTATAAAAGAGATCGAAATTGGTTTGGGCATGATGTAAAATTTGAATTCATTTTGGTTAAATATCGAAACAGAGATCGAAATGAAATAATATAAGTTGGATTAAACAGTGATTGAGGTTAGATAACGAATTTGAAAGAAAGATATTCAAACTAAGTATAACCAAACAATATGATTTGAATTAAAAAGTGATTGAGATTAGTTAAGAATTGCAAAGCAGATCGAAATTGGTATGAAGCAAAACTTTAATAATTTTGATTAAATATCGAAACTAAGATGATGCCAAATAAAACCAAAGAGAGCTTTTCTCCAAAAGTCAAATAAGATTAGATTTGTTTTGACACTCTATGGATTGCAGACTAAAAGACCGATTAAAGCAGAGTTTTGAATTGTATCGGTACCAGTTGGACATTTGCTCCGAGTTTAGATTCGGTTACCATCACATTGATTCGGTTATTGTAACATTGATGCGCACTGATTCAATTATGGCGCTGAGTTTGTTATGATTCGAATCGGTAATTGTTGATTGACTGATTTACTTACTAAAAAAATAAGTTTGACTCAACTTGTTTCGGTTGTTTTATGGTTAGATATCAGGCGCGGATCCAGAAAAATATTTCGGGGGGGGGGGGTTTTTAAAAGTAATTCTTTAATATTTAAAAAATGCCTTTTAATTTGTATGTAGTTTTATAGTCGATCCAAATATTTCGGGGGGGGGGGGGGTTCAACCCCCAAACCCCCCTGGATCCGCCACTGTTAGATATAGTGACTGGATTTCATTTGGGGGGTTTTGCGTACAACTTTTGAGCTCATTTTAAACCCTATTTTGCACCTGAAATTTTTAAGTATATTTTGGGGTTTTGAACCACCAATTCCCTGTGTATGCCAATGGTTAGAGAAATCATTGGCCTATTCTACAGGAGTTCGCTACAATTGAGAAACAATCTCTTGTCGTAACGCCTTATGCTCATTGAATTGGAGCTGCAATTGAGAACAAAAAATTGTTCATTAGAATTAAGCTGAAATTTTAAAAGTTATAGCATTGATGGATCCACACTTCAACGTTATTTATTTACTAACTTATTACTAATTAATACATTAATTCAATAAATATATAAATGAAACAGAGAAAAGCATCACTGGCATCTGAGGTTGTTGGCCTCTCTCAAACATTTTAGTACAAACACTCGACTTAAGTAACATAAAATCTTTTAAAGTGTTTCAAAAATCGTAAAAATTATGTTAAAATCACTCGGCACATTTTAATAATTTGTGTGTTAAATTTTAAGTAGTAAGTAAGTTTTACACTGGCAACCAAAATGACTAAACGTCCAAAAACAGGCAGCCAATTCACACATGTGACGCAAGTACTGCACGCCAAAGTGACTGAGAGCTAAAAAAATTTAACCCAAATTGACCCAAATGCGGTAAGGATTAAAGGTGGCGGCCAGTGGCGGTCGTGCAGTGCACTGAGGCAGCAGAAAGGCCAACAAATATTTAGTGAGCGGAAAAAGACCGAGAGAAAACATAAAGTGGACGAGGGTCAAATGGTGCGTTGCTTTGGGGTCATTGCCGCTATTAAGGCGGCCAGTGCTGTACGCAATGCGCATAGAATGGGCAGCAGGCTGGACGGCGAGGGGGTCTGATGTGTGCGCTTGTGATGATGAGGCAGCTTCGGGTTAGTGATGAAGATGAAATTGTACAAATTAACTTAATCTCATGCTTCAAGTTAGCCAACTGGAGCCCCCCTGACAAGTGAGCATTTGTAAAATAAAATTGTGCTTTAACATAACCTCAAACATTGTTTATATAGGATCAGCCATATACATCAACATAATAACAAACGAGATAAAACAACAACAATAACAACTATAGCAGCAACGCAAGCAAAAGGAAGCACAGCGATGATGAACGGCGGCCGTCATTTGTGCCGTCGGCCGATGTTTGTTGGCCAGCAGCAGGTTTGCAGCCTTTTAGGCGCATTTAGCACGCTAAGGTTACAAGGGTTGCTTATTAACGAGCGGCAATTTAATGTTTTCGTATTTAGCGCGCATTTTGAGGCCAGCCAACACATGTGTTGGTGTTGGTGTGTGTATGTGTGTGTGTGCCTGTGTCCTTTAAGTTGCAAACTTGACAGACGTGTTTGGTTGTTTACAATTTTTGTATTTTTGTTTTTCTGTTGGGTTGGCTGGGTTTGTGTGTTTTTGTTGTTATTGTTAATGTAGTTGTTGTTGTTGTAGGTCTCATTTTCATTTGCCAAAGCAACCTGCCGCCAACAACGACGACGACGGCGACATGTTTTGCAGTTTTCCGGTTGACCGCAACAAAAGGCAAGTCACACCGTGTTACAACAATAAAAACAACAACAACAACAATAGGAATAGGTAAATGTTAAATGACAACAATGTGGCGACGGCCGACGGCATTCACTGTGGCTAACGTGGAGTAAGATACGGTTTTCACATTCATTTATTTAAGTGTTGGTGTGTGTGTTAGCAATGTTGTCAATTGTGTACATTTTCTAGACGACATCAACTGCGAGTGACTTTATTAAACGCCATTGTAACAGGTTAAGTCACCTATGCACGTTTTACACACGTTGACTGTCGACTGTCAGTGTGGGAGTGTACAGAGTTGGCAGTGGTGAGGGCTGCAACCCGGAAATTTTACATATGATAGCATAGAAAGAGAGCTTCAGGTGGAGTAATAACTGATGAGGAAAGGATTAAGAGAGATAATGGTGGAGCGTTTACTTAAGTAGCTTAAAATTTTTACTAACCCATTCGATCCCAAAGTTGCCTGAGAGCAACTTAACCTAATTGTCATCTTACAGCAAAAGCTACCATTGATTTATGGGTTTAATTTAACTAGGCACCCACAAATTAATATTTTTAGAAGTGAATTCAAAGCCAATTATAAAAATTTTATTGTTATCCCCAAAAGAATTTCCAATAATTTGCAGCGATATCAGGAAAAGTCTACAAGTTCGGCGTGTTTCATCAAAACCCTGTTTCTTTGATAATGGTTAAATATAATCAAAAAGCGATAATTTTGTATTTTTCCATAAATAGTAAATAATTTTTTTGTAATAAAAAAATATTGATGTAAAATTTATTTAACCCGTTTTAAGCTAAAATAGTTCAAAACTAGACTAGCTTTAGAATTCTAACAAAGAGGCGTGGCGACTTCATGCTTTAAATACCAGAAAGTAATTTTGAGACACAGGATGAAATTCGGGGTCGAAAGGGCTAAGCAAGAATGGGTTACTATATGTGACTTTGATAACAATAACTTTTTACATGTCAATCATTTTCAGTGTCATTTTCAGCGAATATGGTTTGGAATGGCTCTACTTGTGTTCTTCATATTTCAGGGGAAGTAGGGATTTGAAAAAAGTTACCTAGTGATACTCATTGCTTGACGGGCCACTTCGTCAATACTTCATATACGAAACTACAAATGTAGAGAGTAGGGTTTAGCGGTTTAAAGTCCCAAAGTGACCTGAGGCTTTCGATGCTTCCCCTCTCGTTAAAAAAGAAAAAAGATATATAATTGTTTGAAGGACAAACTCAGTTGACCATTCAGTGTCACTTTACATATACTAAATGTAAAATTACTTGCTACATATTATCAATTTTTTTAAAATACCCTCAGCAAAATTTAATGGTTGCTGTTTTTAAAAACTTAATATATGAATTCAGCTGAAGAATCGAGACTTAGGCAGCAAGAACTAACTGACTTATTTAGCAGAGAAGTCAGTTAATGAAGTCTATTTTCCATCTTTATAACTGCAGCAATTGCTCAGTAAAAGCTTCAAGCCTACAATGGTAGATAGATTACTGATCTGAAATTCGGCACCCAAATTTGTATCACACATACACATTTAGATCCGAAATTCTGATCACTGATCTGCCACATAGTATCATACGAATCAAATGTTTCAAATTGTTACTTTGTTGTCTTTGAGTTGAAATAATCCCTAAACATGTTTCTCAAAAACCATATCACAAACTACTTCTTCTTGTTGTTGCTCAAACACAGCCAATTGTCAGCATCATTCGAACAGCCCGGTTCGCAAAATATTCGCTCGCCAACATCCTTTCAATTTTAAACTCTTCAAAACCAACAACAAAGCATCGTTCAATTGCGTCACAAGGCTTCAATGCGCCAAACTTCAAAGCAGCCAGCCGACGGCTTATTCGAGACTCGCGCGGTGCGCAACGTTTGATCAGCCGAAAGGGCGCAAGTCTGGTGGTAGGCCGCATTCTGGATACTGTCGAATTGGCGAACGAAGCAAACGAAGTGCGTGGCCCAATGACGAGCGTATGGTGTACAATTAGATAAATAGAGCCGCCACCACGACGCACTGATTAATTCCGTTAATTAGAAATGCAGACAGAAAATGAAAGTTGAAGCAATATTTACGCGACATGATCGCTGCAAACTGATAAATTATTATCATTGTTGTTGCTGTGTTGCCCATACGACATTGCTATAATGAAATTCATACAAGTGTGTGTGTGTGTGTGTGTTTGATGCAACGCGATCAGCTGCCGTCTTTCTGGCTTTGATCAAAATTCTACTCAGTTGGCGGTTGTTATGATTGGATGTGCCGCTTGTTGTTGTTGGTTTTATTTGTTGTTATTGCAAGCATTGATGCGTCTGTTACTGGTGGCAAGGCATTGTTTCAATGGCAAATTCCAGTAGCAATTTCGGTGACTTTCGCTGACAGCGGCAAATAGACGAAGCGGGATATGCAAGCAGCGGCCAAAGGAAGCTAACGGCGGCTTGAAAGAAGTTTGACAAATGTAGAGGAATTTGAAATTGTTGTTTTTTTTGTTTTAGTTTGTTTTGTGAGGGAATTTATATTTTGTGTGCTGACAACTGTTAGTGATGGCGGTGATTAGGATAGTTGAACTCAAAGTTCGGAGTGTAAGGCAAATGGTTCAGGGGTGGATTGGTTGTCTGACAAAATAAAAAAAATAAAAAAATTTTATTATTTAAAAAAATAAAAAGTTTTCGTTTTTCAGCTCGAAAAAGGGATTTTGGGATACTGAAACATATATGTATTAGGCTAATATATAAGGTACATACATATTTATGATCAGAGTCTATTTTAAAACCTTTTGAACCTAATTTTGAGTAGCTTCTGGCATTGCTCAATAGAACTGAAGGATAGTTTAATTGAAGGGAAGGCTTAGTTTCTTACAAAAATTATGCGACAAAAAATATAGTTTCAAAAGTATTGGTTACAAAAGTTGGGTACGAAACCTTCCAAAATGAAAATGTTTTCTCTTCAAAGTTATTGCATTTTCATGATCAAAATCCATGTGTATCTGCTCTGACAATGAATTTCGCAAAAACTTTTTTCTAACTTCAAAAGCTTGGTGAAAAATTACTAAATAAATAAATTAATTATTTATTGCATTTTTATGATCCAAATCCATATTGATCTGCTCTGACACTGAATTCCCAGCATTCCGAAAAAACTTTTTTCTAACCTCAAAAGCTGTGTTGAAAAATATCAAATTCTAAGTATAAAAGTGTATTTATTTATGATTTTATAGTTTTTTATTTACTAACTTTGTAATATTGTTTTATAATTATTTTATTTTATTTAGTTATTTAGTTATTTATTATTTTTGTGAATTATTATTTTTTTGTTGCTATTTTTATTATTTTAATTTAATAAACAAGTTAATTTTAGTTAATTATTTAATTTAAATAAATAAATTTATTTTTTATTATTTAATTTTGTAATATTGCTTTATAATTACTTTATTTTATTTATTTATTGTTTTTTGAAATGATTTTTTTATTATAATTGTTTTTATTATTTAAATTTAATAAATTAAGTTAATACTTTAATTGAGTTTAATAAATTTATTTGTTATTACTTAATTTTGTAGTATTGTTCTATAATTATTTTATTTTATTTTATTTTATTTTATTTTATTTTATTTTATTTTATTTTATTTTATTTTATTTTATTTTATTTTATTTTATTTTATTTTATTTTATTTTATTTTGTTTTGCTTTGTTTTATTTTATTTTATTTTATTTTATTTTATTTTATTTTATTTTATTTTATTTTATTTTATTTATTTTTTTATTATTTTTTAAATTATTTTGTTGTATTGTAAATTTTTTATTAATTTTTATTATTAATTTTTTTTTAATTTAACTTGAATAATTATTTAATTTAATTAAAAAAAATTAATTTCCGATTCCTTATTAAATGAATTCTTAATTTTGTCAACAAAAATTATTAATTAAATATTTCAACAAAAAATGTGGGCCTTACCGTCCAAACCGTCGCTGTCTTCCACTGCTTTAAGTTAAAACTAAAATTAAAAATCGATTAAAAAAATAAAACTTGCCTACTTGGCCGAATTTTGATGCTTTGATGGATTTCTGCAATGCAATGACACACTGTGTTTCTACGTTACCTGCTGTCTGTTGGGTAAAATAAGGCAACGATCATCACTACGGCAAAAAGGCGGCCTAATCTTAGCGTTTAAATGCGACCGAAAACGCATATTTGAAATTCCAGAATAAAGAGACTGCCGTCGATTTAAAACGACTAAGAAAAGTAAAGTTGAAATGTAAGAAAAAGAGCTGAAAATAAAATATACGGTAGATAACTGTAAAAGCCAAAAACCAATGGCTGGTAGTGCAAACATGTATGACGATCCGGTGGGGAACTCTCTGAGGAAAAGACACTCAAGTAGAAATAATGCAGTTGCACTAATCAAATACCTTCGCTCAGACCACTTCAGTTTCCATATTGGTGTGATTCAATAGGTCTATGTAGACTCAACTCTGATACTTCCAACGATAAAACAATGTTGTCCTTTTGACATAATTCTTTGACTTTCATTTTCCTTTCAATGAAAGTGACAGCTTTGAGGTTTGCAGCTCCAAAATGTTGGTTACCATTTCGAGTGGCCTTCGAAATTTTTTTTGGAAACTTTCCACTGCAACTTAATCCGTGTGTTCACTGACCATTCTCTGTTCCACGGTCTATATGGTCTATTTACGTCTAATTTACCACTCATTGCCTGTCACCAGCCGCATTGTGCTCATTGCCGAATATTTTCGAAGCTGCACTAATGCCATGTCAGACTGGCATTGTTGTTCGCTTCATTGTTGCCGGTGCTAATATTTAATATTTGTTTGGTGCCCAGTTAATGGCTGCAATTTGTTATTTGTTAACGCTTCGGACACGAGTTGTAATTGTTGTGATTATCAACACATAAACACTTTCGAATTTTGCGTCGCATTCTGCTCAACGTGCACCTCGTACATTCGATTTTAATTGCGAGGAACTTTTGTTGTTGTGGTTGCTGTTAACAACTGTCAGTCTTAATAATCGTTTGATAATTTAACACCTTTACACGTCGATTTGATATCTGTATTTTTTATGGGCGCTTTTTGTTGTTGGTTGGGTGACTGTCGCTGCCGTTGTTGTTATTGCTGTCTGTGTGTTGTTGTCGTCGTGCTCCACTGACACACAATGTGGCGCACTTGCTGTGCCAGCCGGCTAATTGCATCACTTCCGATTTCCGTCCAGTGCCGCAAGTGCGTAATTTTTTCTCTTGCAACATGCTCGAGTGTGTGAAAAAAGCAAATCATTTTCATTTTCATTCTCGGTTTTGATTTTAATTTTAATTTCAAATTCAATTCATTCATATTTGTTGCGATTTTCATGCGTGACCTCAATGAAAGTGATAATTCGATGTCGCTGTTGTTGTCGAGATATTTGTTAGTGGTTCCGTTAACCCATTAATGGAATGTGTGGTAAATGCGTTACAGTTTGGCAGGCTATGACTGGCTCCGAGATCGTGACAACTCGTTGTCGAGCTACAGCTGATCTGTTCTGGGCACTCGTAGGTCACATTAAGCTTTTGGGGAATTTTCTTATTCCAGTGTTTCGTTGAAGAACTTTTGTCTTAGTCTTAGTCTTAGTCTTAGTCTTAGTCTTAGTCTTAGTCTTAGTCTTAGTCTTAGTCTTAGTCTTAGTCTTAGTCTTAGTCTTAGTATTAGTCTTAGTCTTAGTCTTAGTCTTAGCCTTAGTCTTAGTCTTAGTCTTAGTCTTAGTCTTAGTCTTAGACTACGTCTTAGTCTTAGTCTTAGTCTTAGTCTTAGTCTTAGTCTTAGTCTTAGTCTTAGACTACGTCTTAGTCTTAGTCTTAGTCTTAGTCTTAGTCTTAGTCTTAGTCTTAGTCTTAGTCTTAGTCTTAGTCTTAGTCTTAGTCTTGGTCTTGGTCTTGGTCTTGGTCTTAGTCTTAGTCTTAGTCTTAGTCTTAGTCTTAGTCTTAGTCTTAGTCTTAGTCTTAGTCTTAGTCTTAGTCTTAGTCTTAGTCTTAGTCTTAGTCTTAGTCTTAGTCTTAGTCTTAGTCTTAGTCTTAGTCTTAGTCTTAGTCTTAGTCTTAGTCTTAGTCTTAGTCTTAGTCTTAGTCTTAGTCTTAGTCTTAGTCTTAGTCTTAGTCTTAGTCTTAGTCTTAGTCTTAGTCTTAGTCTTAGTCTTAGTCTTAGTCTTAGTCTTAGTCTTAGTCTTAGTCTTAGTCTTAGTCTTAGTCTTAGTCTTAGTCTTAGTCTTAGTCTTAGTCTTAGTCTTAGTTTCTTCCCAGCAGCTTCGGCTTCAAACACCTTTTCATCGAAGCTTCTTTGTTCATTCTCAAGAATAGTGAATGCAGGATCAACAATCATTGGTATTGTGTTGCAAAAAGAGTCCCTAGAAAGGCTTAGAAAACTTCGTACAGGCACTAATGGGTTTCGGGCCCATATTTTTTCCATAGAAGAGGAAGATCAGTCGCCCAAAGATCTGTCATTGTACTCATTTATGATGCCAATATTCTCCTCAGTAGCACTTAAAAAATATACTCAAAAATATAAAAACAAAATCCACAACTTAGTTAAAATGCTTCCGTACAATCAGCCTACAGTTGTCAACTATTCAAACATGATTGAAAAGATCTGTCTGTCAGTCCACATTGCCTAAGCGCCACACTGATTGCAATTTATTGCACTCGTCACTTGTAGCGCTCCACTTCCGCTCCCATGCGTAGTGACTCACATAACAGTTTGCTTGTTTTGTACACCTCTACTGACAATTTGTGACTGACAGTTTTGCATACTGGCGTACGCGTTCAATTACTTTGGCAGCTCAAAAATGCTGCACAAACGCAATTTCCTTTTATTACTCGCTGGCCAACACATACATCTTACCGGTTCACTACTGTATGCCATTACAGTTGTTGTTATAGTTGTTGTTGGTCAGTAGTCATACATGGACTGGATAATAAAATCGCTTATAGTGCACAATTATATTTTATATTCATGCTTGTAAAAACGCTAGTAAATATTTGAAAAAGGAGTTGAGTTTTCATTGCTTTACTTCTGTAGTCAAATAGATGTGGGTTTACTGTTGTTGTAATATGTTTTACATACGTTAGATATTTATTTTCAACACCTAACCAGTGATAAACGTAATTAATTTGAAAATTGTGTGACCAGCTTTCAACTATTAGAAAATTACAAGTTAAGAAATAAATTCATTGAGGAATACAAATGGTACAAATGGTCTTTCGGTTATTGAAAAGTTTCTTAAAAAAAAAACATGATTCTAAGATCTGTAATAGATCCAATATTTGAGCAAGTTGTACCGGCTGCTTAGAAAGATGTAGAGATGGTTATGCCGAAAGACCCTTTAAGGTTATTACATGGCAACAGTGGCACACAGAGGAATTAATTATTTTTTAGCCTTTGAAACCATATTTACCGACCAAAAATTTTGTAAGAAATATATACATATATGGAACAGTTTAAAATATCAAAACCCCGCTGCGTGTACCACTGCAGTGGTAGGAACAAAGTGATACCAAGTATAAGAGGATCTGGAACGAGTACTTAGAGTTGGATGGAACGAGAAGTATCTATGTCTTTGGCAACTGTCTTGCATTTTCAAAACTTGCACTACAGATGATCTCTTCCAATTTTGAGGAGACTACTGTCAATAATTCTCTTCCATTTTCATATCCGAAAAACTCTTTTTGAATAGCAGTGGACAAATTGTGAGGAAGAAAGACGAGCTGGAATAAGAACTTTGTGTGGAAGAAAATTTTAGCGCGTGTTCGGTATCTAAAGACTGTTTCAGTTAAAATCTGGCAGCATTGTTTGTTGCAAATCTCCGTTGTCTTTCGCATGATGAGATGGCAACTCGGGCACGTGATAGTACCGTTATTTTTGTAAGACGTGTCAAAATTCCAAGTTTCTATTGTAATATTTGTGCACTATGGAGACGAAAGAAATGGTGAATAGAAAATTGGTTCTGGACATGAATATAAAAAATCCGCAAAAGTCACAAAATCAGTTTGAAAAAAATTAAATATCACAAGATCGACTGTGCAAAATGTGATAGCAAATTTTAGAAAATATCAAGCGATAACAAGAAAGAGAGGATCGGGAAGAAAAAGTGGAAGTATAAATAACAAACTTGAAGACGGTGTGAAAAGGGCATTCAAGAGGAATCTGAACCTATCTGTGCGTGCTGTTGCTGCATTATCGGGAACATCGCTTCAACCGTACATAGAATTAAAAGCATAGCAAATTTAAAAACTTACAAGGTCAAAAAATAGCCAGACAGAGATGCCGAAAGGACTTCCCTGTGTAAAACACGTGCGTGAAAATTGTATACAAATTTCCTTAGAAAATTCAAGTTCTGCATCATGGACGATGAAACCTACTGCGTAGCGGGTTTCCACCAGATACCAGGGCAAGAGTTTTATGTGGCAACAGAAAAGGGCATGGTTGAGGATAAATACAAAAATAAAAAAAGCGAAATATTTGGTATTTTGCAGTCTTCAAAAGATTACTTATAATCTGTATTACTGTATCCGAAAAGTGAGCATATTTTGGGGAAGAAACGCGAGTTGGAAGAAGTGTTTTCTAGATTCACATAATAGAAAGATATATAGATACATAGATTTTCTCTTACATATTTGGTGAAGACCACTGTCATGTGTTCTCTTCCATTTCCGTTTTCGAAAAACCCTCTTAAGATAGTAGTGAGCACATTGTGAGCAAGACAGACGAGCTTGAATACGTTTTTTTTACCATGATGGACTGTTCGGTATTTCTAAGAAATAGAATACAGATATTTCTT
Organism: Melieria omissa; assembly: GCA_963971225.1. Lineage (NCBI taxonomy): Eukaryota > Metazoa > Arthropoda > Insecta > Diptera > Ulidiidae > Melieria > Melieria omissa. The sequence goes on along the minus strand of OZ020267.1, from coordinate 68,741,872 downwards.
ATTTAGTTAAAACTAAGTAGAATCATTTGTTTTCTTTCATTTCCTTGCATTCCAGTATTTCTAAGAAATAGACAGTTATTTCTTATTTAACTAGTTAAAACTACTTTCATTTGTTTTCTTTCATTTCCTTCGATTCCAGAAATCTGAATTCATTTTCTTTTTAATTTTAATTTTAAATTTAATTTTAATTTTCATTTGTATTTATATTTTTTTTATATTATTATTTGTTTTATTTTTTTATTTGTATTTTTTTATTTTTATTTTGATTTGTATTTGTATATTGAGTTGTTTTATTGATTTTCCATTTTTTATTTTTATTTTCCTTTTAATTTTAATTTTAATTTTAGGTAATTTAAATTTAAATTTTAATTCAATTCAATTTAAATTAAAATTAAAAAATTTTTTTGTTTTTATTAAATATTTAAATATTTAAAATTTAAAATTTAACTTTAACTTAAATTTTAATTTTAATTTTAATTTTAATTTTAATTTTAAATTTAATTTTTATTTTAATTTTTATTTTCATATTAATTTTATTTTTAATATTATTTTTAGGTTTAATTTTAATTTTCACTTTTAAATATTTGTATTTTTTTATTATTATTTTTATTTTTTATAGCTATTTATATTTAGGTATATTTATTTTTATTTTTAGTTTTATTTTTATTTTTATTTTTATTTTCATTTTCATATTCTTCATTTTTATTTTTATTTGCATTTTTATTTTCACTTTAATATTTTTCAATTTTTGTTTCATATTTTTGCAATCTTCCTCTCTTCTCTTTTTGAGGTGCAACTGTCCTTGAACATCCTTAAATATCAGTGTTTGTTCTGGCCAATGCTTAAACTTGTCTGTGAATCGAGATGTTGCACGAATATGCAAATAATCCAGACGTTAAATATACATTTCGACTACCGAATTGTAGCCTTGTGGCGGTAAACTGTTCGACACAACGGCGGACATTCGCTTTCTGCGAACTCCAAATCATCTGCAATTTCAATATTTTACCGTTGCTTTAATGAGTTGCCAGATTTGCATAGTTGGCAAAGCGATGCGAAAAAAATATTGTGAATAAATATTGCCGACGGCAAAATACAGTAGCTGAACATTTCGGCTGAAAGTCTAAAATCCCAAATAAATGAACTCATAAAGCGAACAAAGCCGAACGGGACAGAGCTGAAGCGTTGAAAAATGCAAATTCGATGGTCGAAAAACTGCAGAAGAAAATTGGCAAAAGCTGTGCGTGATCGGCAAAAGCGGCCACTTTGGAAAGGTGCGTCAAAAATTGCTGCTAAACGGCGCATTTAATTCGCATTTTGTTCATAGCGAATGTGGAAGAGCGCCAAAGCGTAAGAAACAAAGGAGTAACAGATTGATTGTGCAGGTTGTTGAGCTACTGCAATAATTTTTTTTTTAATAAAACTTTTTGTAAAGGGATTAAATTACAGGCTTATGGGCATGAAATGCGTTTCAAAACGAACCCAAGATGAAAAAATGAAGAAACAAATTTAGAAAAAATAGTTAAAATAATATTAAAAGTAACTGTTTTTTGGAGTAGCAGGTTTTGGTTTTAAAAATGAAGCAATATGAAACCTAATTTTTCAAACATGCAAACACGTTTAGTTTTAAGAAAATAGCAAAATTTGCAAACATTTTCAACTCGTGCGCGTAATTTTGCCATTTTTTGTATTTGATTTGCATCAATTTTTTCATATACAAAATTATAAATGAAAATTAATTTTTAGTTGGTAGTGCGGAAAAAAGTTAATAACATGAAATTAGGCGAATTATAAAGTCATTAGTTTAATTTATAAAGGCAAAAATTTCAAAATCATTATGGTCGCAATCTCTATTAATTCGCATACATACATGGATACACACATTGACACGTAGTATACAGAAGTATGTATGTATATATGGATAAATAAATGAAGTAATACTGAGCTGGAGCTGGTATTGAGGATCAAAGCGACTTAGAATTTGTTTGTGTTTGAAGAGGACAAAAATACGGCATGTACTGAAAAGAAGCTCGAAAGATATGTAAGCTAGAAATCATTAGAAATCCATTATATTTAAGTGAAGAATCATTTAACCTATAAACAGTTGTATGTAGGGTATAAATAAGCGCCGTTGGCATCGTGAAACACGCTAATTCAGGTTTATATTAAGTTATGACTTAAGGAACTTGTAAGAACCAAAGTACATAAATGCAAATCTACTATAAAAGTATTTTCTCGTTTATAGTAAATTTCCTCTTTTACAGAAACAGTTGCAGCTCGTGAATACCGCCAAAACATTAACAAACATTAAAATATTTAATGTGTACATCAACAGATCAACAAAAATTTCTGCATTGTCACAATCTGGCAAATTTCACTTTCAACACACACGCACACACACACAACCACAATCATATGTTGCATTTGTCATGCTTGCTCTTCCTTTTGCTTTTGGCCCGCCTGTTCTCCACAAGCTGGCCGCTGCCAAAGTTGCCAACCCACAAACTCACTACTGCTTCATAATGTTACTACAATTGTTGTTTTTATGTGCGCATCTGTTGTTATTGTTGTTGTTGCAGGTGTGCATATCCGTTTAGTTGTTGTTGTTGTTGGTATTTCATTACGGCCGCATGAATGAAAGTGTTGGCCAAGCAAGAAGGCGTTGTTGGCCGCTCAACGCTCACTGATTACGCTATGTAATTGTTATAGCAGTCTTTGTGAACGTTGTTGTTTTTGTTATGGATAGTAGATATGTATGTATGATTGTTGTTGTTGCAAATAGAGCATTAGTATCATTACAATCAAAAACCTATCATCATCTGCTGGCGTGTCTGGCATCGCATGCCAACTGCGCTAATCCAAAGCGTTTAAGTGCGCCTGTTGTCGGTAGCCGTTGTTGTTGCTGTTGTTGTTGTTGGTGGTGGTATGGTCAGCATGCTCGCACACGACTGCGGCTAAACAGCGACCACTGGCCAACGCAAGCCAATTGCACGCAATGCGTTGCAATTACAGTCGCTTCCGATGTTTTTTCCACGCGCACGTGTAATGTGCTCTTCCGTCGTTATTGTTGTTGTTGTTGTAGTTTGAATAATTTTTCGTTGTAGAAGAAACCCAAGAATGAACCTCAAGTTGTTGTAGTTTGAATGATTTTTCATTGTAGAAGAAACCCAAGAATGAACCTCAAGTTGAAATGATCTGTTTAATGATATGGATGAAGCTCTGGTAAAAAGATTCGTTGGACTAGGAGGAAGTTTCCCTGTTCCATGTTTATGATGGGGAAATCTTAGTAGATAGTAGAACTATGGGCACCGTTTATTTTAGTTCGGTTTGGGGATCACTTGAATAAGGTGCCTGCAGATGTATAGAAACATTATGGATTAAACTTTAGTGAAGAAAAGGAGAGAAAGAGATGTTCGAAGAAGACCTATAGCTGTTTGTTGAGAAGAGAAAGGAAAGTGTATCTGTATCGACTTAAACAAAGCTTCAGTCCAAAGAAGTCTTATTTATAACCGGATGAGAGAGGATTGTGGCAACTTGTGAAAGCAGTTGTTCAACAATCGGGCTGAAGCTATGGAGTAGAAGAAATCTCTGAGAGAATGTAGAAGCAGAAAGTAGAAGAAGCTCAATTGCTGCTTAGGAAGACCAGACAGGGAATGTTAGCCAGCGAAAGCTTGTAGTACTACTGAAACTATGTTTCTATGACACGCCAGAAACTAGGTAAAAGAAGTCCTTGGAATAACCAGATTGGGGAGTTATGCAAAGTTCGAATCACAAAGCGACTTCCTGAACAACAACATGGACATGGAACATTAAAGAAGCTGTAGAAACAAAAAGTAGTAGGAAAATTTATATAGAAGCAGCAAGTAAAAAGAGAAAGTAGCTCAGTTACTGTTTGATAAGATTAGATGGCGAAAGAGCCCGTAAGTCAGAAGACCTGTAGTAGTGGATGGATGGATGTGAGGGTGGGCAGGAAGGCCACAAGCCTTCCATAGCACTCAGTCCATTTCAGACCATTGTACTATACCCATGGGGGATAGGGAAGGAAAATGAGAGTAATATCTCATATTTCACCCGTTTTTTTGAAAAGCGTATGCAACACTGTCTTTCCAACATATGTTACAGCACACATTTTTAAGCGGATGGGGAAAGGGAGGAGGAGGGGACCTACAGCTTAACGCCGAATCCGAACGGTGATTGGCAGTTTTTCGTTCACACTTGGAGGTTTCGCCATTGCCTGCCAAGAGCGCACTTGTGCGATTCTTGTAATTGTCATAGCGATAGAAGTAGACGAGTTTTTCACCAGCCCGAGCCAGGAATCGAACCTGGAGCCTTTGGTATGAGAAGCCAGCGCGCTACCCGCTGGACTATCGAGGCCGGCACTTGAGCAAATTTTCAATGACATTGATAAAGTTACAGCCAGAAGTTAAGTAGAAGAAGTCCTTGGAATAACTAAAGGAGGAAGGTTTACGCAAAGTCGACACACCTAGGAACTTGTTAAAACTGTTTCTCAACAACATGGATGAATCTATAGAGGCGGAGAAAGCAAAGAAAAGTAATAAAGTAATGAAAATGTCTATAGAAGCAGAAAGTAAGACAGAAGTAGCTCAATTACAGCTTGAAAAGAGCAGTAATTGAGATGGAGAAATTGTCTGTAAGCCAGTGAGAGCCTATAGAGTAGTATTGACATGGATAAAGCTACAGCTAAAAATTAAGTAAAGAAGTTCTATCACCGCTTCGTATAATGGAATGAAATGAGTTCTTCATAAAGCAGAAACATTTACGGACTTGTTGAAGGTGTAGTTTAAAAACATTGATGAAGCTCTGAAGTCGAAGAAAGTAGCAGGAAAAGGTAGTAAAAGAAAGCAATAGTAGAAAGTAGAAGGAGAAATCAGAAGAAGCTGCCTTTTGAGAGAAGATTTCATAAAGCAGAAACATCTACGGACTGATTGATGAAGCTTTGAAGTAAAAGAAAGTAGCAGGAAAAGGTAGTAACAGAATGCAATAGTAGAAAATAGAAGGAGAAATTAGAAGAAGCTGCCTATTGAGAGAAAATTTCATAAAGCAGAAACATTTACGGACTTGTTGAAGATGTAGTTTGAAAACATTGATAAAGTTCTTAGGTAGAAGAAAGCAGTAGGAAAAAGTAGTAAAAGAAAGCAGAAATAGAAAGTAGAAGGAGAAACAAGAAGAAGTGAAGTGAAGATTTTATCAATCTTTCCAGTAAATCAGAGACGCTTTGAGAAAAGTATTGAAACTGTGTTGAAACGATAGGAATGAAGATCCAACTAAGGACTCTTAAAACTTTTAGTAACTTGTTTTAGCTCGTTGACGAACTGGAATTCCTTGGAGACAAGCATTAAGGAGGCCCAAAATCATATAACTGTTGATAGTGACCAATTTAGAGTGAAATCTTTCTCGAAACTTCCACTTCGACACTTCTTCATACCAAAGTGAATATAAATGATGAAATGTGTTAGCAATTCTCATGCAACATCTTAGATCGCCCAGCTAACGATGCCTTTTTTGGTTGTTCTCAACCTCTCTTTCTCCCCTACTTTCACTTAACTTTTAGAGCGGAATTTTTTGTCTGGTTAACAGTTAGAAATGCCTCGATTGCCTGACGGATAAGCCGAATGCATAGCAAATTGTCGGTAATTAATGTCAAATAAATGGCTAATCTGCTGTCAAAGCGACAGTGCAGCTGTCACTCTTTTGTGCTTATCCTCGAAATCTAAGTCGATAACGTAAAGTGCGACTTTGCCAAAAGTGACGCAGCCCAAAAACAATGCCAACAGCTGAGCGTTGAGCAATGCACAAACTCATCAGAGCGAAATCAATTAAATTGCCATCAGGACGCGCCGGCGCTGGCGCTGGCGCCCAACACTCGTTGTGTCGAGTTAAAAATTAAATTTGCCTGAAATTCGCTTTTAATTGGGCGCATGATGAAGCGTTTGTGTCAGCGGGCCAGCGCACAAATGTGCCCGACGCGTTGTCAAGTCAAGTGTCGAAACGGAAGCTTAAGAAAGCGGCGAGCGGTAGCGCGTGGACGGCACATGCAATGTGGGCGTAACCAAACGCTTTGACATTTGCATGACGCGCGGCATTTCGCAATGTGTTGACGCCACAGCGTGCAATGGCGTTGGCATGGGCACAGCGCTAGTGGTGGCACTCGGTGACACTCGGCCGCAGCTGCCGCGTAGGGGTGCGTTGCGCAGCAAATGGTCGCTTTCGACAACCGCCAAAACTAATTTCCTGATTGGCACTGCTGCACCACGATTTTGTGGTTGGCATTGTTGATTTTGTGCGGCCGACGTTGTTGCAACATCATTGCGGCGGCAATGCGAACGCCTTCAATTAGTGCGCTGCGCCGCACATTTGTGTTGCACGTTTACGCTTCATCACTTTGGCTAATTTGCTGTAGTGCAACGCGGCCAACGGTGCGCTCATCGTTCACTTGTCCAGTCCGTTCGTCTGTCTGCCGCTCGGTCTGAGGCTGTGCGACCTCGTCGGCAGCAGCAACAGCAATCAACCGATCGCTAATGATGTTGGCCGATACTGTTGCTGTAGTAGCAGTTGTTGTTGTTGTTGCACTACCTGATGGAGATGTAAATTTGCAATATTACAAATGAATGCAACGGCAAAACGGCAGCAATTGATCGCAATCAACATCAGCGGCCGCGTAGGCTGTGGCCGCTACAGTCGACCGCCAGTGCGTACCTGCGGCAGCAAACAGCATCCGTCTGCACGCTCCATCCATTCACAGTCGCCTGCTCACTCACACACACTCAGTCAGTCAGTCAGTCACTCGCACCCCCCAGTCGGGCAGCAGTTACGCGCTTCAGTGATCTTCTGGCCACCGCAAGTGATCTTGTGCTGCCCGCAATGCTGAATTGCTGCCAATGCTGTTCTTTGTTGTTGTTGCATGCAAATGCAAACATGATTGCGCGATTAAGCGAATGCAACTTTAACCTTCATTTAAATGTGCGCCAACTGATTGACATCAATCCATCGTCAGTTCGATACAGCAATCGATCGACTGGGACGTTCAGCTGAACTGTTCTGTCCGGTAGATCGATCGCTCAAAAATTAGCGCAGCGCAGCACATTTTAGTGCTGCTGTAAAATGCTGAATGCATTTGTTGCTGCAGTCTTTGTTGGCGCATTAAAGTTTCATGAATGAAGTTTGCTGGGTAAATTGCAGCGGTTTTCCATGAATGGCATTGCCGTGATTGCCATTGGTCAGCTGCGATGTTGAGTGGTCTGCTTGTTGTTTGGTTGATTTGTTTGTTTGTTGATTTGTTTGGTTGATCTGTTTGTTTGTTGATTTGTTGGCACTTTAAATGGGAGATTACGACGATTAAGGGCGCTAAACGGTGGAATGGAAAATTGCGGTTTTCGGTGAGAACTTTACTAAATTTACTAGCTTTCCGTGGTGGCAACCACTGAAAAAAAACAAAAACGTTGAGTGGAAATGTTGCATTGAAAAGTTGGATAGTCAAGTGATCTCGTCGTACTAGGCGATATTAATATAGTTTTGTTGCTAAAGATTGATATTTTCAAATCAAATGGATGGTATCAAATGGACTGTAACTGTTTGTAACTTTCAAGACTAAAATATGTCAGTGAGGTCCTTTCAAAGATGTACCCCTCAAGTTTTCTAACGAATCCTTTTGGAAAAGTTTTGGATCTTGGTTTTAGTATAATATATCAAAATGTTTCCTTCAATTTTTCGCTTCATTGATTTTGTATCTTTTTATTATTTCAAATACTGATACTCAAAAAAATTTGAATATTTGTTCTTCATTAGAGTTGAAGCTTCCGCCGTTTTTTTGTAACTTTCGAATCAATAAAGTTAGAATAATTAATTAATAATTAATTTTGACACGTGATCGAAGAGATTTTGAGTTTTAATATACTTACTTTTCAAGAAAATCCTATATAAATTTACAAAGATATAAAGGATTAAAATTTTCAAATGACCTTTTTCATATCCTTTTTTTATAAATAGATAAAAATAATTTTTTTTTTAATTCTTGAGCTTTTCCTCTTTTATTTCATATACATATCGCCATATTCTAACGAGGTTAAGTATTTTTTATATATTTTTATTTTTTATCACCTTCAAAATTTTAAAGTCCTTTTAAAAGGACAAAGGATGTAGAAATGAAAAACTGAGTACGTAGTATTACTATATTTGGTCTCTAGTTTCACGCACATATGGATTTTTGTCGGTGTGAAAAATGCTGCCGCACGGTGTTGTACTACTTATTATTACCTACTGAAACTTGTTGGTCCTGGAAGTTCAAGAAAATTTATTCACAAAGTGACAAGTTTTTTCTTTCATTTGGTGCCTATATCTTCATCATTGCAGAGCCGCAAAAATGAAAAAAAAACTTTTAATTGTGTATGTCCTTGAACTTTAAAGTGCCTTTAAAAGGACAACGGATCAGAAAATTTAAAACTGAGTATGCCATGTTACTATCATTGACCTCTAGTTTCACGCCTATATATTCTTTTGGATGGGTCAAAAGTACTGTTGCACGGTGTAATAACATTGCAGTCAGTTGTTCCATTTCCTGAACCAGAGTTCTTTTAAATGATTTTATTTAAATATGTATGTCAAAGCAAATATATATATTTGGGTATCAAATTAAAGACGAAAATTGTGGCCTTTTGTATAAATTCTTGGTTTAAAACTTTCAGAACCAAAAGATGCCAGTAATACTAGGCAAAAGATTATTCACAGATCCTTTTGAAAAAAAGTATATGTTTCAAATATAAGTCTGTCTTATCATATTTCTGAAATTCGTTCTTCTAGTTTTATTGGTTCAGAGTAAAATTATTTACAGAACAAGAAATGAGTGCACAGAGAAACTCACTTAGAACAGTAAACTCTCAATAACTGTGATGCAAACACAAATCACAAGTTTTAGTGTCTTGGAAGAAACGACCAGCAATTTTGTTAACGTCGAACTATGCGGAAAACCGTAGACACTGCAGTGCTCGAAGCAGGACTCGTTAAGATTGTTAGGCAGGTTATGTCAATGGGTCACAGGCCTCAGTAGTGTTGGTGTCAAAATGAAAACTTTACTTTATGAAAACGATTACGATGTGCTGAGCTGACTTCCGTTTGCGTTGTGGTTAAAGTCTCTTGAAATTACAAATCAACAGCGCCGTCAAGTTCCAAAACGAATGCCGAACTCGGTGCTCATTAAGCGCGGCTGCTACTGCGACTGCGACGGGAGGAAACACTTAATGCAGCGCGCGCAGTTGCAACATGTTGCACAAACACTTGCAACGATGCACAACGAGTGTGGTGCATTGTGTACATTTGTGGCCAGCGGAGAGCAGTAACGCACAGATGCCGAATCTGCCAGACAGTTGTGATGGGTTTTTCGCTTTCGTATGCTGCAAGTGTGCGTCACGTGCAGAGCCAATATAACAACAACGATCGGCAGCGAGTATTGGCGACTGCAACGTTGCCATTGCGGCGTGTTTTGGCCGCAGTGCTGCTACGCTTTCGTGTTGGTGCTGGCGTGGCGTTTGCGCTTTTGGTGATTCGTCAAAATTGCTGTTGCCACTGTGCGGCTGTGTGGTTGTTATTGTTGTTGTATTGTTGCTGCTGCTGCTTGGTAGCGTTCAGCCTGAGTTATGATCATTGCTGTACGATCTTTATGTGTGCAGTGAATATGAGATGTATGTACGTTGTTGTTGTTGTTGCAGCAGCAAGAATCCTTAGCAACAATAACAACGGCAAGACAATACAACAACCGAAAAAGTATCAAAGACCGATAAAACTTTAAATTGTTTGTGTCGACCATAAAGTAAAATCGTTGATTGCCTGTTGATTGGCACTTCTTGTGTCTCGTATTGTTGCTGCTTGTGTTGTTGTAAAGCTTCGTCCTATTGCTTTCGAACGATTTAGTGCGAATTGCATTATTGTTGTAGGTTTTTGGCGCTGTTGTTGCTGATCGATATCACTTTTCGTTAAACTGTTGTTTTGATTGTTTGTTGGTTGGTTGGTGGAGCCTTTGTTAAGTTTTTATTGCTGCTTTTATTGTTTTTGCTAATGAGGTGGTTTATGCTTAATTGGTTCATAATACCCGAGAGCGTTCAATCAATGTATGTGTGGATTTTGATTTTGCACATAACCTCAAAGTTTAAGATTCGATTTTCAGGTTATGAAACGTAAATGAAAAGAAGGATTTTCAAAGCGCATAATTACCGAATTATGGCCCTTGAAAGCGATTCCAATTATTTGGAAAGAAGAATGAAAGATTTGTAGTTGAAGTTTTAAAGTCCTCAGATAAATGAAGAAAGGCAGGTTTAGATAAATGAAGAATGAAGGATTTCTAGTTCAAGTTTCTGAAGCTTTAAGGGTTCAGGTAAATGACGAGTGAATGATTTCGAGTTCAAGTTTCTATATGTGAAGTCACAAGGGATCAGGTGTTATCAGGATCAGATAAATAAAGAATGAAGGATTCCTAGTTCAAGTTTCTAGAGTCCTATTTATGAAGCCACAAGGGATCAGGTGTTATCAGGATCAGGTAAAAATCCAACGCTGAAAAATCGAGTATTGATACAAATGAGATCTTGAAATGTATTTGAGTTATGGGAAAACCCTAAATACGACCATCAAAGATCATGAAAGAGTTACTGTATTTTGGGAAACTGCTGCTGTGTTGTTGTTTGTGGCTATGAGATTCAGATTTTTTCCAATTCAGAGTAGCTGGATCAGAAAGAAGGTCAGACTTAGAGGAAGTTTAATAAAAATAATTTGTGAGCTTTTGACTAGAATCTGCATATGTCATACTTAAGTGTTGGGTTCAATTCCCATTCAGAGATTTTTTTATATTCGAACGGATAGAAACAAAATCACACGGTTTTAAGGTCACTTCAGAACCAACTCTCTCTCATAAATCAATAATTTTCTTCATAAGACTTGAGTCTACAGTAATTGCACATGCAAAGCTCAGCTCGTAGTATTCATGCGACTTGGTGTTGCTATTTGCCACGCTGACTGAGAAGTCCTACCTGACTTGTCCTATCCACCTGACTTCCACATTCCATATTCATTGAGAAACACTGGGCCACAACTACTTCCGTGGCACAAGTGACAAAGCGACCAGAAAGGGAATCATTCATATTCAGGCAAACTGCGTTACGATACAAATGCGAAATCGACTCACGACTGTGTTGACAACGGACAAAATATGTAATCGCTACACTTCAATCTGCAATTACGCGTGTAGCTGGTTGGACTGGATGACTGGATGGTCGAAAAGTGGCCGGCCCGGACGACTGATTGTAATCGAAACAACAAAGCAACAAATTAAAGGAGCCACACAGCGTAGAAAGCGTAGCGATCGCGAGGCAGCCAGGCGCGCTGTCTGTCCGACACTGACGGCTACGTTCGTCTGTCTGCCGATTGCACCGGCAGCCGGGTGAAGGAAGCGCGCTATCAGACGCGTAGAAGACTTCACTGTGATATGCATCGACAGCCAACGCGACGATGGTTAACGTACGTAGGCTGGCTGGAAATGCTGGCAAGTGGCAACACTGGCGGCCAGTGGTGGTAAACGCTTTTTAAAATATTTATTTATGCAATTATTTTGCAAGTAGCTTAAATAAATAAATAAATGAAACGAAATGAAATAAAATTGCACCAGCCAAATGTTGCAACAACACAAATAACAAGAACAACATAAACACACAAGCACCAAGGCAAGGCAAGCAACAACAACAATACGAGGACGTTGGCTTGAGGCAACGGCTGCGGCTGGCTGGTTGGTTGGTTGGCTGTCTGTCTGTCTGACTGGCTCGGCTTGACTGACTTGGCGGGTAGTAAATTAAAATTTAAATTTATGCCATTTGCTGAAACGGCTGATGGATGCGGAAGATGAAGTATGGCCGAGGAAGCGGTGGACGCGAAGAAGCAGCAGCAGCAGCAGCAACGGTGGTAACGAGAAAATAAAACGGCGGCAGTCAACGCGTGTGCAATGCGCTCAGCTGGAAGCGCTGGCGCACTTGCTGGGCTGCGGCCGGTGTACGGAATGCCGAATGTTGGCAGCAATTAGAAGCACTGTGTGGGTTAAGTGGCGGCAATCATTATTCGCATGCTTGCAACTTGCAACTAACCTCAAATTGTGCGAATTGGCAGCGGCTGTCATTGCTGCGGCGGCGCAATGGTGAACAAGGTTTTTGTTTTTGTGTGGGGCTAATGGCCGATAATGGGGATGATTTGGTATTGAGACACAAGTACGAGCAAACAGGTGCGCGGCTTGTTGTTGCTTTCTTATATTTTTCTGCTCTTATGAAGTGGTTTTATTTTTCAATAAAATAATTTGTAACTTGCAAATTAATCCAATTAAACCATAAACCATAAACTTTAGTGTAAATGCTGCTGTCAGTTTTATTGTAAAGTTGCCTTAGAAGCATTTAAGCAGTTTTTTTTTTGTATTGGCCATTTGAAATTTGCATGGCTAACAATGTCATAATTTTGTTGCATGTATGTTGTTGCTGGCAATTATTGACACGATTTTGTATATCGAGATAAAAATGAGCAAAAATCGACTAGTTGCAATTAGTAGTTAATTACATACTTTTAATTTCACATAATAAAAATTACTATGTATGTAAAGACTTTAGACTTGAACAAATAAATTATCTTGCGGCGTAATCAACTCAACTTAGTTAACTGTTGTTAACTGGTTGCATGGTGCAGTTTGTGGGAAAACTGCCAGCAACATTTCCATATGGCCGACATCACTTGAACTACAATTTACACTCAAAGCAAGTGCACGGTAACTTGGCACTTTAAGTTGATGGTTTTTAATGCAGTTTAATAAATTAAACATCGATTTGGAGACAACATTTGTACGTTGAAATGAACAACATTGAAGGCACTCAACTAGAGTAAAGTTCTTCACCTTTGTGTCCAAGCAAATCTGGCTGTTTGATTACTCATTGGCAGTAGTGGCCATTCTGCTACTCGCGAGTAGCTTAATCTAACAAATTAATCGATAAGGATGGTTTGGGCATTTGAAATGAACTAAATTAAATGAACTTAACTAGAGTTGAGTTCATCACAGCTGTTTCTGCGACTGTTTGATGTCTCTATGGCAGTGAAGGCCGTTTTGCTACTCGGGAGTTGATTTTTCAGGAGATCAAGAATCATCTCAAATATAAACTCTGACGCAAATAATGATCTAACTTGAATAAATCTGCGAGTGACCTTTTTTTGAAATTAATACATATTTTGTATATAACCGTTTGTGCAAAAATTTATGAAGAACAACGGTGACTAGCTAGCAGAAATATTCATGGTTAGCTTACGAATTTTATAATCAATGGTAAAGTTAGGTTATGGTGGCTGCCTCTGCAATTTTTCTTTCATATTTGTAGATTTTGCCATTGCCTGCCAAGAGTGATTCATGTAAATCTCATCTGCTTCATGTGGATAGCAATAGAAGTTGACGAGCGTTTCACCAGCCCGAGCTGGGATTCGAACCTAGGGCCTCTGGTATGAGAAGCCAGTGCGCTACCCACTGAGCTATGGAGGCCGGCATTTAATAACCCATACAAGACCGGAATTCATAGATCGGAATGGTTAAATATTTATACTCTGTTTAATTTTTTGAAATAATTCAGAAATGACTAAAAATTTCAACTAAAATCATTTCGGCAACAATTATCTCTCAAGTTTGAACTGTATTTGTTTGAAGTGTAATGTGGTTTTTGTTTTTTAACTTTGAAGTACGAACATTTTTCCTCTTTGCTAGTTAGCATAGTTAGAGCCAACTCGAGATTATGCGCCATTGTTGCTAACAAAAAAATGCAAATGAAGTGTTAATACAGTTTGTTGCTCAAATGTCACTTTGATTTATAGTGATCGACGGTGTTGAACGGTTTGCTGATTTGATAGCTCAGCGCTGTGATTAGCATTAGTGGTTTCAGCCCACTGTTGCAACGGACAGTTGGTATGGGAACAAATCTTATTTGTTCATTTAAATATTAAAATTATATAATAAAAAAAAACAAATCTTATTTGTCCATTTAATGATTAAATTTATATAATTAAGCAAATAATTTCAAATATTGCAATATTTCTCTATGTTGACTCTCTCAGGTTTCTTGCTACATAAATGAAATACAGGGTGTCCCATTATGTTCCGATTAAGTATGGAATATGGCTTTGATCACAGACCTTTGTTCTTTTCTGATTTTTGAAAACATTTTGACAAAGATTTGTCAAAGATTTGTCTAGGAATTGTTTGTGTTTAATACGCATAGATCATAGATTTAACAAAAATCCAAAGAAAGAAATCGCATGACCTTAAATTGGACAACCTTGTTGACCAGTTAACGTTGGAATTTCGGAGATTGGAGATGATTCGGTTTGAAAATCGTTGCTCCAATAAATCGATTGTTTTGAAAACCCAACGCGTCCTTTTCTTATGTAGCACTCTGTTTCTCATAAACGGAACAATCGTAGACAACAGCTGTGAAATTTCAGATCTGCCACTAGCACAGAAAATAAATGCCAAAAATTTCAAACGTGTGTTTTTATAATGAAAAAGTAAAGTACTGCACCTTTCTAAGTTTTTTAAATGAAAATAAGTAAACATTTTATTCGCTTTAAAAATATATTATTTCTATATATATTTATATATTATATTTATTGTTTATTTATTTATTTATTCGCTTTTACAAAACTTTTCCAAAGTCTACGATACTAAAAAGATCATTGGGATCATTTTGATGGTTTTTCATTTTTAAATATCTGCATTTTCTTTAGCATTTCTATCAACTTTTGCTTTGGTGACTTTTCTATTTTTATATTGAAAACTGTTTTATATTTTTTACAAATTTATTTTGTGAAAACTTAGCCAAATACGATGTGTACTTTTCGAGATATCAATGGATATGATATGTGGTCTTTGTAGGTATGGCAACCTTGGCGGTCTTTCTAGTGTTAAATTTCTTTAACAGAAAAATATTCACTGGACTGAACTTTGTTCGAGCGTTCATTTCTAGTCCTTTTTCCTAAATGGTTACCAAGCACTCTTCCCACTACGAACATTGAAACAGTGAACTGGCCAATTATCAAAAAGTCTTCACACTTTCTACTTCCTCATGTGTTCTATTTAAGCTTTTGTCTTCATATATTACCGGAAACGGAAAACTGCAACCAATCTAATTAAATGTATGTGGCTTGATTTCGGCCTCTTTGCGTATAACAGGGTTGCTTACATTTAAAACTAGAATGTCCTAGGGTTCAAAATTACATTATTGAGGTATTTTTTCTATTTTCTATTCCATTGCATTCTAAAAGATAATCTTCCATGATTTGGACTATTTTTTCAAACCATTGTACACTCAAAATGTATGCAATAAACAGATATTCGGAGGATTTGAACCCCCAAAAACCTTCCTTAGTTAGTGTCCAGCACTCTAGTGTTAACTCAAAATTCTTTGTTTGAGGTTAGATCGAATCTAGCTTTTGAGTTTCTAGCTGCAAGTCTGCCCATTTTCAATACTTTCACAATACCCAAATGGAGTCCATGAAAACAGTTGACTTCCACAATGAGCGCCTCACGGCCAATAATCTAACCTTCAACAGTGTGCACTCTACAGTAGCCATTTGAACTCTACAGTGGGCCATGATGAGTTGTTATCTGTAAAATTAATAATACCAATTTTTCTAATTGTTTGCCTGCCCCAAATAAATGGCACAGTCGCACCGAGCGTCGTCGTCGTAGACGTCGCCTGTCTACGCGCCACGACAGGATTTGTGCGCACAGCTCAGTTCAGCTTGGCGTGGTTTGGTTTGGCGCGGCGCGGCGCGGCTCATCTCATTGCTTTAAGTGGTTTCTTTATTTGAGCGCATTAATTTGGCAAATATGAGCAATGAGACGTTGTCGAGGTCGTTGCTGGCATTGGGGTTGGGACAGACAACGACTCGCGTTGTGGCATTTCGTTTCATGAAAGCGATTTGTGCGCCCCGCATTTTTTCTGGATTTGCTCTTTTTTCCCCGATTTGTTTTTGGTGCAGGCCGCCAACGCTACTTTTTGGGCGACCACATAACCGCAGGCAACATTCCAACGCCAGCGCTCTGCCCTTAGCCCGAAGAAAGGAGAACCAAACCTGTGTGACGAAATAAACGAAAAAGGCTCGGCGTGCGGCAAAATGTATGAATCACAGTAGAGAAGTTGCGCAAAAAAAAAAAAATGGCCAAGAAAAGGATTTATTGTGGCAGACACTGGGAGGCGCAAAAACACAGGGCGCACAGTTTTTTGTTGTTGTTTTTGGAGCGACGGTAGCGCTTTTGTGCTCCCTTTCGCGCCGTCTTTCAAACACGCCACAACCGCCTGCGGCCTGTGGCAGTCAATGGGAAGGCGTTCATATGTGGCATTTATGGTTGCACATCATTTCGGCAGCGGCAAATTGTCGCGCTGATTTCTGCCGCCAATAAAGCGGCGAGTCAGTAGTTGGCCGCAAATTAATGCCAATCGAAAATGATAAAAATTGTTGACGAAAAAGATTTAATGCAATTTTTGTTTAAATTTGAAATGAACTAAATTTGAATCAGAAATAGAGAGAGACAACTGATCAAAGTAATGAAATCGCTGAAAGTTACAGCCAGTGTTGCCAGTTTGGCGAATTTAAATGTGAACTTTAGTTATTAGTTCATGAACACTGGGATCTCTGGAGTGAAGTTTCAAAAACAAACATTGCAACATGACATTTTTAAGACGTTATAATTGCATAAAGAATGATAATGAATAATAGTAGTAATGAATAATAATAATAATTAATGAATTATTATACTCGAATTTGCAATGAAGAGTTTCCGTTCAACTACTTTATTGTAAATGTATAACTAAACTAACTAACTAAATAACAATAACTAAATTCAGCTTAAAATGTGATTAGTAGTGTCCGACCGAAAGTGGATTTTTGGCCAAAGCCGAATACTTATAAAAAATCTTTTGAGGAAACAAAACTGATCAAATTCTTCTTCTTTATTTATACATTTCTTTGTTTCACCTAGTTTTAGTAAAATAAAAAACAGTCTTAGAGTTCAGTTTTTAACAAAAACAATAAAACTTATCAATTCAACTGACATACATAAGAAGATTTTTGTAGCATAAATTGAAGAAATAAAATTGAAGAAAATTCTTAAAAACACAATTTAGCTGGCTGTCTGAAACCTTCGGCTAAAGTATTCGATTTCGATTTAAAATTGGCCGAATAGGCCGAATACCGAAGCAGAATATTCGGTCGGACACTAGCGATTAGATACTTAAAGATGGCAAATTGCTTGAAATTTACTTACAATTTACATATTTAGCAAATCAATAAAAAAAATTAACTTCTAATCATCCTTAACCTCAAATTTTGATTGAAAGTAACAACAGCCATTTTGTTCGTTGACACTTCGCTCCATTTGGTCAAATTAATATGGCCGACAACAATTTCCGGCAACGAGTGCATGTAAATTTTCATATTACCCTGACTGCACTTAAGTATGAAATGCATTGGTGCTGTATGTGTTGTTGTTGTTGCTGGCAACCCCTCACCAAACTGCAGCTGCGACAAGTAGGCCGAACTGGGCAGTGGTCAACGCGAACACACGAGGTGATGTAATTATGGATGTACTTGTGCTAATGACAAGCCCCCAAACAGCAACAAGAACAACAAAAACAAGGACTGCAAACACAATAACAACAACAAATAGTAAGCAATACAACGAGAAATTGAGCGAAAACAAGCGGCAAGTGTTCAACGCATAATGGTTAAGGTAACAAAGTTGGTTGTCAGATTGGCATTGTTGTTGTTGTTGTTGCAAGTTGTTGCAGCGCGCACATTGAACAGTTGGCCGCAAGACTGCGACTGGAAAAGGGCGAATGTTGCAGTGAAAAAGTAACCAAGCGACAGGGTGGCCATTGATAGGGTTTCTTTGTTGTTGTTGTTGTTATAAGGCAACTTTGCCTTAGCGACTGCAATTAATGTGCTCGCAGTCTGACTTGCTTGGCGCGTAGGCTGGCTGATGAAAAATGGGCGTACACCGTTGCGCTTTGTAATGACTTAACCTCACTTTAAATCGAGTTGTGCGAATTGTGCGCATATGTAAGGGGTGGCTATAAAGTACACCGAATCCTTTACTTGACTGCGAAAATTGCCCAAATCTCACCTTGTTGTTGTTATTGTTGTTGTCTTATTATGCCGATTGTTGCTGGCGCTGGCTTTTGACGCTTTTTGCTGCTTTTGTCTTCGCTCGTTGCTGTTGTTGTTGTTGACATTTTTAATCTGTATTTAATCAGCACAATCTCGAGACGAAAAGGCGCTTTTACTTGTTTGTATGTATGTAAGTATGTGTAAAAGGCGTATTGCGGCGGCCATGCTTCGTCGGCTACTGGCTGCACATCTCAATGCGGTGACTGGTGTTTACGCATCGCATTAGCATAAAATGTTTATTAAGATAACAAAGCGTCTTCGTTGTAAATTAGCCAAAAGTACTTTTGGTGTATTGTTGTTGTTGTTGTTGCTGATGTTTCTTTTGGCGCCCGTTTATCCTTTGAGCCGATTAAGTGCCAAGAACACACAAGCAGACACAAAGCCCAGAAGTCAGTTGTACGGTTGGTGTTATTATTGCAAGAAGCAAGCAAAGGCGAACACGCTATGAGACATCTATGGTGACTTGTAGTGATCGGTACAGTATGAGCAGAACTTAGTAGATGAGTCTACAGTAGGTAATGGACTTTGTTACATAGTTTTGAAGACGCTCGAGAAGGTGCAAAGGGCTTTAACTCCTGTTTGTGTTAAATTGTTTCTCTACTGCAACTAACTTTTGAGCTCATTCACTGCATAAATCTTTAGTCAATTCTCTGCCTATGCCGGTTGTAGTTCACATTCGAACAGCAAAAGGATTGAGGCGACTGACTTACGATGTGTTTACATTTGGCAAACATGCGTGCATACACACATTATTCTGAATATATGTGTGTGTGTGTGTAAATTTATAGCCATTTATTCCTTGCAGCTTTTGGCAGCCGTTTTGTAATTAAAAGGACATTTACACCTTTGCCAACGCAACAAACTTAAATCAATGATAAGTGTGACAATAAAAAACATCAACGCCAAAGCAAACAGTTGACATTTGAGCGTTAAGCCTGAAGAATAGTGGCCGCTCCAGCGTTGGTTGGCTGACAATGGCGAGTGTCAACGCTTTGTTAAATGGCCAGCGCAGCTCTTAAAATGTAATTTGTTAGTGGCAGCGAGCGGCAAATGCGGGCGCGCTGGTACCGCTTGGCTGGTAACGCTCATTCTTTATTTCCGCTGACATTTCCGTTTCCGCTGTGCCAGCTTCCTGCTGCCCATTCGCGCCAAGTGGAAATAAAGTGTCATTAGCATTGATTAATTCGTCGCATGATTTACATACGAAAACAATCAATCACGAAAAATGCGACACTGTACAATTTTATTTTCTTCGTCGCGTCTTTTTTTATTTGTGTGTGACTCTGTTGCTTTGGTTTTTGTCAGTCTCGACTTGAAGTGTTGCCTTCAAGTTTTAAGTTGCTCGCTTTAATTCCCTGCGCCCATTGCCGTTTCTTTCCTTTCTATCTCCCTCTCTCCATTTCCAGCTTCTTGCGCTATCGACGTGTGTCTGAGTTTATGCGGCGGTTGCATCGACAGCAACCTTTGAGTCATCAACATTAGGTGGCACAATCATCTGCCCGGCGTGCACATCATTAACAGCGCGGCGTGGCTGTCTGTCTCAATGACGACCGTGCTGACGGTTCATTGCTGGCTGTTTTTTTTTTAGGCGAGGAAGCGGCCTTTAATGTGAGTATGAGGAAATTTAGTTTTCTTAAAGACTTTGAATGGTTTTCGTTGCGGAAATTGAGCTCTTGTGTCAGTTGTGAACGGAAGAGTCGGTTATAGTTCCAGTCAGCAATAGCCCAATGTCTTAGTGCTGGTTCTAGTTCTAAGCGTATACTTAGCCAGCTGAGTCAAAGTCGAATCCAAGTAGCTTTTGAAACTTAAAACTTGGCTTTGACTTTAGATTCGCAGCACCCAAAGCTTACTACTTCTCGATTAGATAGAAAAAAGGATAAGTTGCCATGTTGAGAACATCACTAAGGCCATGTGTGTTACCACATTGGGGGTCTTCGGCTATGAGAGTCTCCCCATTTGTGAGAGCCAATTTGTGGCCCTGATGAATCTGTCGATGAATCTTGCTGGAATCTTTTCCAGGTCTGCTAATCAGCTCAAGGGCTGGTGACCCTCAAATTTAAAGCGCGTTTTCGCCAGCTCGGAAGATAGTAGAGGAGCTCTGCAACTATTGTAGAAACCCCTCTCTATTTGTAGTTTGTTCCATGAACCAGTATTCAGTTATGATTTCTATGACAATCCCATCCGAAGGTTTCTTTGAAGGATCAACTCACTGGATCAGCTCTGGTTCATCATTGAAAGAACTGTTCCCAGTCGCTGTAGCAATTCCGTTCTAGCATCCATTTCGTGTTGCCTACCTTTCCAGCATCAACCAAGGTTTAAGCACAGGTTTCATTATTTGTTTTTGTTCAGCCAAAAATAACAACAACTCTCCTATATATGGCCGCTCCCCATTGCAAGCATGGCAAGTAAACAATCGTCATAAGCCAAGCAATTCATCAGCGGCGAACGCGCACTGGAAATCTCCAATAAAACAATTTGCCCGTAGTATAAATTAGCAAACTGCAACAACAACAACAACAACAACAACAATAAGAACAACAACAAGCGCATTTAAGGCTGTCGAGTAGCAAATGGTACAGGGATATGGCATAATTAAGGCCATCAGCGTTAAGTATCCAGAAAACTAATGACACGCCACGCACCGGCGGCAATGAGCAGCAGCCGAAAGCTTCGAAGAATGAGTAGAAGGCGGCCAAAAGCCAATTGTCGCTGACCAGAGTGGGTTGGTGGGTGGGTGGCTGCGCGACAAATGGCAACTGTGCCGCTTTGCTTCACTCCCCGTCAACCATTACAATTTAGTTGGCAAGAGAGGCAAACAAAAAATAAACACAAAAGGTAACGCTTGCTTGCTTAAAATGCGAGACAGCCGGGATGCGTTGGCGTCACGCTCGCAGCGTCTGCCTGCCAAGCCACAAGGACAATAACCTTGACGCAAATTTCCACGTGGCCTGACAGCGACGAGCGTTAAAATTCAATTGAATTTTTGTGGTGAGTGGGCGGAAAGTGCGTTGCAGCTTCTAGAGTGTGTAGTACAATTGTTGTTGTTGCTGCTGCCACTGATGATGGTTTACTTAGGTGGTGTATTTTCAATTAATTCATTTGTCCTTCATTCATTTTCGTCATTGTTTGTATTGTTGTTGTTGCTGGCGTTATGCTCAGCTGCACTTTTGCGTCCTTTTTTTGGGGCACGGTGCCCTTCTCGTCTATTAGCATGAAACCACTTTATTACGTGATAAGCTAAACGCTAATGATAGGCAACGTCAATGCGTGTGTTGTTGTTGTTGTTACAAGTGATTGTTGTTGTCTATACGGTTTGTTTGAAACGCATGGCGGTTGTTTGGTGAAACTTAAAGCTGTTTAAATTTTGTTGTTTTAATGTGAAAAGTATTTATGAAGTTAGCTTAAAGTTTTAATGACGTAAAGGATTTGACGATTAGAAAAAAATTTGTTGTTAAATTAAATTAATAAATTATTTATTATTTAAAAAATTAACAAAATAAAAATTCCAAAAAAGAATGACAAACGAACGATAATACTTATTAGAAATAATTCATTAAATAGTTAATAATAATAATAAAACCTGAAAAGACATAAAAATAAAAATACATTAAAAAAATTTAAAATTAAAAACAAAAAAATTAAAATATCAGGTGTACAACTTTGCTTCCGCCGTTTTCCGATAGGTGGCTGTACCGGCTGAGGCTGGTTGAAATACATAGATGGTAATGCCTTTAAAGTGAGTGTGGACAGTGCCTAACGAATTGTCATCGCCGTTTCAGTGACAGTTGTTCTTGTTTTCGTATTATTCACGCTCGAAAATGTCCGTTTATGTGCCCAATTCTCGCCATTTGCGGGAAGTTTTACTTTTCTGTTACAATTCGAAAAAAAATGCAGCTGAAGCGCATCGAATGCTCTCAGAAACTTACGGTGATGCTGCTCTGAGTGAAAGAACGTGTCGGGAGTGGTTTCAACGTTTTAAAAATATCAAGAGCGACATGACAAAGTCATCCTCCAACACGACAATGCTCGGCCTCACGTCGCAAAAGTGGTCAAAAAGTACCTGGAAACGCTGAAATGGGAAGTCTTGCCCCACCCGCCGTATTCCCCAGATGTCGCCCCTTCTGACTTCCACCTATTCCGTTCGATGGCACACGGCCTGGCAGATCAACATTTTCAATCCTTCGAAGAATTGGAAAAATGGATTGCTTCATGGATAGCGTCAAAAGAGGACTCCTTTTTTCGAGCCGGGATCCGAAAATTGCCGGAAAGATGGGAGAAAGTTGTCGCTAGCGACGGACAATACTTTGAATAATACATCTGTAAGCACTTTTTCGCAATAAAGCTTTTAATTTTGGAAAAAAACGGCGGAAGCAAAGTTGTACACCTGATACATATGTAGGGTCAGATGGGGGAAATGTAAACAAGGGGTAAATGTAAACAGCGGTTATTTTATGCTTTTAAAATTAAATGCAACAGACCATGACCCAAAAAAATATTAATTTAACATGTCCTTAAACTGTCGCCGAACTTTCACGTCGGTGGCTTTCAAATATCAATGAAAGTTTTAGTCTTAAAGAGAACGTGTGTTCTAAAAGTGAAAATCACTTTTGTAAGTATTTTTTAATTTGTGTGTGAAAGTGCTTAAACTAAAATTCTTGTAATATTGTAACTTTGTTTATCAATCTTAGAGTGTAAGGAACTAAAATTGTTGCTGTCTTTCCTTAAATTTGTAATTATTTTGTTGTTTTTTTCGTGTTTACATTTCCCCCATAATTTTTAGCATGTGGGGTAAATGTAAACACTTTTTTGGGGTAAATGTAAACGTTTTTTTCTGAGAGCCTTCCCGGTTCGTATCATTTCCAGTGATCAGAATGCCACGAACGTATGTAAGGAAGAAGCCACTTGTAGAGTACGACATAAAATATGTAGAAAATGCTGCTAATGATACTATAAGTAAGGAAAAAAGCCAATTCCTAGACTTAAGCCAATGAAGTATAGTGAAGTTTTGACTTCTAACAAAGTTCTTAAGCGACTCAAGGAAAAAAGTCAAAAAGATAGCAAACAAAACCTCTAAGCCCAAGAGAAAGTCTGTTTTATAATCTAAAAACCGCTTCCATAGAAAACACGAACCAAAAGCACGAGTACAAAGGACTCTGCAAATGGAAAATACGTTGTCTATAAAGATGGTAGTGCATGGAATGAGAAGTTTGAAGTTGATGATGTAGATGAGAAGGAGGAGCTGGAATCCGTGGATCCAGCTAGGCTTACAAAAGGTAAATTTCTACTGATCAAGTTTAAGGGAGATAGCAGATTAACTATACTTTTCAAATACGTATGCGTTATACAACCCTACCAACAAAATGACGATATTGACAAAATCTCCTCAAAAGTGTGGGCACCTTGAAGAAACCTTGAAGAATACCTACCTAGATACCGAAGTCCCGAGTGTCTTAAGGGACCGAAAGCACTGTTTCCTTTTACCCCTGAATTCTAAAAATAATTTGGGAAATATAAACAACACCGGGGTAAATGTAAACACCACTCTTTTGCGCTTCGTTGGTTTTAAAGAGCGAGTTACTGATCACCAGTGCAATACCTGATGTTTTTTTTAAATAATGTTAATTTTCGAAAGTAGAAAAGGTGTCCTAAAAAGTATTTTTTTAGTTTTTTCAAAGTACTTGCGCAAAAAAAGCAAAAAGTGTTTACATTTCCCCCATCTGACCCTAGTAAAATAAAAAAAAATTATAATAAAATAAATAAAATAACATAAAATAAATAACATAAAATAAAAAACATAAACTAAAATAAGCTAAAATACAATAAATGAAATTATAATAAAATAAATAAGATAACATAAAATAAAAAACAAAATAAAATAAAATAAAATAAAAGAACATAAAATAAATAAAATAAAATAAAAAACATAAACTAAAATAAGCTAAAATACAATAAATTAAATTATAATAAAATAAATAAAATAACATAAAATAAAAATAAAATAAAATAAAATAAAATAAAATAAAATAAAATAAAATAAAATAAAATAAAATAAAATAAAATAAAATAAAACAAAATAGAATGAAATAGAATAGAATAAAATTGAATAAAATAAAATAAAATAAAATAAAATAAAATAAAATAAAATAAAAAACTAAAATAAAATAAAATAAAATAAAATAAAACAAAATAAAATAAAATAAAATAAAATAAAATAAAATAAAATAAAATAAAATAAAATAAAATAAAATAAAATAAAATAAAATAAAATAAAATACAATAAAATAAAATAAAATAGAATAAAATAAAATAAAATCGAATGAATAAATAAATAAAATATAAAAATAATAATAAAGTAATAGTACCTAATAGTAATAATTGTTTGTATTTTAAACAAATTTTAATTATATAATGATAAAAATAATTTTATTTTTTTATTTAAATTTAATTTTATATTTGCATTAATTATACAGATTTATTTAGTTATAAATAATTATAATTATATTTTGTTTTGATTAAAATTAAATAATGTAATTTTTTTGTTTTTATTTTAGTTTTAGTTTTTCTATTTTATTTTAAATGTAATTTGTATTTTTAATTTTATTATTTATATTATAAATATATTTATTTATATTATAAAAATAATTATTTATATTTAAATTTTTTACATTTATTATGCTGCTTTTTATTTAATTTTTATTTATTGTTGTTTTGATTTTATTTTGTTTAATTTTATTTTCACAACTTCAATCCTTATAAAGTTTAATTAACCCATTCAACACAGCTGTCTTTTTATTTATTCACCACTACAGGGTGTTTAGTAATAAATTCACAGAGCCTCATGCAACCCCTGTCGCTATTGTTATTTTTGCGCCAAACGTTTCTCCGTCCCTTCTTTATGCGTTTTACATTCTAATGAAGTTATCATATTCGCAATTTATTCATTTATGCCAGTTGTGAGTGTCTTGGCTGCAACAACACAAACGTTGTTGTCATAATTTTGAATTTTTGATAAGTCAAAATTCAGGTATTTATTTATGCCATCATAAACTTATCACTTGGCCAATCAATCAACACTCATCAAATTCACTGAAGGGAGTAGTTATGAGACATCACAACACACACACACACACAGACATGAAATGCTATCGTGAAATGAGGAACAAAGCTACATTGCTGCGAGCACAGAGGGATTTAGGCCAACTTGTAAAGGCGGAACACTTTCTTCGAACATAGTCTTTGACAGTGGGACTCCACAAGTTCACTTGACCCTTTCAGTCACAATGTCCAATATATTGGACTACAGCCCATACAATTCATACAGAATTTTCATGTCGGAAAGGGTTAAGCTCTGTTAGAGTTGGTCCATTTATTCCAGTTTGGGTAAATATTTTTACGATGACTGACTTCTTTTGGCCTCAACTGAATAACAAAGCTCTGTGTGACCAGTGGTTCCATCAAGACGGAGCTTTGTTTAGGTTGGATTGCAATGCCAACTCACTTCTCATGTCAACACCCGATTGTTGAGTTCCAGATTTGCATTCTCATCTCAATCCCAATGTAGCCCAAAGAAAACCAAGTCCAGCCAGAGCGAGTTTTCCCATCTTGGGACACATTGAGCAGCACATTCGAAGAACTGTTAAACTTTCCCATTCATTCGGCTATGTGACTACCGAAATGTTGGTCGTTTATTGATTTGCGGCCCTGACATGACATGGCTTAATTGTAAAACGCATTTGAGCGGCTCGGCGTTGAGCGTTGCGCTGTGTCAGGCGGCTGTCAGTGTCAGTGAGCTGAGTGGCAAATGCGAAAGAGGCGTGGCAGCATGTCCATAACGACTGCGAGAAGGGTTTTCGCGTTTGCTCGTTTGTTAATGATGCTTGGCTGTCGGCATAAAGCTTAAAGATGCGCTTACACTGTGCAACGGCGTCTTCGTGTTGCCACATTCGGTGGCGATTCATCAATCACACGGCGAAGCGGCAATGGAAAATGACAAACAATTCGCACTGATAATCTGGAAAAATGGTAGGTTGGAGTGAGAGGCAAACAAGAAAAAATCGACCAGAAAGTGGGTGTATTGAAGACATGAACTTTGAAGAAGGCTGCTGTGCTGTCCTGAGTGAATGCAAGTTTTTAATGAGAATTGTTGGGAGAAAATTTGCTGACTGCTTTAAAGATGTCTTGAATTCTTTATTTAACACTTCTTAGCCACTTGCTTAGAGCTTAAAATGTGCTGACTGCAAATGTTGCCGCCTTGAAACCAAATAAAATTGACCACAAGAAATGCTGCTATCGGCAATGGCCAACCAGTTCGGTCCTTTCGTATGTCCTTTCATGTTGCAATGGGGCGCAAAACTTTTCATATTAGCTGCTACAAGCTCAACACACATTCACACACACACACACATTTGTCTGTCGAACTAGCTGTGCAGTTTTTCTGGCTGTCACTGTTGACCACATGCGTTCAATAAGCGGCTTTAACTTTCTTGGAAAATCGCCTAAAAAATTTATAAGCCGCTTCGTGTGCCAGAAGACCGAAAGGAAGACCAGGCAGCGGCGTAGAAATCTGAATGCGTGCCCGCATGTCATTGGCAGACGGTCGAGCTGCTTGCGTCAGTGATTTATGGCCAATACGCAACAACACACACACACACACACACACACATTGCTCATACACATGCTTAGAGCCTGCGAAAAAATGTGCTGCTTATTGACCGCAAAGTATGCTTCGATTTGCTGGTTGATTTGCTTGCCCACAAAAAGTCGTTGTTTTTTTAGTTAAGTAAAATATTTTTATTATTATTATTTTTAAGTTGTTTGTCGGCGGCAACAGTTGCTTGCTAGCGTCAACTATTGCAAAATTGTTGCCCACACTTATCACGTTTCGCATGTCGACAGCAATTTTCGACACTTCTCCCGACTGCTGCTGACCAATGCGAGCGCAGCTGTTGCGTTGCGCATCGCTTTTCATTTTCGTTGCTGCAGCTGCTGCTTCATGAGCGTTGCTATTGTTGTTGTTGTCATGGCTGATTTCATAGTTGTGTCGTTATTGGCTTTTTGACCATTGTGGTCACGTTTGATAAGCGCAAATAATATGTAAGTAATACGAATTCATGATGTGGGGCCCAGTGCTCGGCGTGTTGTTGTTGTGGTTGACAGCATACGAAATGTTTTTTGTTTGGCTCCGTTCCATATCTTTGGACTTTTGTTATTGGTTTTATAAGACTTTTTATTCAATGTGTCTTGAAAAGAGATGAAAGACTTTTGTTCTGGCAGATGACTGATTTGTTTTTAGTACACAATTTTTATATTAATTTGAACAAATATTTTCATAATTTAAAAAGAACTTAATAAATGTTGATGCAGATATGTGGCAACTGACATATTTTGTCAATAGAATCGAAGTTTGTTGTGACACTGACACCTAAAAATTCGTATGGTTGCAACAGTCCATACTGAAATGATTATAATGGTAATTTGTTGTTGTAGTATTTTTTCTCTTTTGGTAAATTATAATAAGTTCGCCATTGGCATTTAATTGCAGACACAATTGGCTAATGGGGGATACGAGTATTTTTATAATTCAGCTGTTATCGGCAATCGTGAATACCGCTCGCTACAATTACAGTCAATCACGGCATTTTAGCTCATAAAAGGTCCATAAACAATATTACATCTCAAATGAAATGCGGAAAAAGTACTTTCGGAATTACAAATTTTGAATTCAGTTTACAGCAATTTGCTTGTTTCAGCCGTCGCACTATGGCCCAACGGCCGGCAAAATGTTGCAAAAATCAAAAATTTCATGAAATCGTTGAGATTCCAGGGATTACGAAAATGTAATAATTTAATAATTGATTGGCACGACAGCCCGCTTACGCGAGACTAAGGCCTAGCTTCCCGCAACCACCCGTGTTGTGCGTGTGAATTTTGTACGCGGGTGGAAGGGACCTACAGTTTTATGCCGGTTCCGAACGGCAGGTTGGGAGCTTTTTCATAGGCAATTTTTGCTCTCAGAGGTTTGCCATTTCCAGCTGAGAGGACAGCCACCGAAAGAGAAAACGAGTTTCCCGTTATTTTTTTTTAGGTGTTACTACATGCAGAATTCGATCTTGCGTCGCTCTGCATGCGACTCGTTGGACCGCGCACTAACCAACTGAGCCACGGCGGCTGCCTACGAAAATGTACTTTTCATTAAATTCGGATTAGTAGTTTGGGAGATAGAGCCGCTCAAAGTTGACAATTTTTCCACATCGGGAAAAATGTGTATTTTGTGGTTTTGTTTGTAATTTTTAAGATTGATTTGTATGTAAATGAAGCGACCAATCGGTAACTTGTTGGTTTTTTCTAAAAGGTACATACGTTAATTGGTAATATAATACAAATACGAAATGTTTGTTTTGTCTTAAAAGTTGTTCGATCTACCGATTGATCGATAAGTCTATATGTCGACCTTTTTTTCAACTTTGATCAAGAATAAAAAAAATATACCAAAAATAACCTCCGCGAAATTGAGGGTGGTTATTTATTATTAAATTATTTACCTAACTTCCAACACTCAGCTGCCGTTTTTTGCCGCTTTACCTTTTAAAGCAATAAAAGTGAAACAACCTCGGGTCGAAAAACACGCAAGTATTCGTAAAATCGCGCACATTTAGTACGTTCAAAAATCCACTATATCTATATATCTAATCACGCTCAAACGAACCAGCCGATTTCAATGAAGTTTGAGTCAGTTCAGGTTTGTGGGAAAAGAAAATTCCGTAAAATCTATTAGAAAGGTAGGAAAATCCATGTAATAGTTGACCGTGGATTCTGAAAATTTTTAGTCTATAACGTTGGAACCATAAGTCACACATCAATTAAATTCACTAAGAACTTACTGTTTAGTCATGTCCTTCGACAGAGAGAAAGGGGCGAGTATTGGACGAAGGGGCGTGGCACCACCCATACAAACCAAATCTTAATAATGGAATATCTTCGAAATTGTAAGGTGCACAGCATTGAAATTTTGTATTGTGTCGTCCCATAGATGAGTCATTCTACTGGTAAGATTTGATGGGCTTTGAGCAAGGGGCGTGGCACATTTTTTGTGACACAAATAGTTTGCTGACTTATAAGTCGCACAGCAATGAAACTAAGTACGAACCTACCATTTAATCATATCTTTCGACAGAGGTAATGGTGCGGGTTTTAAACAAGGGGGCGTGTCACCGCTCATTTAACTTAAATCCAGTTCAAGCGCAGTCTATTTCTTTTCCGAAACTTGGCAGTTTCGATTGCAGCCTCGATTGAGTTAATCAGAGAAGAAACTTACTCCTACGGTACATAAAATTTTAGCACATGGAAAGGATTTAATAGAATATCAGTGCTTACAAATAGGGGAATTGTTTGAAAAAACTCAAGAATGCAAACACTTGCAAAATATCACGAGCGAGTCTGTTCTGATCCAGTTATTTCATCTATGAGATCTGTAAGATCATAAAAAGAACTTACAGATACTTATAGCTTAGAAATGATTTCATTATTTGACATTCCTTTCAGTGTAAATAGTGATTTTGAAAAAATCTGACTTAAAAAAAAAATTTTTTTTTGTAAAAAATTACGTATGAATCAATGAATTATTAATTTATTAGAAAAAATATATAAAAAATGAATTTTTTTAATGCAAACAAAAAAGGACTTTCATTGTAGTAGTTTTAGTTTTAGTAAATCTAAACTTTGGCAACGAATTTTAAAGCCCCTGTTACTGTGGCACCCAGTTTTTATGCCCACATTAAAGCTGAGATAATACACTTTCAGATGCAGTTTAAATTTGTTATCTTTATTGGTTCAGAAGTTATGATTTTTGCAACGAAAAATGGCAAAACGAGCCATAGTGCGTCGTCGAATTTATCTGAGTGCGTCCAAGAACAACTAAAAGTTTATTGGGTGAAATAAGTTGGGGATTTTCAAAACTTGGGTAAAGCTTAGTAAAAAATAACTTAAAAAATAAAATAAGAAAAAGGCTAAAAAAACACTTTCGGAATTACACATTTTGACATTTTTTAAGCCAATTTGCTTGTTTTGAAATAATAAAAAACAAAACATTCAAATACAGTGGTATCTGGATATAGTGAACTAATTATTGCAAGGCCTGTTCACAGTATTGAGGTTGTTCACTATATCAAGGTTAACATTTTGGTTCAAAAACTCTTTTTATTTGCTCAAAAAACACTTTTTGTTTTTTGCTTACATTTTTTTTCAATATTTAGAGGCTCCATATCAAAATTTGGGTGTTCATTATATCGAGGTGTTCACTATATCCGGTGTTCACTATATTCAGACACGACGACTGTGTATGACTGATTTTTTGTTCTGTGAATAGAGCCGTGGAGTGAAAAGTTTGCTGCTCCTCAGGTTCTTCTATTAAAAAGTATTAAGAGTATTAAGGCCTTCAAGTTGAATTCAAGCTGAATCAAGCTGAATACTGTACTGGACTGTGAAGAATAAAGACTAAAATAAAGTTACACAAAACTACACTTCTTCTTCTTTTTCTTGACTGGCACGACAGCCCGATTACGAGACTAAGGCCTAGTTACCCGCAACCACCCGTGTTGTGCGTGTGAATTTTTGTTCAAGGTTGGAAGGGACCTACAGTTTTATGCCGATTCCGAACGGCGAGTTGGGAGCTTTTTCATAGGCAATGTTACTCTCAGAGGTTGTTGTTTTTCTTGTTTTCGGTGTTAACGCAACGGAGTATTGAACTCGCGGAGTCTTGACTCGCGGCCCAACGCACTAGCCAGCTGAGCTACGGCGGCTGCTATACAAAAACTATAAGGCCCGGAAAATCCCGCGCTCACTTAAGGGGGCCTTCCCGTTTTTCGGTTTCAAAAAATGGTTTTTTTTTTTTACAGAAATCGATTTATAAATACTATAACAATATGAAGCCAAAGTTTCATAATGAAATATGCAATAGTTTTGAAGTTATAGCCAAAAATGTTTCGGCGCGCACAGCCTCGCGTACGCTTTAAAAAAACTTTAATCGCGTTTTCCTCGAAACCATGTTTTTGTGAGGTTTCTTACACTTTTTTTCGGATCTAATGAACCGATTTGGATAAAACTGAATTTCACGTGTTCGCAAATGAATTCTCTATCGCACATCATAGGATTTTTTCAATATTGTGAAATTTCTATTTTTAACAACACTTTTAGTACCAAAATTTTCAAATTTGCGCCAAATTTCACCAAGTTGAAATTTTTCAAAAATCCTACGATGTGCGATAACTAAAACTATGTAATTAATGAAAATGATGGTCAATTTGATTTCAGATAAACCGTACCCGAGAAAAGTGTAAAAAACTGGGAGTATGTTTTCCAAACAAGGCAACATAAGTACTTGGCAAGCCGGCGGCCATTTTGTTTTTTTCAAAAAAAAAAATTTTTTTTCAACTCACTATTGTAACAACAAACAAAATAAAAAAGAATTACAACATTTTATCAAACTGTCTTTCCAAAATTAATTCTTGAAAAACACCTCATTTTTCGACGAAAAAACGGGAAAGCCCCCTTAACATATAATGGGGCTTAAAAAATTTCTTTATATAATTTTCCAAAAAAATAGTCTGTTTTAAAAACAAAATACATATAGTTTTGTGACATTAAATTTTTGGTAGCTACCGTGAAAGAGTAGCAAATTACAGGTTTTTGCTCTCGGACAAACCGAACATCGTGTGCTGTACTGACGACGCTCAGTGGCTGGTTCTGCCGACGCAGGTTGCAAAAATCAATTTTGTCATGTACGATTTGGGGGAAACTGTTATACTTTTTCGATAGGTAAATGCTTGGACCTAAGAAATCCGAAAACCTGAAATAAATTGGACATATATTTTTGCTTGTAGAGCCCCTCAAAGTTGAGCAATTTTTAGAGTGTGAAATAATATCAGCAATTTGCACTTTTCTGGGAAAGCTGAAGTTTTAAAATACGGAAAAGAGCAAATTAATATACACTTTTTGCACAAGTATCGTAAAAGAAGGCATTTGTAGTAAATGATTAAATACAGAAAAAAATGTGGGTTGTTGTTGTTGTCTTTTCATAAGCACTCACTTGAAGCACTGTTTTTATCACACTTTTTGAACTTTCGATAGACTTTTAAAAAAAGGCCATACTTGCCACGGTTCCGTCTTTGGGAAAATTGTTCACTAGTCTTCTGTGAGTACTGCCCTAAAGAGATCGGATGCCCGATTTTGCCCGACTGGATTTTACAGCGATTTTTCTGTGGCCACCTCGAGCAATTTCTTGCTTTTGCGTGCGTGCGTTCGAACAATTTTGTATTACTTTTCATTTTTTTAATGTATGTATTTTCATTAAATGTACAACTAAAACTCAACATTGATTCTCACATTATTCTTTTTTACAGAAAGCCGAACTTTGTCAAAGTATTACGTAGCATCCTGTATCTCGATTGAATTATTTTTTGGAATACAATAGCCTGATTATTTTCTAATCAAAATTTCCAATTATCTCTATTCGTTCAGAAGTTATGATTTTCGCAACCTAAAATGCCAAATTAAGCCACTGTGCGACGTCTTGGAACAGATTCGCCTTATCTCAAGGATTTACAGAATTATGATGATGTAGAAAAATAATGATATATTTTGAGGCATATGATATGGTGAAAACGATTGTCGTATGTCCTATTAAATTCAATGGAACATACGACATTCGTTTCTACGGCGACGAAATGCGAATACTGAATTGGGAGCTTTTTTTGCACATAGCAGTTGAGCGGTTGGTATTTGCCTCTTATTTTGCTGTACGATGAATTTTTCATCAAATCGATGACTACTAGACCATCGAAAATATCAATTTGAATTAAAAATCAATTACACAAAAAGTTACGTTATTAATGTGGTGTGGTTTGTCATACCCCAATGAACTTTAGCGGGATGTGATTGAAATCTGGTCACACTCAATTTGTTTTTGGATATCAAATTTGTATGGTTGGACTGTTATAAACAGCTACTAGAATACGATAGTGCTCACCGAAAACTGATATCCGTATTATTTACCACCACACCAATGCCGGGTTAAAGTTCCCCCCGAAGACTAAATATCTCGTCAGGGCTGATTGAGAATAATAAATACTAGAAACACGGAAACTTTACAGGTCTTTCATCTATAAAGTATTAAGAAAATTACTGGCAACTATCCCGGGATTCACTTCGAATAGTATGGCACAAGCAAACTTGAGATTATTTCATAAACTAAAGAAATACATATTTTTTTAATTTAAAACTTTTAATAATTTATGTAAAATGAAAGAAATTCTATGTTAATAAAACCCTTCACAACTCAACCAATACAAAGTTTGCTTTAATCGACAGTTTCACTTCTTTACTTCATGTTAATTGTCAATGTCAAAGGACGCAATATTCCCAGATCCTATCTCAATCTGAAGAGACGAGCATGGATACTCAAAATGTTTTGACTCATAACACTTTGATTTCGAGAAATATTTGTTTTTTTTTTTAACAATTTCGCGTCCAAAGTTCGCTTCCCATCTCTAACAAACACTTCACTAATTACACTCAGCCATCAATTATTGTAAATACAAAATATGTAAAATTGGTTGTAGCAACGTAGTAAAATGTTTCGATTTTTTTATTTTGCAGTTAGTTTCTAACAAACTGTGTGTTGAATTATTTCAGTTGTCAGACAACACTTTGCAATGAGTTCAATACAGTTTTGCGCTGTGTTCATCACTTGCTGCCTTTTTGTAAGTTTTCGTATTCGAATTATTTCACGGTTTTTCTATAACCATTTTTACAACTGGCTAGCCAGGAATTGCCGCCAAGGTTGAATTCACCAACATTGAGTGCCAAGTCGTTGACAAATCGTTCTGTCACTTTGAGTATTGTTTTCTGAAAGCGGTTAATCGCACTTACAAGTACCTCAGCGCGCGTGCAAAATTTCATTCAGATGACTTAGTGAGAAATATTTCGGTGAGATGGAAACATATATATGGTTGAATATATGCGTAATTTGTTCTTTCAGTTTGGAATTGCTCTCCTAAAGAAGGCCAACGGTTACAAACCGTTTCTGTACAATGTTACTATCGACGCTTGCCGCTATCTGAAGTTCCGACGCAATCCGATAATCCAATACTTTCATAGCTTCTTCGAAGCCTACTCCAACATTAATCATACGTGTCCCTATAAGGTAGGTCGAGGTGCGGTGATCCTTTTCGCTTTTTTCTTTTCATCAAAGCTAATCGTGATATCTCATTGATCTTGTAGGATTATATCGCTGTGGAGAAATTACCAACGGTGCATGTCAATTACATGACGACAGACGTACTGCCGATGCCAGACGGCGATTACATGCTCTTCACTTCTTGGTATACTTACAACAAAAAACGTGCTATTGTCAAGCTTTACATTAGAATAACAACATAATTTCTTCAATTGCTTTTACTTAAAACAAAAAAAAACATTATTACAATTAAAAGCAGACCAAATGCCGATTTATACAAAATGGGAAATGTTTTATTTTCGTTTATAAAGATTTGATGGGTAATGCATGATTTTTATTTTGATAATTTAAAATAAAAATTTCGTAAAACGAATAGATGCTAAAATGAGTAAATATATTTTTTATTTAAAAGGCCATATGTGTATAATTGTGTAATGTGCCGTGGAGTTCGTCGACAGCTTCTGCTGCCTCGGCTGCACAATCAAGGCGGACGGCGGAGCGGAAGAAGATGCCAACTGCAGACTGAGTAAAGCCAGGGCAGCGTTCGAACGGCTGCATTCAGTATGGGCAAGTTCGCAAATCTCCAGACGCACGAAGCTACAAATATTCAACGCATGTGTGAAGTCGACATTGTGGTACGGAAGCGAAACATGGCTAGTCTTGAATGCCATCACCCAGAGGCAAACTTTCTTCAACAAATCCCTGCGAATCATCTGCAGGATTACAAATGAGGAACCCATTCTGAGGCAAATAAAGCGCAGAAAATGGAAATGGATAGGTCAACCACTAAGAAAACCTTCCGACAGCATCACGAGAATGACACTGGACTGGAACCCGCAAGGAAGTAGAAGTCGCGGTCGACCGAAAAACACCTGGAGAAGGTCGACCCTACGCGAGCTAGCCGATGTCAATACCACATGGGACGGCGCAAAATCCTGTAAAGCCCAGAATTGTGTACGATGGAAGAGTCTTGTTGAGGCCCTATGCTCCAGTGAGGAGTGAACAAGGAATAAAAAAATGTGTATAATTAAAACATATATATACAAAATACATTAATACGTTCATAAAATTGGAAACGTTGCACAGTGGCTCAATTTGTCATTTCAGGTTGCGAAAATCATAACTTCTGAACGAATAGAGATAATTGGAAATTGTTGTTTGCTGTTGATTAGAAATTCATCAGGCTATTGTATAAAATAAACTCAATCGAGATACAGGGTGCTACGTAATATTTTTTCAAAGTTCGGCTTACTGTAAATAAGAATAATGAGTTTTAGTTGCAAAATTAATGAAAATTCATTAAAAAAGATAAATGATACTTAAAAATTGTAAATTTTCGTGTCGCGGCGGAGCGGATAAATAAAACCACGGTATGGTTCGAGTTTATGTGTCTTTTATTCGACGTATGAATACAGAGTAACCCAAGAAACACTAAACGATACGAATGGCCGAAGCCGGGGAGCAGATAATAGGGGGAACATAAGTACACAAGGAGAAGGAAAGATTCGGATTAGTGATGGGATCGACGAATCACTAATACAGCACAGTACATCTGTACAAAAATGTTACAAATAAGCTGAAAGAGTCAATTTTAAAGATACAAATTTACTTATTTGCTTTCAAAATGAGGACCAGAATTCGGGAAATTTAAGAAAAATTCAATGTAACTTACCTTGAAATTACCTTTCACCTTGTGTTTATTTATTGTAAATTATTGTAATAGTAATAGTTTTAGTAATAGTAGTTCTAGTTGTAAAATCAGCACTAGTATTATATTATTAACAAAAATACTTATATCTGAGCTATGATGATATTTTCCTCTTATTAAATAATATGAAATTTAATTGTTTTCAAAGTAATTGTCAGTAGTTGGGTTTGTATCTAATAAACTAAACATTTCTGGAGAGTAATATTTTTTTTAAATTCTTTTCTTCGTTTAACATATCTTAAAGATGTAATTAGTGGGTCTGATAAGCATATTAAATAAATCCTCATTTTGACGCAGACGCGTAGTCTTGCAGGTATTCATGTATCTAAACTTTTTATATTCCTTATTTTTGGACTCTTGGGCTTCTTCTGACAGCTCTCCAATGGGCGATGGCTAGTCATGGCTAGTAAGGTTATAGCATCCCCGCAACACCAAAAACCACATGTATTTTGTTGGTAGTATCGTTTATCGCTACTGTCAAAATCAGTTGTTATTTTCCGACGAAAGAGGGAGAAACTGAAATCGGAAGACGGTGCTGTAATTGAGTGAAAAAACGGGAAAAGTGCTCAGGTCAGCTGTTTTCAGTCAAGTATTTTCATTTCAACCGATGCGGCAACACAGCACACCGACGCTTTTGACAAACGCGATAAACAATCAGCCGGTGGCTTGCTACAACCTTATAATTGAGCCATGCAACATCTGCATTATGTTTTTGCAAGTAACTTCTCAAAATTAAATATTTTTCCTTGGACAATCCTAAGTCCAAAAACAATGCTAAAGCTTCATTAGGACTATATTTGGTTGGTACCGTATTGGGTGGGGTAGGAATACTGTCCTTTATTCTTTTAACTCGATTCGGGTTTACTAGTGAAACTGCTTTCACTATAACGTCTTTCATTTTCTCCTGATTCTTATTTTGTTTTATGATCAAAGCTTCTGACAGGTGGGTGGTAGTTATTGTTTTTTCCTTTTTTAGTAAATGACGCACAGTCCTGAATTGACTTGTTCGGCCTTCCTTTTGTCGATGATTGGTCATCGCTTATGCTACATGCATTTCCTGCATCGAAATAAATTATTTTTTCCAACCACTCCTCATTATTCTGGACAAAATTGAATTTGGTACGGTTTGCCGCAATCCATTTCAACTTTATCGAGCGATAAGTCCTGGATATCTTCTTTTTAGTCGTAGATATGTAGACTGCAGGCAAACTTCCTTCGACGTAACCAATTTTTTTAGTGACAGTCAGAACGAACTGTCTTGTTCTTCTGTCTGTTCTTGTTTGTCTTCGAAATAGTAAATATTTCAAACAGTTTGGAATTTTTCAAAAACATCTTTGTGCTTCTTCTTCGGTTTAGTTGCAGCAGCGGAGTTGAAGTGATGTCTAGTTCAAATTAAATTTGAAACTAACTTTACTTGCTTCAAACTCCTTTATTTATAAGTAGGATTTACATACAGTGTTGGAAAAAATAATAGAAACAACCTTCCTTAATATTTTGGATCAACTGTACTCCCACAGTTTATGCATATTTCTTGGAATTGGTCACAAGTTGAGATTACTAGTTAACGGTTGTTTGTTTTGCATTGCAACTTTCCCTGTACTTCGCTTCATTCTTATTGTAACTTTCAAAGAGTAAAGATCTAGGATTTCTGGTTGGAAATAAGAATAGAAACCAGGGGCGGATTCAGAAAAATATTTCGGGGGGTTTCAAAAAGTAATTCTTTAATGTTTGTAAAATGCCTTTTAATTTGTATATAGTTTTATAGGCGATCCAAATATTTCGGGGGGGGGAGGGGGTTCAACCCCCAAAACACCCCCCTGAATCCGCCACTGATAGAAACAAACATGTTTGGTCTTTTTTTACAAATCTTGAAAGGTTAGATTTTTTACTTAATTGTGTTAAATTGCAATTATATATTAAAGTAAGCAATTTTGAATTAAAAAATAGGCTTTTCAGCAATAAGAAACTTTCATAATGGGCCGTGCTAAACATTGTACTGAAGCGGAGAGAAAAGTGATACAAAACTTGAGAAACGAAGGAAAACGATGGACCAAATTGCAAAACTGATGAAATGTTCAAAGAAGAAAGTATATAATTCTCTTCACAATGTACCGAAAGCTGAAACCCGAGGTAGAAAGTGCAAAATAACTGAAAGGGAGAATACGCGGCTGATACGGTACAGCAAAGCCAATCCATTTCTATCGTCGAATGAGTTTAAAATGGATTTAGGTTTAAATGTAATAGCTCGAGCCGTAAGGTAACACTTCGTTCAATAATGTGTGTGACTAACTAATTAAAACACATTTTTTTGCCAAAATTCGTTTTTATTCATCAACATAGTCCCCTTTTAGGGAAATACAATCATTCCAACGCTTTTCCAATCTTTCGATACCGCCTTTGTAGAACGATTTTTCTTTGCCTTCAAAATAGGCGTTAGTTTCGGCGATTACTTCATCATTTGAGCCAAATCTCTTACCACGGAGCATCTTTTTGAGGTCTGCGAAGAGCCAGTAGTCGCTGGGGGCCAGATCTGAAGAATACGGGGGATGAGGAAGCAATTCGGAGCCCAATTCATGCATTTTTGCATGCATTCATGCATTGTTGCCATCGTTTTCATCGACTTGTGACACGGTGCATTGTCTTGGTGAAACAACACTTTTTTCTTCTTCATATGGGGCCGCTTAATC
This sequence comes from Melieria omissa, assembly GCA_963971225.1. NCBI lineage: Eukaryota > Metazoa > Arthropoda > Insecta > Diptera > Ulidiidae > Melieria > Melieria omissa. The sequence goes on along the minus strand of OZ020267.1, from coordinate 68,703,006 downwards.
GCGATTTCTTCTTTCAAACGTTCCAACAACGCTATATAATAGTCGCTATTGATTGTTTTCCCTTTCTCAAGATAGTCGATGAATATTATTCCGTGCACATCCCAAAATACTGACGCCATAACCTTGCCAGCCGATGCTTGTGCCTTTGGACGCTTTGGGCGGCTTTCACCGGTTGCATGCCACTCAGCAGACTGCCGATTTGACTCTGGAGTGAAATGGTGGATCCATGTTTCATCCATTGTGATGTACCGACGCAAAAACTCCGACTTGTTGCGCGTAAACATGTCCAAACAGCTCTTTGAATCATCGATTCGTTGTTGTTTTTGCTCCGGTGTGAGCAAACGCGGCACCCATTTCGAAAACACCTTTTTCATAACCAAATGTTCGTGTATTATGGTGTGTACACTGCCTGCTGATATCTTTAGAATGTCAGCAATCTCCCCCACTTTCACTTTACGGTCGGACATAATGATTTTCAGTGTTTTTTCACGTTTTCCGGAATAACAGCGTCATTTGGCCGTCCAGTAGATGGAATGTCATCGGTGTCTGTACGACCACGTTTGAATTCGGAATACCAATAACAAATGGTTCTTTTTGATGGAGCGGAGTCCGAATAATGTTTTTCAAGCCATTCCTGGCATTGAACAGTATTTTTTTTCATTAAAAAACAATGATAAATCAGCACACGGAATTGCTTTGAATTCATTTTTTTTTTGAAAACTCAAAAGTAGTGTCACTTAAAGCACTGTAACTTGTAAACTAATGGTCGGATTGACATATAATTTTGACAGTAAGCCTAAAAAGGTTCACGATTTCGAAAAAAAATATTGATTTAGTATTAGTGCCGCCATCTATGTGTCAGTCACACACATTATTGAACGAAGTGTTAGATATGAGCATAAAACAATAAACCTGTTTTTTGGTTTTCAATAACTAATTGTTTCATTGGCGCGGTTCAACTCAAAGTTTGCTCAAATTAAAAAAAATGTTATGCAGAAGTTGACTGCCAAACACTGTGTTAGTATTTTGTTAAAAACAAAAACATGACACCAAAGGATACATGATAGCTGATTGCCGGAAATGAAAGCCAACTTGTTTTTCATACGTGCGAACTGCGCATTCAGCAAAAGTACTCTTTACTTCGAGCTTACAGCAATATCGTCGACTTAATATGGAGTTGCAAGCTTGTTTCACATCTTAAATGAAGCCAAAATCCAAATTTGCATGCCCTGGCAACGATTATAATCGCGTGTAATTGATTCACCATCAAAATCTTGACGAAATTGTTCGAACGCACGCACGCAAAAGCAAGAAATTGCTCGAGGTGGCCACAGAAAAATCACTGTAAAATCCAGTCGGGCAAAATCGGGCACCCGATCTCTTTAGGGCAGTACTCACAGAAGACTAGTGAACCATTTTCCCAAACACGGAACCGTGGCAAGTATGGCCTTTTTTTTTAAGTCTATCGAAAGTTCAAAAAGTGTGATAAAAACAGTGCTTTAAGTGAGTGCCTATGAAAAGACAACAACAACAACCCACATTTTTTTTCTGTATTTAATCATTTACTACAAATGCCTTCTTTTACGATACTTGTGCAAAAAGTTTATTAAAATTTGTGATATTATTTCACACTCTAAAAATTGCTTAATTTTGACAGGCTCTACAAGCAAAACTATTTGTCCAATTTAGTTAAGGTTTTCGGATTTCTTAGGTCCAAGCGTTTATCTATCGGACAAGTATAATAGTTTGCCCCAAATCGAAAATGACAAAATTGACTTTTGGAACCTGCGTCGGCAGAATCAGCCACTGTGCGTTGTAGCAAAGAATATGAAATGAAGATGAATGAACCTTAATTAGCATTGCTTGTAATTATATTTATTATTTATTTTTATTATTTAGTTTTTTATGTATTTGAATTTATTTAAATTGCTTTATTTTTACAATTCAGAGTTATTTTACTCTTTTTTATTGCCTTTAGAAGATGTGCACTGATTGAGCGTGGGTTGTTCAATACACTGGTGGCAATTCCCATAAATTCACTTTGAGCTTTGAGGTATGAAAAGTTTTGTAGGAGTAGAGGAGATGATTTAAAAAACAAATAGAGGTTGTAGTGAACATTTCCATAGTTTGTTGTAAGAAATGGCAGGTTCCAGAAAAACAATGAACTTTTTCAAGGATAAAACTATTCAAGTTTTTGATAGGCCATCGAGCACCTTTGGGTTCTGGCTCGATGTGTTTATGCAAACGAACGACAGTTTTATTAAAGTTTGACTTAAAAAAAACTAAATAGATTGGGGCTTGCATACCGGCACAAACTCTTCATAGTCTTATTTTATTTGTGTCTAAAATATTTTAAACCGTAATGGGAAATTGACAAATTATTAAAAAAAAAACTATTCAGACACCTGAAATTTTGTATATTTTACAATAAATATTTCAGTAAAACTATTTTAACTGAATCAATTTTTTAAAGAAAATTTAACAAAATCCAAGCAGATTTAGGTGAGTTTATGGGAACTGCCACCAGTGTAAAATCAACATATTGTTACGAATACTAGTTCTAGTGGGCTGTTACGTATCTCTGGATTGTGTAATTTGAAAATAAAACACAGTCAGTTTCTTAAACGCAGACAATAAAATAAACCAACAGTCACTTTATTATTCACAGTTTACACTTTACTGTTCGTACACTTAAGTATTTGCTTAATTACTCCGTGTGGCAACTTCACTTGTCAAAACCAGACTGACTCGCTGCGCCGCATCCGGCTGCCTTTTATACCCGTCGCACATTCCCGAGTGGACTAAAGGTTTCCCTGATGATCGCGACCATCGTTGCCAGATTGGACTAAAAGTTATTATCGCGGCCGTCGTTGCCACATTGAATTATAGCACGGCGCAAAACGGCAGGGTTGCTTTGCACAGCGACAGACTGTCTTATCGTTACAATATAAATAGTCTCAGTGTGATCATACAGTGCTCAGAGACTTGCTGACGAATTGTTGGATATAGTAGAATTTTACTGACACCTTGTTGTTGTTCATTCTTAGTCGAGTTCCACAAATATTCTGCGAAATAGTTTAATGTACACCCTCCATTCCAAAAGAAACCGAACTTTTTAAAAAAACAAAAAACCAATGTACATTTTGGAACAAATCATTTTTATTAATCAATGTATTCCCCTTCTGCATCGATACACAAATTTGCACGCTCCAACAAGTTGTCAAACGACTTCTCCATGTCCTTTATTGGAAAGGTCTTTAGGACGTCGGTCGTCGTCTTCTCAATGGCTTCAATCGATGCGTGCCACTTTCCTTTCATCGCCAAATGCAGTTTAGGGAACAGATAGAAGTCGCACGGAGCCAGATCTGGTGAATAGGGTGAATGATGCAAAGGAATAAAAGTTCGGTTTCTTTTGGAATGGAGGGTGTATGTTTAGTGAGAATGTTTAGTCATTCCCCCTAAAGCACTCAACACTCAACTGTATAAAAATAATTCAAATACTTGGGAAAGCTTAGTTAAAAATAACAAAAAAATAGTAAAAAATAAAACTTTCAAATCTATGACTCATAGTTCTTTGTTAATAGAGCCGGGAAGTGAAAAATTTGCTGCTTCTCAGGTCCTTCCATTATTTACATTTTGATTTACTGACTATAGGAACAATAAAGGAACACAAGTAAGAGGTTCAACTTAATTTAAACAATATTAAATTTAACAATGTCTCCTTGGGAAACGAAATGTCAAAGTCGGTTACACTATTTAGTTCCGCAAGGGCTCTACTCAGAGGCGCATTCCTCGCATAGTTCGACCTGTAAAAGCTGAGGTAGAAAGTCCCTATGTGCCGTAGGTTACGTGTAGGGACATTGAAAGCCACTTTACTCAAAAGGGGCGGGCAATTAATAGACCCCTTTGGTAACCCAACAATGAAAGAACACGCAAGATAGGTTCGCCTAGCGTTTAGACTTAATAAGTTTATAAGGCGACAGCGGGAAAGATATGTAGGCAACGGTTCGGTAAAGTTCAGCGACCTTAGAGCGAACCGCATAAAAACCTTCTGGATGCGCTCAATGCGATTAATGTGAGTCATTTGATATGGCCTCCATTTAAATGAAGCATATTCCAGCCTTGATCTGACGAAAGCCGTGAACAACAGTTTGAACGTACATATATGGGTCAGAGAATGAAGAACGTACTATTCCGACGAACGAACCCCAACATGGCATATGCTTTGGAAATAATGAAATCGATATGGCTAGAGAAGCAAAGTTTTGTGTCGAAAAACACACCTAAATCTTTGATTTCTTGGACTGACTGCAACAGTGAGCCCGACAGGAAGTAGGACAAGTGCAGAGGGCTGTGTTTCCTAGAAAAAGATACATGAAAACACTTACTTATATTTAAGAAAAGGTGATTTCTCGTACACCACGATTGAACTCTATCTAGGTCAGCCTGGAGTGCCAGGGAGTCAGTCGTAGTATTAATCGCAGCATATATCTTCAGATCATCCGCATATAGAAGAAATTTTGCAAACGAAAAGCAGGAGCCAATGTCATTAATAAATAAAACAAACAACAGAGGACCAAGTATGCTACCTTGAGGAACGCCGGAACTAGCAACAAACGGCTGAGAAAGGTGATTATCAACAGTCACAACACACTGTCTATTGGAAAGGTATGATTTCACCCAATCAAGAAATGATGAGTGAAAGCCCATGCAATTTAGTTTAGAAATCAGAATTGCATGACAAACTCTGTCAAAGGTTTTAGCAAAATTCGTGTAGATAGTATCTACTTGACTTCCTTCCTGAAGAGCAGACAGACAATCTTCGACAAAAAACGCAAGATTGGAGACAGTTGATCTGCCCCTAACAAAACCGTGCTGGTTTTGGCAAATTGCACTGTTGACGCAAAACCTTAGTTTTTCATTGACTATGCATTCAAAAAGTTTAGACACCGATGTGAGTTTCGAGATGGGTCTATAATTTGTGATATCATTTTTGTTGCCACTCTTGAATATTGGAGTTATTGTTGTTTTTTTCCACTCATCTATAAAAATCCCAGAAGAAAGGGATTTGTTAAAGATCAGTAGTAGCGGCTCAACAAGAGAGCGACAATTCTTTAAGAGCACAGAGGAAAACCCATCTGTATCCGTACGCATTGAAAATTTAAGACTGTTGATGCCCCATTTGACAACGTCGGCGGTTAAAGTCAACGACCCAAAGGAAAAAAAGGAGTCGGGATAGAAGGTGTCAGCCAAAACAGCGTTTGTATCCGTCACAAAATTTGAGCTGAAAAACTGTGCGAATAAGTTAGCGGCATTGTCGTCGACCGGCGCTGGCGAATTTAACTCGTCTAAAATAAAGTCCGCTTGTTGTGCTTCTTAGACGGTTTATTTCTACAGAAAGAACTTGTTACAGTGATAAAATTATAATACGACTTTACTTACCGCAGTGTACCTCTCAGCTTCAACTCAGATCGACGAATAAAATCATTCGAAAGAAAGCGCTGCGTGAAGGCTCGGCCGCAACGGATAACGGGAACAAACAAAAACGCGTGACAAGAAAACGAACGGGAGAGCGGCTGAGTGTTCACTGCGGTAGGTAGGATAACGGACAGAAAAGAAACATAGGAGATACAGGGGGGCGTTCTGCAACAGGCATCATCCGCCGTTTCGGCGACTTTGTCCTTGAAAAATACCGAGGACGGAATATCGGAAACCAATTTTTTTGACTTAACAAAATTCCAAAAGAGTTTTGGATTGCTTTTGATGCCAACTTCATAGTTACGAATGTAACTGTTGTACAGCGACTTAGCCAACTTGTTGTAACTTTTAAGATGTGATTGATAGTAACTGAAGTAGATGGGACACTTAGTTGCCTTGAACTTTTTATAATATTTATTTCTTACATTTTTCAGTTTCTTAAGTTCCTTTGTAACCCACGGCAGTTTATGAACTTTCCCAGGGAAGATAGGGATCGACTTCAGGCAAAGGTCAAAAACTAGAGATTTAAATGTAGAAAAACAAGTAGCAATGTCGCCATTGGACAGTATTTCCTCCCAATGCACGTCAAGGAACAAATTGTTCAATGTATCGAAGTCACAGAATTTGTAATTAAAAGAAATAGGCCTTGAACTTGAAGGGGCATTAACGAACTCATAGAATTCAAGATTGATAACAAGCGGTGTGTGATGCAAACATGCCTGCAAAATAGGCGAGCTGCATTCGACAATATTTGAGTTAAGGTTACTCGTGATAAAAACCAAATCCAAAAAACGATAAAGTTTATTCGGATGGGCATTGATCTGGAGCAACCCAAAGCTAAGAAAACTATCAATTAAGCAAATTTCGTGCACGCAGTGAACATTTGAGGGAGTCAGAGCAACAGAGTTACCCATATGGGACCATGTAATACTACCAAGATTGAAATCACCTAAAACGCACAGCTGGTTTTCACCAATCCGAGCTTGCAATGCCGAAACATTGTCGACATGTAATTTGTATAAAGTATCACTACTATTCGGAGGAATATACGATACGCAAATGAAGAGCAGGCCGGTCACTCCCCTGACTTGAACACAAAGTTGATCCAACAGGGAATCATTGTTTACAAGTGGCAGCAATGCTGAGTGTAGATTACGTTTGATAGCAATCAAAACACCACCACCGCTATTAAGGCCCGTTTTGAGAGAGTCTCTATCCTTCCTGAACACATTATAAAGGTGCGGGTCAAAAAATTCCGAATAAAAAAATTTAGAATTAAGCCAAGACTCAGTGATTACAAAGACATCGTAATCCAGTGAAGAGCTCAACAATCGCACTTGATCAGCCTTTGTTCTCATACCGGATACATTTTGATAATAGATATTTAAATGATTACTTAAACTACCAGGCTTATCAGATAACTGCGAGCTACCATTAACTGGGTTAGCAATTACAGGAAAAGACAAAGCACATTAAAAAGTATTAGGAGTATTAAGTCCATCAATTTGAATTCAAGCTGAATACTCACCAAGGTGGACTTTGAATAATAAAGACTAAAATAAAGTCACATTTACAGGTCTTCTTCCACCAATAAAGTATTAAGAAAATTACACAAAACTATAAGGCCCGGAAAATCCTGGGCTCAGTTAAAGTTCACATCGAAGACCAAATATCTCGTCAGGGCTGATTGAGAATAATAAACAAGAAAAACAAGGTCCTTCACCCATAAAGTATTAAGTAAATTACTGGCAAGATGCGCAAAATCCCGGGATCACGTAAAGTACATTTCGAATAATATGGAAACTTCAGTTTATTTCATAAACTAAAGAAATACAATTTTTTTAATTAAAAAAATTCCAAAAAATTAAGAAAACTAAAATAAATTCTATGCTAAGAAAACCCCTCACAACTGAACCAATACAAAGTTTGCTTTAATCGACAGTTTCACTTCTTTACTTCATGTTAATTGTCAATGTCAAAGGACGCAATATTCCCAGATCCTATCTCAAAAGGAAGAGACGAGGATGGATACACAAAGTGTTTTGACTCATAACACTTTGATTTCGAGAAATATTTGTTTTTTTGAACAATTTCGCGTCCAAAGTTCGCTTCCCATCTCTAACAAACACTTCACTAATTGCACTCAGCCACCAATTATTGTGAATAAAAATTATTTAAAATATTTTGTGGCAACGCATCAAAATGTTTAGGTTTTTGTATTTTGCAGTTAGTTTCTAGCAAACTATGTGTTGAGTTATTTCAGTTGTCAGTCAACACTTTGCAATGAGTTCAATACAGTTTTGCGCTGTGCTCATCACTTGCTGCCTTTTTGTAAGTTTTCGTATTCGAATTATTTTACGGTTTTTTCTATAACCGACTGCCTAGCCAGGAATTGCCGCCCAGGTTGAATTCACCAACGTTGAGTGCCAAGTCGTTGACAAATCGTACTGTCACTTTGAATATTGTTTTCTGAAACCGGTGAATCGCACTTTCAAGTACCTCAGCTTGCGTGTAAAATTTCATCCAGATGATCCAGTGGGAAACATTTCGGTGAGATGGAAACATATAAACTATATTGGTGAATAAATATGCTTAATTTGTTCTTTCAGTTGGGAATTGCTCTTCTGAAGAAGGCCAACGGTTACAAGCCGTTTCTGTACAATGTTACTGTCGACGCTTGCCACTATCTGAAGTTCCGATCCAATCCGGTGATCAAATACTTTCATAGATACTTCGAAGCCTACTCCAACATGAATCATACGTGTCCTTATAAGGTGATCCTTTTCGGTTTTTTCCTTTTATCAAAGCTCATCATGATATCTCATTGATCTTGTAGGACTTTATCGTTGTGGAGAAATTACCAACGGTGCATGTCAATTACCTGATGTCAGACGTACTGCCGATCCCAGCGGGCGACTACATGATCTTCACTTCTTGGTATACTTACAACAAAAAACGTGCTATTGTCAAGCTTTACGTTAGAAAAACAAAATAAATTATTTAATTGCTTTTACTTAAAACCAACAAAAAATTAAGTTTACAATTATAAGCAGATCAAATGCCGGTTTGTATTAAATGGGAAATGAAATGAAAAATACATGATTTTTATTTTGATAATTTCAAATAAAAATTTCGTCAAACGAATAGAGACTAAAATGAGTAATTATAATTTTTATTTAAAATGCCATTTGTGTATAATTAAAATATATTTACACAAAATACATTAATACGTTCATAAAATTGGAAACGTTGTAGCAAAGAATGAAGAAGATGAATGAACATTAATTGTCTTTGGTTGTAATTATATTTATTATTTATTTTTTTATATTTGAATATATTTTAATTGCTTTATTTTAGTTAATACAACTCAGAATTATTTTACTTTTTTATTTCCTTTAGAAGATATAAGATGTGCACTGATTGTGCGTGGGTTGTTCAATACACTGGTGGCAATTCCCATTAATTCACTTTGAGCTGAGGTATGAAAAATCTTGTAGGAGTAGAGGAGATGATTTAAAAAACAAATAAAGGTTGTAGTTGACATTTCCATAGTTTGTTGTAAGAAACGGCAGCTGTAAACACATAGTTCTAGAAAAACAATGAACCTTTTTTAAGGACAAAACTATTCAAGTTTTTTATTGGCCAGTTCGAATTTCTGACCAAACTCACATGGAACACCTTTGGGTTCTTGCTCGAGGTGTTTAGGCAAACGGACGACAGTTTTATTCAAAGATTAACTTAAAAAAACAAAAACGATTACATAGGTTGGGACTTGCATACCGGCACAAACTCTTCAGAATCTTATTTTATTTGTGTATTAAATATTTTAAACCGCAATGGAAAGTTGACAAATTATTTTAGAAAACTATTTAGAGTATTATGTACTTATGAGTTTATGTCAAATTTGCCACCTCAAATTGTGTATATTTTACAATAAATAGTAAAACTATTTTAACTAAATCAATTTTTTAAAGAAAATGTAACAAAATCCAAGCAGATTTAGGTGAGTTTATGGGAACTGCCACGAGTGTAAAATCAACATATAAATAGTCTCAGTGTGATCATACAGTGGTCAGAGACTTGCTGACGAATTGTTGGATATAGTAGAATTTTACTGACACCGTTTTGTTGTTCATTCCTTGTCGAGTTCCACAAATATTATGCGAAATAATTTAATGTATGTTTAGTGAGAATGTTTAGTCATTCCCGCTAAAGCACTCATCACTCAACTGTTTAAAAATAATTCAAATAGCAGCCATGTTAACAGGACAAGTTGAGAACTAACAAGCTATTTCACAGGACTTGAAGAGCTTTTCCAATAATTTAGACCAAATTGATAAACAATCAAGTGGCAATAACATTTTTGGAATCCTTTTAAGGCTTTCTAGCGCGTTGAAATCTCTGGAACTTGGACACTTGTAAAAGATTTGCTAGATAATCTAAATCTCTGAGAGTATGAGTCTTTTAAATGTTTTGTCAACGAGTTGTATACATAGGAGTCAGGATTAAATTATGTTGGAGTAGGAGCCTTCTACTGAAAAAGTTCATATAAACACAAACAAACGACTTGTTGTTATATCTCATTGGCATGAGGCAACTCCTTCTTTGACACTGAGAACCATAATTATTCCAATATAAAACTCGAAATCTCTCCATTATCAGGGAATTTAAAGCTGTAACGATAAACAATTGAAGATAATAGTTTGCATTTTGTTGCTAGTGAGTCGAAATCTCTGGAATTATAATATTTAAACTCATCTTTGTTGTGCGAGCCAGGATTTAACTACATTTATATTCAAGAGAAGACGGAAAAAGGACATTTTATCATTTATCGAAGGCACAATAGATCATGATGATAACATCATGATCCATTTACAGTATTCATAAAAATTGATGTAACCAGTTGCAACAAGAGAAACTGAGCTAGAATTTGGCCTACTTTTATATTCTAAGTGGAAACAATAAAAAAAATAATTTTTTTATAGCTTAGTGAAAACACAATAAATCACAGAGCACGAAGTGACTGTCGATAGAAACAATATTTTTGGTAATTCATGCATGAGTGAAATTTTAACTCAGTTGCAACTCTAGAACCCGAGACTTGTGAAAGGAAAAGATACTATTTGGAGTACTGTCATCATTTGGGTCACGTGACTGTGTCTTGGGCCCTTTCCATACTATAAAAATATAACAAAAAAAGAAATTCAATTCGTCATTGTCATTCGTTCTTTTATCATGTAATCTGTTTAGTTTCGTTTAGCTATCTGGTTGATTGAAGTATAACTCAGAACAGAATATGTGGGAGAAAGACCTATTGTTCTTCGCATCGCCTAAGTATGTCTTCGGTAGTTCAGCTGCTCAGAAGAAGCTCCTCATGTCATATGATCCGTGAAAGATTTTGATGCTAGAAACCATGCTCGAACTAGTTTGCTATAAACTTATTTACTTTATTGGCCATAACAACCCATTACCGGGTTACGACCCGCAGCAAAAGTTCTCTCCAGGCGCCTCTATTTTGCTTCAAAAACTGGCATTAAAATGCATCAATATTTTTGTCTATTGAAACAATCTACAATACGTTGGTTTACTTTTATCATTGGTTTACTTTTACTATAGTTTTACACTAAAAAGATCATTGCGTTCATTTTTACGGTTTTTCATTTTTAAGTATCTGTATTTTCTTTAGTTGATTTCTATCAATTTTAACTTTGAAGACTTTTATTTTTTTATTGGGTTCTACAATAAGTTCTACAATTACAATTAGCCACTTTTTTTACTTTTCGAGATATCAGCGTATATAATAAAGAGTCTTTTTAAGTATGGAGAACTTGGGGTCTTCTTAGTGCTAAACCCATCATACGTCAACGCTCATAAATGGAAATTTGCCTGATAGAGCTACGGTTCCAAAGGGTCCAGTCTTTCTACATCTACCAACAATAACACAACAATATATATTCCTATATATCCCCAGCACATGTGCTCCCAAAATTTTAAACTTCTTACCGCTTTTCATTCGTTGTTCGCTTCTACTTTACTGCATTCATTTCTATTGTGACTGCACTAAAATTGGGCTAATGTGTGCTCACTTAAGCTAAAACAACTCAAAGTATGCTGCATAAAAAAACGTACAGGAAGCAACCAAATCTTAAGGTTTCCGCCATCTAAACTTTGGCACCTCGGCAACATAATGTTCGGCTTGCATGTGGCATTGCTCAAAGTGTACTGAAAGAAGCCGAGAGATATAAATTAACCGAAAAACAAAAACCCAAATTCAAAATAATAAATTAATATACTCGAGCCAAGATTAAAAGAAAAACTTCCGCTTTCAATTAGCCGCACACAGCACGTGACTTGACAGCGTGGCGCAGGTTTTTCGAGCGCGCGTCTAATTGTCAAATCCTTCCGTAAGTCATCAACCGGTGCCAGAGAGAATAACCAGAATCGAGTCGCTTTAGCTGAACGCAAGCGAATTGAATGCGTGTGCCACTTGCAACGTTTGGCTGCGTCCGACAGTCGGTTGGAGGCGCGAATTATTAATGCGTTCCAGTGCTCGCTGGCACACATCAAACGCCAATGCGACTGACACAAGTGCGACGGCTTTGACTGCTGTCGCTCGCCGTTTGTCGTTTGACTGCAATTGAAGGGCGTCGATTAAAAATCGATTATTTCCAGGCTTCTGCTCGAATTGTCGACACTGGCTTTGGTGTGGTGGCGAAGATGTCGCACGCAACGTCGCCGCACTGGCTCATTGACACCGGCTGCCAATGATGACAAAAAAAAAAACAACTGAAGCGGCTGCAACGGAAGTGAAGCACTGCCTTTGGTGCCACTGCGCGTTTAGTGTTTTCGATTGGATTTCTTTAGTTGACAAATAAATTGGCCATCGGAGAGAGCAATATGGCTGACTTGGTGTCACTTGGTCATTTGACACGTTTGTCAATTTTAATAAAATCAATGCACAACAGAAAACAATTTTAAATTGAAAAAACCAAACAGGTAACTAGTAGAGCGAGTAAGAAATGGCTTTGAAGGATTTATTTGACAGCGTGTTGACAGCTGTCATCATCACCGTAAGCATCATCATTATTTGGAGTGCGAGTATTTATCACTGATTAGCACCCGCACTGGCCAGCACTGACAGCAACAACCGGCAATGGGCCACCAAGAGAACAACAACACATGCAGCTGTTGCTCTGGCCACTGCGCGTTATGGTAATATCCGCTCGGCTGTCTGCCAATGTCGCCGCCAGTTGGTTTTAAATGGCTCCGCAGCCATTTAAGGTGGCCGCCTTTTGTGTCAGCCCAGCCAGCACACAAGCAGCCAAACAGTAAATAGTTAATATAAACACACATAAATAGCAACAATTCACAGTTCCCGCTGCCGCGTCCACATTGCTCGGCATTAATAGCTGAAATGCTTTAAAAGGATTTTATTGATTGGAAATTGTTGCAATTGCAATTGAAATTGTCAACTGGCGACAAACGCTGTCTTTGCTGCGCTGCTGCCGACTGGACACTTTGGTGCCTGTTTGGCACGCTTCAATCATTAGAAGCCCACTTCAGTGCAATTTTGGCATGAGCCGCTTTTTCTTTCTCCGTTCCTCATGCCGCATCACATTCAGCTAGAATTCTGCATAAATATTTGAGGTAAGAGATTATTAAGTGTGATTTGGTTTTGCAACATGAACTGACGAATTGGTAGCATTCAACTTGTAATCTTTTCGATTGGCTTTGGTTTATAACTTACCATACTGACAGATTTGTGAGGCATAGTGATTTTTGTTATAATTGAAAATCTTTAATTGAGTAACTAAAATTAATGTGCATTAATTTTTCTAAATATTTCATGTATCAATTTTTGGAGAAAATCTTTATTCTTCTTTCTGGCACTCTTGGAGGCAAGTCACAATGAACGTGGCAATGATGCCTCCAAGTGGAAGTACGAGTTTCCCATACACGTCCTCTGTACACAGAGGAGTGTGACTTTACACTCAATTAACCCTTTCGATCTCGAATTTTACCCTGCGTCCCGATATTACTTTTTGGTATTTAAATCATGAAACACTTGTCTAAGAATTGTGCAACGACATGTAAAGTCGCCACGCCTCTTTATTAGAGTTCTAGAGCTAGTTTACTTTTAAACAATGCTAGCTTAAAACGGGTTAAATACATTTTGTATCAATATTCTTTAATCACAGAAAAATTATTTAATATTAACGCAAGAATACAAAATTATCACTTTATGATTTTATTTAACTATTATTAAAGAAACAGGGTTTTGATCAAACGCGCCCAACTCGTAGACTTCAATTAGAACACAAACTTTCCCTGATGTCGCTGCAAATTATTGCAAATTATTCTGGCGACAATGGTAACACTTTTGTAATTTGCTTTAAATTCACTTCTTTAAATATTAAATTGTTGGTGTCTACTTAAATTAAACCAATAAAATATATATATAATATAAATTAAAGTCCTGCATGAATATATTCATTTTGGCGACTACACTACTGTACATACTGTACGGGGACTTGGTATTCGATGAATGTGTACAACGAAACGAATAGAAAAGAGAACCAGCGAGCGTCGCTTCTCGTTTCTATTCGTATTCGGTGAATAGCGAACACTACAGTGCTCGTATTCGGTAATCGAGAACTTTGCGAAGTATTCGAAGATCAACAGTTTCATCGAATATTTTTATGCGCAGTATGTCACTTTTCCATGTGTATACTTGTGGTGCGGTTGAAGTGGCATATTAGTTAATACGCAAAAATTATTGAAGAAAGAAACATAACAAATAAATAAATTTTAATATACAACATAAATATCTCTAAATAATCTTAGGAATATGAAAACGAGTATATTCGAATATTCAAGCAGTTTGTACTATTATTCGAATGCTTTTGTCCTCGTTTTCCCGCTTCGAGCGAATATGAATAAATAGTATACGTCTCTCGTTTATGTTCGGAGCTTACTCGTACTCGAAGAGAGCTGTACTCGTATTCATTCGGACTGGTCCGCAGAGATGAAGTGAAGTATTCTATTCAAAAGCATTTGAATGTTTTCGAATAGCAAAAATGCATACTCGTGCTGGACTCTAATATAAATAATATAAAATGACAAATAGGTGAAGTTGCTCTCAGGCAACTTTGGGGTCAAAAGGGCTCAGATTACAATTTGATATATTAGAAGTGCGTAGGTGAATGCGGTTTCGTTAATAATTTTAGTTGTTCCTTTGTAGAAACCCAACAGTTGATACCATTGTAGCTCCGCTCATATGTGCTGTGGTAGTAAATTAAGAAACTTTCATCAATTTTGTATTTTTTGTACTAAAGAATGTTGTAAAATGTTGAAAAAATTATTCAAATCGGTTTAGTAGTTTTTGAGATATGATATTTTCTTTCTTAACACTTACATATGAGAAGTAAATTTCATACAAAATTGCCAGTTTTGTATGGCAGCCCCCTCAAGAGTTGGAGATAGGGGGTAGACATATTTTAAAGAAACATTTGGAAGAAAAAATAAATGTAGGTCGGCCTTACATTTGACACGTCTGAGAGCAACCTGGGAGCAGTGGCAGCTCGTTTCATAAAAACTATCATTTTGTATGGCAGCTCCACTAGCGGTTGAATAAAAGGGTTAGCATGTTCGGAAGAAATGTTTGGAAGAGAAATTTAGTATGGATCAGTCAAAGACTTTAATCCCCTAAGAGCAACTTTTAAGCAGCTGTGAAGCAATTTGCTAAATTTCCTAGCGATTTTGGGAACTTTAAACTCAATGCGAAGTGGCGACACCCTTGTTTGTTTTTTAATTTTAGTTTTTATTTATTTAAAAAATTTCAAGAATTTTAAAAATCCTTTCACTAATTTTTCATGTACTTTTTACTAACTTTTACTACACCTTCAAGTCCTTTTTCTATTTCTTTTTTACTATTTCTTCCTTCCAGTTTTAATGTTTTCACTGTCGCCTTGTTGCTCTTTATCACCGTTTCCATCAGCTTGATCTCCCTCGCAGTCTTAATGGCAAAAAGTGGCGCCATTCATTCTTCATTCACTGCTCACTGCCGCTACTCCACAACCTTCTCTTCAGTATTCAACACGCCACCTGCTTGGTCGCTCGTATCCATACACGACTTCTGATCGCTCTATTAATGCCTTTTGGTGTCCGCTCGTGCCGGTGTCTCTACCCCCCTCAGTGACGTAGTGCTATAGACTCGTTTTGTTGTTGTCAACTTGTGCCACAAATGCCCCAAATATGTTGAAAGCGGCGCTAAATTGAAATGTAAGTCGTTGGCTGTATTATTGTTGTTGTTTCATTGAATGACTGTTACTGATCTTCGCACCGCATTACGCCGTTGAGCCGCCAATACTCACACACACACATGGCCCATCGTTGTTATTGCTTTTTGTTGGTGCTGTTTTTGTTTTTTTTGCTTTTGTCAGCAATGCAATGTTACAATTTTTCCCGGCCACTCCTGTTTTTCTTTAATTAAAAAATGGCTTTTTACATTTTCTCCACACTGCGTATTTGTTTTGTTATTGTTGTTTTTTTCTCAAGCTGATAATACGTGTGTGTGCGTGTGTATGTGTTTATTTTTTTATGGCTGCCAGCATTGTCTTTTATTGATAGCTGCTGTTGTGATCGTTGTTGTTGTTGTTTTTGTTGTTGTTAGTAATGTTGCTGGTGTTGTCGCTTGCAATTGTTTGCGTTATGATGTTAAATTGTTAATTGAAATGTGCAGCGCTCATGTTTGCCGTTGTCAGTCATTGCAACATTCAGCCAACAATTCATAGCCAGCCCTGGCACCCCCGACCCGCCGCCAACTCGTTCGTTCATAGTAGCACAATTGAGATTTTTGTAGGTTGTATTGCTTTTAATTAGAAACAACATTATTTCATGTTCGATTTGCAGTTCGAGTCAGCAAACTGTTGCTGCAAGTGTGAGCCACTTTTTGTTGCAAGTAGATGCAAGTATTGTATGGTATGAATACCATTGTCAACTAAATTTAATTAAATTTAATTAAAATTAAGTTACCTACTAAATGTAGTTCATTCTTGATTAAGGGTTGCAAGTTGTTTGTGTGTGGAGTGAAAACGTACGCAAATCGGACAATAAAACTTGACATATGCAATTCTTGATGACATATAGAGAGAGCTCTCCTACATGTTTCTTCTTCTTCTCTTTTAACTGTAGTTCATTTCTTCACTCTATATGTACTTCCTCGACATTTTTCAATTTCGTTACTATGAAGCTTCTTTTTCTTTCTTCTTCTTTGTGAGCTCATTTTGCTCTGCGCTTCTTCCGCTGACGTGCAGAAATTTTAATTTTTAACTGCTTTTTCCTTCACAAAATAAAAACTATTGTAAGGAAAGCGGTGTAAGCGGAGGAAATGAACTCTTTTATTCCTTTTTATTCAGAAAAATATTAAAAATATTAATAAACGTTTGAAGTATTTACAAAATAGGCCAAGAGTTGCATAGCGCTTCTTCCAGGGATGTGCAAAAAATTTAATTTTAGCTGCTTCTTTCTGGATTACAGGAAAATCATTGCAGGGGGAGAGGTGTAAGCGGCCGAAATGAAGCCTTTTGTATGCTTTTTTCATTCAGAAAAAACTTAAAAATATTACTAAACGGTTGGCGTAATTACAAAAGTAGATCAAAGTTACAAGGACGTGCGGAATTTTTGTTTTAGCTGGTTTGTTTCCTTGCATTAAACAAAAACCATTACAGGGGGAGAGGTGTATGCGGCCGAAATTAAAGCTTTTCATTCAAAAAAAAATATTATTAAACGATTGAAATAATTAAAAAAGTAGCCAAATGTTGGTTATACACAGAACATTTCAGAGGCTGAAGAGATCACATTTTATAAAATAATAAAGCAGAAATCTGAGGAAATATAATCTTTGGGTTCATTGTTTTTTTATGGTATTTCTTGTTGCAAGTTTCGTTGTTCATTTCAAATGTTGAGGCTTTGCGGACGAAAGAAAATTCCTATAACCAAATATGTTCATTGGATTATCAATGTTCGCCTACGTGCGCGTGTGTGAGTGTGATGTGACTGCACGTGATTTGAATTTTTTACACAAAAATCGCTTCACGTGCTGCAACTCCGTGTAGTTTCTACTAAATTGCACAAAATCGCCCATAGACCAAAACTATGAATTCAAAGTTGGCTAAATGCGCAAAAACCGACCACACTCAACAACAGGCAACAACACACTCAACGCACAACCATTCAAACAAACAGTTTGGCATCACACTCAAAATCCACTTCGACTCCACTCAAACTCAACCATAAATCTCAACAGTAAATCCTTCGCTTCGGGTCCATCTCAACTCTTGCCACCGCCGGGCGCTCTTTCACTCCGCGCGGCGCAGCTCCAACGTCTGTTCTCACTCGGCTTATGTGGCACATAGAGCCGTAGCAGCACATAGCCAACGGCTCCCCCTGGTGCTCACCTGTTTCTGCTCGCCGCTGCGTCAGCCAACTGTCTCTTTTGCGCCGCCAGCCAATTGCCATGCGCTCGCTCACACACACACACACATGCACACGTGTGTGCGTGCCGGTTGCAACCCGTTCACTTTTTGGCCAATAACAAAAAAGCTGTCGTCGTTGTTGTCGCCGTCGTCGCCAACCAACACAAAAAATAGGCGGAGTACTCGGCCCGGCCGCACGTCTCCAGTCGGCGCGTCCCAGCGCGCCCGGCCAACGCCAGTCGGCAACCGGCCGCCTGCATGCAGGCGTTTGCGCGCATCGTTCTTATTGTTGTTGTTGTTGTTGTTGTTGTTGCTTTGTTGTCTTGCCTGCCTACCGTTGGCCATTGTTTTTTTTTGGCGCTGTGGTGCTTTTATTATTGTTTTTTGCGCTTCTGCTTTGTGGTCGTCATTGTTGTTGGTTGGTTGTGCGGTGCGTTGTGTGTCGAGGGCTTAGGTGGGCCCCATTCGCTTGGGCGTCCATGACCAAAGTCACGCTGCGCACCGAAAATGTGGTGGCCATCGTTGTTGTTGTTTTTATTGTTGCAATTGTTGCGGTTCTTGTCGGCATTTGGTTGTTGTATGTGTAGTTGGTTATAGTAGTTTTTGTTTTGCTGGTTTTCTTTTTCCTGTGGCAATGGCAACTTGAAAGCGCTCTGACAGTTTCTCATTTCATGCGGTTTTCGGCATTTTGCTACAAAACTTTAAGCTGCGGTTTTAGCATTTAAGTCGCCTTGTCACTGTCTCTGCCTCTGTTTCGGCTCATTTTATTTAATTGTGAAACTGAAATGGCGAAAAAAAGAAACACATAAAATGCAAATTATAATATCGTATCAAGGTTTTAAAAAGTAATTTTCAGTATTTTAATAATGTTGAAGAATGATTTGCTTTCAATAAGGCGACTTTGAGGGACTGAAAGTAAAAAATAATTGTTATTTTAATTAAAAAAAATAATAAAAATTAAATTAAAAAATAATATTGAATGTTGGTTGGTAAAAGTAGATAATATGTGTGTGGATTAGACATATTAAAATTATTTGGAAACGTATAGGGTTTTCCAACAAGAGGTGTTATTTTGAATCACCCGGTATTTCGGTAGCTGTCACTTTTCAAGCTTTTATTCTTTGACATTTGACAAGTAGAAACTACGCCATTACTAAAAATGGAACGATACACACTTCAACAACGCATTGAAATTATTAAAATTCACTACAAAATGGTGAAAATCTTGCAGTCACAGTTCGCAAAACTAAAGCATTTTTGGGTCGTCGTAAAGCACCTTGTCGGACCGCAATACAGAAATTGGTGGAAAAAGTCGAGCTGTTGGGAAAAGTTAGTAATGTGAAGAATAAAACCCGTGCACGTCGCTCCAGAACAACTGAGAATATTGCTTCTGTAGCCCAAAGTTTTGAAGAAAACCCAGGTTTGTCGATTCCTCGTCGTTCTTTGGAATTGGGCATTCCAAAAACGTCATTACACCGTATTTTGCATAAAGACTTGGGTCTTAAGGCTTATAAAGTTCAGTTAACACAAGAACTCAAGCCGACCGATCATCAACAACGTCGTGTCTTTGCTGATTGGGTCCTTGAAATGCATGAAAATGATCCGGAATTCCATTGAAAAATCATCTTGACTGATGAGGCCCATTTCCACCTCGGTGGCTACGTCAACAAGCAAAATTGTCGCATCTGGGGCTCGGAAAACCCAAGAGTTATTGTTGAGAAGCCTCTCCATCCTCAATGTGTGACTGTTTGGTGCGGTTTATGGTCCGGCGGGGTCATTGGACCTTACTTATTCGAAAATGAGGTTGGATCAACAGTTACGGTGAATGGATTGCGCTATCGAGAGATGATTAATGATTTTTTATGGTCGGAGTTGGATGGTATTGATCTGGACAACGTTTACTTTCAACAAGACGGCGCTACGTGCCACACAAGCAACGAAACCATTGCTCTTTTACGGGAAAAGGTTCCGGACTGTGTTATCTCTGGAAGAGGTAATCACAATTGGCCACCGAGATCTTATGATTTCACACCTTGCGACTTCTTCCTTTGGGGCCACGTGAAAGATAAGGTGTATGCCAACAGCCCAGCGTCGACTCAAGACCTCAAAGATAGAATTCATGAGGCTATCGAGGACATAGGGCAGCCACTTTGCGATTTGGTTATGGAAAATTTCATGAAAAGGATATGGTCATGTAAGCGTGGTCGTGGTGGCCGTTTGGCTGATGTTGTTTTTCATTATTTACGGCATACCTTCCTCTTTATTATGAAATAAACATCCGATCATTTATCTCTAAAGATGTCATTTTTCTTTGAATACCAAAATAACACCTCTTGTTGGAAAACCCTGTATTTGGCAGTATTGATTGTGAACTTAAAGAAGAAGAAGATCCCTGCATAGAAAGGATGATACGAAAACACGTTCGTTGTTTGATATTTTTTTTCGTTTTCGAAGTAAATATTTGTATTCGTTTATAAATATTTGTACTTTTTTAAAAAGATTTACTTCTATAAGACAAAAACTATAAACTTCCAACCTTACTAGAAAAAAGTTATACCTAACCTATTTATGTAGGGAAAGGGTCTGTGAAACATGGATCGCACTTTCACTAGGAGACCAAAACCGCCCATTGTGAATCCCTTCTTGTTTTTATCTAAAGCTAACCAACAATCTTAATCCGAGGCAAATCATTGCGACCTCTTAATAATGAAGAGCAAATCTGAGACTTCGACCAGTGTACGGAGGAGTAACTACACTGTCCAAAGTCATATAAGTATTTTTATAGAGCATAGTGGTGTCTAATAAAACTATAGTTTATGTATTTCCTTTAGAGAAGGGACCATGTTTCATACGTATATTTTGTATAGGGAGATTTATAAGCTCAATTATTGAGCGAAATGATCCTTTTCAATTTACTGATAGAATGACTTTAGCGACAAGGTAATGACATTCTACAGACTTTCACCACACACGTAACAATTACAGAATTACAATGAGTCAGTCACAAAAAGGAACAGATTTATATTTACAATACCATTCTAAAACGTCAACTTAATTAAATACACAGAACTTGGCGCCCGTATCAAAATTTCCACTCGATTCAACTAAAGGAGATTCAACGGAGTGTTTAACAATGGGTGCATTGACTTAGCGTCAGCTCCAAGATCGAGATTCGGTTTATTTCGGCTGATCTGTAGACAATCATAGGGACTGCCAGACACATGCAGCGTTTTCTAAACGATGATCTTGGATAATGATCCCAAGATCGGTTAAAGCAACGAGCATAATTTTCTCTGTCAACAGTCAGGCATTGGAATCTTACTCGTAAGTAGTGTTTCACTGAGCTCAATAACGTCTCTCGATGCTAAGTTCCTGGTCATAGGAACATTGAAGCGAACAAAACTGAAGATGACATATATCTTTATACCTACAACCATCTCTTTGTAATTTGCTTGAATATTTAGTTGAATATTCAACTTTCCAAAGTCCCAGGTACAGGTGGTTTTGCAGAATGACTCTAGTGAGGATAAAACTCGAACTGCTGGATACCTTCTGCTCAAAAAAGTTGCGGACCGATTAAAAGAAATTGGGAGTCTGTGGAAACTTGAATAGTTAATAATAAAATAATTTTACGGTTGGTCAGAACTACTTACTTCAAGTAGTGCGTGACCGGGTACTTCCTAATCAAGGGGAAGCTGATAGCTGAGATACAATGGAGAGCAGTGTCTGTGTGCCATGTTCATGGACACTTCAAACAATATACAATAATAAAAAACCCTAACTAACGACTTGTAAACTAACTGAAGCAACTGAAAAGTCTGAGGGTCATTTTGGCAACTGGTAGATATAGAAAGGGACAACGATTCTTTAGGATTCTTGTTCTTCTTTGGGTTAGGTTACTTATAGCATCTATCTGTGGACCTGCCAAATTTCATCTGAGAAAGAAAATGGTAAGAATCTGAGTTTTAAAAGCAACTTCAGTGAAGGAGATATGTCTCTTCGTGGCACTTACAATGGACAAAAATGTCGTCGGGTGATGAGTTTGTTCTTAATTATGATGAGTTTCTCAAAGAAATTACTACAATTAATGCGATCTTCAACGATGGCTTATACTATTACTATTTTCCGCAAAAGTTGTCATAGTGAAGACAGATGGAATTGATTTATGATTGTCTGTGTCAATGTTCAGGTCGACCGGTCGGTCAGGTTACACTTAAAGCGACTCAAACATTTGAGCTCACGCTTCCTTAGAGGTCTAACAGAGATAGTAGAAGTAACGTGATCGAGATTTCTCAATTCCTTAGAGAGTAAATGGTTCAAGTCGATGTCCTGACTTTTGAGAGGAAACTTGGACAGAGGAATGTGTATCGTAGTACATACAACACCGTGCGACAAAAATCAAAAAATTTCAAAACACACGAAAAAATCGGTATACTCGAAAAACTCAGGGTCAAATGTAGTAAAGCTGCGTTTTTAGTTTTTCTCTCTGATGTCAGGATATTTTTTAAAAGGACTTTGAAATTTCAAGGACATGTTTGTTTCAAAAATTTATTTTAAAAATTGATCGCATTGTAGAATAACAATATGGGTATCAAATGAAAGAGAAAAATCCTTAGAATCTTAGAAAATTTAATGTTTTGGTGCAAAAGGATGATGAGGTATTGAAAATGTCTTTATAAAACTTTATCCTGGAATATCCTTGGAAATTTCCAATAGTGTTAAAAAAAAATACATCTTAAGGACTAATAAGGACACATCCTGGAATTTCCTCTTTCTAACTTTATTAGTTTAAGATATAAAAAATTTAAGTGTCCAACATTCTTCATTTAAAAGTCTGCCTCCTAACTTCTATATCCTTTAGAACGAATATATTTTCTCGCATTAATAGTTGCATTATATAAAAACAAATTATTACCTCCGAGTGGAAATAACTACGAACTAACTTAACCTATTATCCTTAGTTTCGCGCAGAAACCATTGCAACCACTGCGAGTAAACTACAAAGTGTCCATGTGAGTATAGACATTTTACCATTCATAAACATTTTAATTGATTAACACACTCGAAAAACCCACTAAAGAACGGACACTCACAAATGTTCCATCGTTTAGATACAAATTACAGCGACAAGCCAAAATGCCACACACCCACAAACAATAACAAAAAAGTCGAGTAATTTCGATGGCAACATGCAATTGCAAATTACAAAACCACGCCCAAAAACAACACACCGAAGACAAATAACGGCGCACAAAAAATGGCGCACAAAATTAATAAACTAAATTGCGGGCAATGGAAGCGGGGCGGAGCGGGCGGACGACGAAAACCGCAATAAAATTCTTGATTGAATTAAACAATCAAATTACGGTGCACAGTTTTGTAGGTATAAGCTACACTCGAGCAGAAACAACAAGAACAACCAGAATGCACGGCAAAAAACTCTACTAACAACAACAAACAGTAGAACACAAATGCATAGCACACTTTGGCGCTGTTTGTTGGGGTTTCGCGCATACGCGTCATTCATTTAATGACTGCAGACGGGCCGGGCCGGGCTGGGCCCCTACTTGATTGGCAACAATCAAATCAATTGCAGCAACAACTAAAACAACAACTATAATAGCAACAACTATAATAGCAACAATAGGAAAAAACTGTCATGCGTCTAACGTATGTGCTGCATGCACAGCGAAGTGACTTACTGCGGCGCACGACTGGCCGACCAGTCTGTCCTTTCAAGCCACCGACAGGACGGCCGGCCGTCCGTTTGCTTACCTACCGCAATTACCGTACGGCCAATATTTGCCCGCAATTGTGCAAATAAAGCAATTACCACTGCGTGTGTGTGTGTGTGTGTGTCTGTGGGGTTTCTGTGGCGCGGCTGCAAATGCTCCTCATGCCACATGCTGTATGTGATGGTATCTGCTGCTTGTTATCTATGGCGGCTTAGAGCGCTGCCAATGCCAACAACAACAACAACAACAACAATAACTACAACAACACTGCCCACTGGCAACAATGTGGGAAGTAGCACGAAAGCGTTCGCTGTCCACGGCGCGTCAACGTGGCGCGGGCGTGTTGCAATGTGGCAAAGTGTTAAGTAGCGCTTGAGCTGAAGCGGCACTGAGGATCAGGTGAAGTTGGAGCGACGAACGGGAAAAGGCAGTCGCCGCTTTTAAGGCCATCCATACAATTACAGCATTTCGCTTGCGGGCTTTATTATTAATTTCAAAAGGATTTAAGTGAGAGCGATGAATTTCATTGTTGCAAGGCGATTTTTTTCATTGACGTAAATCGAACTGACTTTAACTTAAAGTTATGCATGTTTTGATTTCCCTGATTTCCTTATACTCTGCACTATAGCTTCACTCAATTTAAGACGATTTGCAAAAAAGCCCAGTCATCATTAAAATATCACAGATGAGACAGCAACTTGACCGTAGATCTTCTAGGAGTGGAGAGAGCAGAAAGTAGCAAAGAGAGAGTCGAGTAGAGTGTAGCTTTCCTGTTTTTATGGTTATATGCCCATATATCTGGTTTTTCTTGATCAATGCTTAGGGGATATTGCTATGGAAGTATGAAAACGTTAATGCTGACTGCAGATGAACCACAGTTGTTCGCGTTTTGAGTTTTTTTAAAGTCACTTGGAAGTATTTCACTTCCACCTTACTTCTACTCACTACCTAAGTATTTCAGTATCTATTCTAAAAATACATAAAAATAATAATGGCGCACACAGGATTTCCGTTTTGGGGGAGGAGGAGTTGCGTACCACTTTTGAGCCCAATAACATTTGAAACCATATTTTTACCAGAAATTTTTGTATCTGAGAGGGTTGAGTATCATGAAATCATAGCTTCTGACTTCGAACTTCTGACATCATTCAAACAGATATTTAAGCACCAGATGACAGATGAATCAACCTAGAAAAAAGTTGTTGACAATATCTCAATCGCATTTTGATCAAATTGAGTTCTCAGTATTTTTTCTATCAGGAAGTTAAAAATACGAGTTATGAACCATTAGCCACAGAAATATCCCAGAAATATTGCATGACAAAGTATTAAGGACAGAGCTCAATGATTCCATAACCTCTCCGCATAACTAAGCACCAAGTTTATGTAAAACGAAAATAGAACAAAAGTGGTCCTCAGTCTTTAAGAGTGCAGGTCTACCAGTTTCTATAGAAATTTTCCAGCTCCTGCGCTGAGACCAACAAAAATGTCATGGAAAAATATAGAAAAGTAGAGAATATTTAACCACTATAGAATACTCAAGCAGAAAAGAGCCCATGGGGTCTTGAATATGAAAAATGACGATGTTAACAGATGAAATTTAACGAGCAGAACTTTTTGACTTTGCGCCATGTCCCATGTGGACCAGAGATCCATAGCTGATAATATGAAAAGCCAATTGCCTACCTGAAAGAATCTTAAAGTCTGAAATCGTCTTTAAAAAACAACTCATTTCAGCGCAACAGTGTTAAATGAAAATTGGGATATTGCGCGATGGCGGCGGCGACAGCCATCACATAAACTTGATGGCCCCTTGACAGAGTCTACTCAACGTTCTAAAACGTTTTGCTGTACAGGACATTTGTTCGTGTTGCTGGCGTGCAGCGAACTATTTTTGGGCATTGCTATAAAAGGCTTGGCTCGGGTTGGGACTGAAGGCTTTGGTGATTTATGGCCAAATGATGAAAATCAAAATCGGCAAAGTCCAGCGCAACGTTGTAGTTAAAATGAAAATGAAATTTTGTGTGGACAGTGCAGATGATGACAACAACAACAACAGCTACAGAAAGAGCTACAACAAAACGCAATGAATTTTTATAAATTGGCAAAACAGCACCGAAACCGCAAACAGCGCAAGTTGGAAGCGTGGAAGTGAAGCGCGAAGCTGAACGTTGGGCGTTGTTTCGTTATTATTGCAACACAACAACAAGAAGCGCAACGACAACAATAACTAACACGATTGTCAGAACATGAACAACAACAACAACGAGTAGCAGCAACGATACAAAATGTAAAAAAAATAACAAAACGAAATGAAAGGAAAAAAATCTAAATAAGCCATTGAGCTGAGACAAGGAACAAGGAACAAGGAAAAAGCAAACAATAAACACAGAGAAACATAACAACAGCAACATGACACTACAACAACATTTTGTTGTTGTTGTTTGATGTACTAAAAATGAACGATTTCATTATGATTGTTGTTGTTGTTGTTGCATTTGTAGTTGTTTATGTTCATTTATATAATTTTTATTTTACTTCATTTCGATTTGCAGCCAAGAGACATTTGTGTTCGTGTTTGGAGCGGCCCCCAAAGGATTTGTAGTGGTTGTTGTTGTTGTTGTTGTTATGGTCGTCTCATGCTTCGTACCATCTTTGTCACTGCATGCAACATAACAAATAACAATCGGCCTAAGAAAACCTACACCAACAAAAAATCCTATTGGTCTGCTGCCATTCCCCTGCCCCCGCCCCCACAAAAGGAAAGTAACAAAAATTCGTAGTATTTATGCTCGTTTTTTTGCGTATTGCCATTGCGCTCTCACATTTGGGACACAAGATAGAGAAAAAAATAATCCAGTTTTTTTTTCGTAGCTCACTTTGAAGCTTTTCAAAGCAGAGCAAATCAGAGCAAAGAGAACGGAGCCCAATTGAGTGAGTTGACAGATTTGAGTTATTTCAGTTGTGAACCGAAATGTGTTAACTAAAATTTTATTCTGTGTTGTTACATCTACAAATAAGTAAAACCATTTGTGTACTTTGATAGTTTACACTCAGGAAAAATGACTTAGTAAAGTTGGTTTTTATTTTGACTTAAATGTTAAAGTTTTGAGTCCTGATTGCAATTGATAAAGAAACAATACCAATACTGATAGAAAGTTTTAAAGTTTTCAAAGGCCAATGAAAAGTTGACTAACATAGAGATTTTCATTAAAAATGTTGGACTCGAGAAGACTAATAAAACAAAAAGAAAAAGAGACTAAAAGGGAAATTTCCAGTAAACAGTTTGGGACTCGAGAAGACTGATGAAAAAAGGAAGAAAGAGATTTAAAAAGAAATGCTTAATAACATTTTTAGTCGCGAGAAGACTGGCGAAACAAAAAAGAAACAGAAAGTTGGGTGCGACAATAATATTCCAAATGGTTTAGTGGTGGACGAAGCAGAATCTTTGTTTTCACAACTTTATCAGATTGTTGATCTAACTCCACTTTCAAGCTTACTTTTTAACAAATGAAAAAGAAAAAAGAGAAACAGAGATAGGACTATTTGAAGATTTGATTAGAGCTGAGAGAGACTTAAAATTAACGCTCAACAATCAGGTCTACTATTCTGAGGAGAGTTGGGACCAGTTTTTGGTAATCATTCATGTTAACATATGAATGCGAATGGAAGGAACCTCCCATTGTATGCCTATGCCGACGAAGGGTTAGGAGTCTTTCTTTGGAATAGGCAATCTATTTTCTTCTGTAGTTTCTTAAGGGGGTTAAGTGGTGAAGATGGTAAAAGACTCGGGTACAGAGGTTTAGAGGTTCAAATTCCCAAAATAGCTCTTTGCTTTGCTAATCTAATCTAATCTAATCTAATCTAATCTAATCTAATCTAATCTAATTTAATCTAATCTAATCTAATCTAATCTAATCTAATCTAATCTAATCTAAACTAATCTAATCTAATCTAATCTAATCTAATCTAATCTAATCTAATCTAATCTAATCTAATCTAATCTAATCTAATCTAATCTAATCTAATCTAATCTAATCTAATCTAATCTAATGTAATCTAATGTAATCTAATCTAATCTAATCTAATCTAATCTAATCTAATCTAATCTAATCTAATCTAATCTAATCTAATCTAATCTAATCTAATCTAATCTAATCTAATCTAATCTAATCTAATCTAATCTAATCTAATCTAATCTAATCTAATCTAATCTAATCTAATCTAATCTAATCTAATCTAATCTAATCTAATCTAATCTAATCTAATCTAATCTAATCTAATCTAATCTAATCTAATCTAATCTAATCTAATCTAATCTAATCTAATCTAATCTAATCTAATCTAATCTAATCTAATCTAATCTAATCTAATCTAATCTAATCTAATCTAATCTAATCTAATCTAATCTAATCTAATCTAATCTAATCTAATCTAATCTAATCTAATCTAATCTAATCTAATCTAATCTAATCTAATCTAATCTAATCTAATCTAATCTAATCTAATCTAATCTAATCTAATCTAATCTAATCTAATCTAATCTAATCTAATCTAATCTAATCTAATCTAATCTAATCTAATCTAATCTAATCTAATCTAATCTAATCTAATCTAATCTAATCTAATCTAATCTAATCTAATCTAATCTAATCTAATCTAATCTAATCTAATCTAATCTAATCTAATCTAATCTAATCTAATCTAATCTAATCTAATCTAATCTAATCTAATCTAATCTAATCTAATCTAATCTAATCTAATCTAATCTAATCTAATCTAATCTAATCTAATCTAATCTAATCTAATCTAATCTAATCTAATCTAATCTAATCTAATCTAATCTAATCTAATCTAATCTAATCTAATCTAATCTAATCTAATCTAATCTAATAGTTCCTAATAGGTAGGTGGGCATCACTGTTATTCAGTAGAGTGTTTAAAGATAAGAAAGTCAAAATGTGGCCAGAGTAAACAAAAATTTGCATTATTCTCCAATGATGCGCGCCCACAATTGACCATTCGGAAACCAGTATTTTTTACATTCTTTGCGGTTCAGATCAAGAAAAATTATCTTATTTAAACAAGCTTTGATCAGTGTCTAGAAATTAACTCAATAAGAAAAAGGTGAAGAAAAACAGATAATTTTGTTCTGTTGCAATTGAGCTTTAAATCTTTATTGAAACGTTTTTGCGACTCATATAAACGGCTTTGCGACCAACATTCTAAACAAGAACTGAGGAATTGAAATATTGGAGTTGAGAGATCAAATTGAATTTATTATTGAAGGTCCTAAAGACATTTTTTACGATTTTTTTTACTTAATGGACTGAAAAACAGAAAACATGTGTTTAAATTTGTTGATGAAAAAAGCTTCGACTTTGAGCAGCTTTTGCACACATTTTTTTTGTTCCTTGTTCACTCCTCCCGGGAGCATAGGGCCTCCACAAGACAGCCTTGTGTTGGTTACATTAATCAGTTGTGTTGTTCTGCCAGGGTAGGTGATTGGCCTGCCGCAGGTAGTCCTAAGTGATGGAATCATCTAACGCCGCTCGGGAACGTCGCCTCGTAGCGCCATCTGTTGTGAGGAGGTTACAGCAGAATGGTTGGGGACCTCGCTAGATCAGGTTGGTGCGCGCTGTCTTCGCAGTTGTCCGCTTCCCCTTGCAGATGTCGCTCGTGCGCCTGCTTTGCGTAACTGTTTATTTGTTTGCTTTTATCAGCCGCACAGCGCATAATTGCACACATAAATTAAATTAAATTTTTGTTTAGATTTTTTTTGAGTTTTACCTTTTAAATGACATCAACATCGTTAAATTCTGAGACTACAAATTTTGGAACGAATCACTGTGGAACGGTTTAATTTTTTTTTTTGTGCAATTAAAGATAATCGGCTTTGAGACTAACATTTTAAACAAGAATTGAGGAATTGAGATATTCGAGTTGAGAGATTAAGTTGAAATTTAGTGGAGGTTCCCAAGACATTGAAACCTAACAGTATTACAAAAAAACCATTGAATTTTGCCATCGTATCCCCTGAAGCTCAGACCTTAAGTTAAAAATTCATTAATTTGTTTGTAAAAAAAAATTCAAAATCTCTTTCGTGTTTTCCATTAATATTCTTTATTTCAGTCTGCAAGGATTTTCTTGCATTGGTACGTAAAGTCAACTCAGCTACCAATTGGAGGTCTCGAGCACACAATGCTCCAACGTGTTTTCACTCAAATCTGAGACCAAGAGCACAACTCCCCAACTGCGAGCGCAACAACAGACAACTTTTTAGCCAGCAAGCTGCAATGCTTGTTCGTTGTTTTTGCCGCATTGCTGTCAGCAATGCGTAGGCACAACGCATGCGTGTAGTGGAGCAACACGGCCCCGCGCAGCCCTCCCACAGAGCCGTGTGTCTCTCTCGCTCTCGAGAGACGGCCGCCAGCGCCACTGTCGCCGTCACCAGTTTCGCCATGTACGAGTATGCGGCAGCGGCCAACGATGGCAGCGCTACCGTGGCACCGGCCAGCTCGAGCGAGGCATTTGGCTGTTTTTTGCGCTGCGTGCTCAGCATTCGCGTTCGGCATTCTTTCGAGTTGGCAGCAAGTTTTTGTTGCTGCTGCTGCATTGGTTACTGTCAGCTAGTACAACGCGGCGGCCCACTGTGCGCCGCACTGTGTCCGACAGCGACTGACGGCAATTTTCGGTGGTCGAGTTGCGCGCGCGCGCGCGCCCGCGTTTTCGCCGCTTTCTGGACTGGGAAGTCGGCTGGCTGAAAGTCGATTCGGGCCGGGCCGGGCCGCCACGAGGGCTGTTTCTTCGCGCTGTACGCCGACCGAGACTGGCCGGCCGGCCGGTCGTTGCGTTGGCGCTGCGAGCAGCTGCGTGCACAGTGCCGACTTGCAACTTGCAACAGTTGCATTTGTGCTGCGGCGCAACTTTGTAAAAAACGCGAATCGCCAAAAAAATACTTCCCGGTTTTTGTGCAATTAAAATAGAATTCAAAGTGCGGAATAAAAACGTCGAAATTACGAAAAACGCAAAAGAGCGCAAATAAGGCGAAAAGCGGAAGCGCCAGCAAAGGGTTAAGAAAACATGCAGTGCAGCGAAATTGAATTGAAATGCGTGCAGCGTGCAACGCGTTGGTGCAGCGTACAGCGAATGCAGAAGGCCGATTGCATCACTGATTAGTGGCCGAGGCGCCGAAGGAAATTTTTAATGAAAGCAGCCAACGTCGCAGGCCTCAAAGTGCAGTGAACGAAAAGAGTTTACGCAAAAAAAGTGCAAGAAGACAAAGCGGCGTAACGCGCAACGCGCATCGAGTGACGAAAGTGCAATTCTTGTCGCGTTCCCTTTCGGCGTTTTCGCTTGAAATTGCAAGGCGGCCATCTTATTTGATTGCACGCCGCACAAGTGCGAAAAAGGCGGCCATAAAGAGCCGCAAGTGAATTGCGCGAAGTGTGGCGAGTAAACAAAAAAACAACAACAACAAATCAGCACTAAAGCTGAACTGAAAGCAATAACAAAAATTCGTACACAACAAAATTGCGCAAAATTATTCGAGTTATTTTTTCGATTCTGACAAAGTTTAAAGTTTTGCCCCCCTTATTCGATTACTTTGTCCCGCAAACAGTCCAGCCCAACTGTACGCCCTCAACGCGCCGCCTTTGATGATTATGCATGGCACTTGGTACAAGGGACCACAGTTGGCGCATCGCACACACACGCACACCGATTATCCTCAGTTTCGTTCGTATCCTTCGTTCGTTGTAACGCCGTACCATGAGTCGTCCGCATCGTACGCCGGCACGCCCACTCCGACTCCGACGCCCACCAGTGTTGGCAACGTTGCGCCGATAATTGTCGAGGGCGCCTTTGCCGCTGCCGCCGCCGCTGCCAGCGCAGCCGTCGGCGCCAATCAGCTGGCTTCGGTACTGAGTCCTACGATCAAGATCGAACAGCCATTCGGCGAGCCGCTCAGCGTTGAGGATTATGCGCTGAATTTGGATTGCGGCCTCGAAAATTCGTTTCGGGTAAGTTGCGATCGCAAATAATTGAAGTTGTTAGATAATCATTTTAAAAATTAGTTCGAAATATGAAGTGTGAAAATAGTTCATCTTTTCAAATAGGTGGCTTTGGTAATCTGTATCTTGTGTTGTATTAATGCAGTTAGGTTGGATGGGTTAGGTTGGATAATGTTGGAAAGATAAGATTTCATACTAAAAACACTTCTCAGACAATTTTGTGATTGTTCGGCTCAGTTTTATTTGAGCAAAATTTCAGCAAAAAATAAATATGCCATAATTAAAATTTATTTTTTTTCGATAAAGACATCCGAAAAAGTAAATAGTGTTTATGGACCTAATACTGTAACAGCCAATCACATTAGTTTAGTTGTTAAAGATGTACCACTCGCTGGAAGGCCAACTATCGAAAATGTTGCTAAAATCATGGAAATCGTCGAATGCGATCGTCATGTAAGCACTGTTTCGACTGTCTTGGAGTTAAAAATTGTACCAAAAAACCGTTTGGAATCACTGACTGGAAACAAAAAGAAGTTCAAAGTTTGGGAGCCCTACGAGTGAAAAAACTTTATGAACCCAATTTCCAACTGAAAATCGTAACAAAATTACAGTCCATTCCTGAAAAGGATGGTAACTGATGATCAAAAGTGAATCACTTACGACAGTGTCCAGTGAAAACAATTGTGGTCGCATTGCAGTGAGCCGACGCACAGTGGTCGGACTTATATGGGCAAAGCGGTCAAAAATACTTCTAGCAGAGATATCAGCCTGAAACTTTGGTAACTTGTTTTTAAGAATGTGGCAATTATTTCATGTGAAAATGGGCGTGGTCGGACATCTATACGCCTGCCCCCATGTAAGGAAATGATAAAAAATTTGTTTCTTTTTTGTTTTTAATGAGAAACAAATTGTTTCCAAGATTTTGCTCGACAAAATTCATATATAGGCAGGCTCAGAGGAGCAACCGGAGGGGGTTGCGGGGTTCAAACCCCCAAATCAAAAAATTGCTTGTGAAAATTATGATCTCAAACAGTATTAGGCCCAAAGTGGTATGCAAAACCCCCCAAAATGAAATCCTGTGTGCGTCACTGTACAGGTAATTAACTCAAAACGGAGCGTGAATTAAAATTTTATGAACAGAAGGTGGAAGCCAGTACCATTGATACATCTCTATCTCTTAGCAGTGTCGAGCGCATATTTCCTTAATTTTTCAACATTTATTTTTTAATCTGAAAACATAGCTTTAGCTTTAACATACAATTTAGCACTTGTATAAATCATATTTTATCTTGATATATCTCAAAATTTGATTAGAAAAAGTTTTCCATACGACACATTTTTAACTGATCGTTCCTGTGGCAGCTATATGTTACAGTTGGGCGATCTTGTTCAAGTTTAGTTATGCGATTCAGTATTACATAGAAATGTCAAATACGACATTTTGTGAGAATGTCTTTCAAAATGCATATCTTGTTATGTCATTTCTTCTGCCAGATTTACTAATTTTCCCACATTGTGGGGTCTGAAACCGCTTTGCTCCATTTTCTCCTTCCACATTTGGACATGAAACCTCTTTAACATTACCAAAAAAAAACCAAAACTGTCCCCACAGAACCTATGATAACAAAAATATTTACATATGTAAATAGTGTCAGCCACCGTATATAAAAATTGGTTTAAAGGTGAAATTAAAATAGAAAAATAAAAAAGTTGCAATACGCATTATATTAACATCACCTTACTTAAAAACAACAACACAAACAAACAACAATACCACCGCACAAAATGCCAAGCTTCTTTTGCACTTCTGGGTTTGCGCCCCATTTTTAATACAGGCACTCAGTCTATGAAAGATTGCACGAAGCCTGGCAAATTCTGGCAGCTGAAACTAACACATTATAATCTTAAAACGTGCCTTAGTATTCGGAAAAAAAGATCAATGGGGGCAACGAGAGGGAACACAACTAAAACTTTAAGTGAAATTCTGGGAGTCAGACGAAAAACACAGAATATAGTAGTTGTAAATTTTGATTTTTGTTTTTAAGTAGACTTCAATTTAAATATATCTCATTAACTAAAATTAAGTTAAATACTTGTATGTTCAATACACTTTTTATTAATTTTAAATTTGGTGATTTTTTAATAAAGTTTTAACACTTCAAAATTGATTATTGTAAAACGCTGCTCACATTGCACTAATCAAGTGAACAAATGTTCTCACTTCTGATGCTATTTTCAGAAAGTACCGCAAGAATCAAACCAAAAAAAATTTACCGTTAGAAAGCTTGATTATATAGGAGACTATGTAGTTACTTTTCATTTTAAAATTTGGACTTTGAATTTTTTATTTTTGGCCTATGGGAGCGACCACAGTGCGACGCAAACGTTGAGAAGCCAGGATTGACGGTCTGTAAGGTTTTGCTGTGTTTTTGATGGGATTGACGGGGAATCACCTACTGTGAGCTGTTCCCCTACGGTCAAACTCTTAATTTAAACCGATACTGTCAACAATTGGACTGTCTGAAGAAAGCAATCGCCTAGAGGTGACCAGCTTTGGCCAATGGGAGAGAAATTGTGTTCCATAAGGACAGCGCCAGGCCACACACATCGATAGTGACTTGCCGGAAGATCCAGGAGCTTGGTTGGGAGGTTCGTTCTTGTGCATCCATCTTATAGTCTGGACCTGGCATCAAGCAATTACCATCTGTTCCTGCAAATGATTTTGCTAGTGAAAAATTTGCCCCACGGGTAGTTTTTGACTGTTCCAGTTTTTGGCCAATAGCGAACGAGAGACATTTGGAATATTCAAAACTTAAATATGCTTAGTAAAACCTTAACAGCAAAAGTACCCATTAAGTATTTTACAAAAACAATTGTTGTGTTTTTATTCCTCACCTCTCAGCAGGTTTACAAGACTTCCAGTACACTTAAAGTAACCTTAACAAGAAACTAGTGGGTCAAATGTTTCTTTTTTTTTAGAATTCTTGTTATTAAATAAATTTGAAATCGTGTACCTTTAATAAAGATACTACTTGTCAACATTAATTATCTCGTAAAATATAATAAAAATGCGTCTCATGCATGAGCATTCTCTCCATCTTAAACATAGATCTAGTGTCCGACCGAAACCACTTTTTTAGGCCGAAACCGAAACCCAATTTTGGTTTTTTTATATTCGGCCGAAACCGAAACTTTCTAGTTGAAATAAAAATCACCACATCAAGCATCAAAATCACCATTGTTCAACAAACGAACTTTACTTTAGGTAAATAAAGAACAAACATGACATAAATAAATAAATACTTATTAATAAAAAAATTAGTTAATTTCTTCAGAAACAAGTAGCCATTGCTGTCCATTGTAGCCCAGCTATTGCCTCGCGTTTTGACTAGCAAATGTACGGACTCGCAACTAACTAACTGAAGTAGATCTGGTCAGCCTCACCGTTGGATGATTCTGCGGCCTTCAGTAGGTCACTATTGGCATAAAGTTTCCCAGAGACTCTCGATCTATTCGACCTTTACCAAAAAGCACATTTACTTTCAGTCCAAAAACTGGCCATTCACTAATAAAGTAGCAACAGTCTCATCGTCCTCTAGACTCATGATGCAAATGGCTGAGGCACGTCCTCAAATTTAGTTCAAAATAATTTCCTGACAAGAACCACAATGTTTCTCAAATCATGTCTTATTCCTAAATAAAGAATAAGAATTCAACATATACTTTTATTCCCAATAAGTTTAGACTTGCATGGAGCCATTGTGCCAAGTAGAATGAGTAGATATTTTTTTTTTTTATGTGAGGGTGGGCAGGAAGGCTACAAGCATTCCATAGCACTCAGTCCATTTCAGACCATTGCACAGCGATTCGACTCCATACAACCGCGGGACAAAATTAGAAGGAGTGGTCCGTTCCTCATAAAATTTGGTATACTAGTTAAACATGGTCTGCTGAATTGAAATCTCCATTTGGTTTTTCTTAAACTGTTGTAGTTTGGTAATGCCTGAGACTTAAATTTGCAAATTTCGTCATTTTTGGAAAGCTGTAGCACCAAGTGTGTTGGCTAGATTTTTCAGATTTTACATTTAATCGGTAACGTCAACATTGATTATTCCAAAGAGTAAAAAATATTGTCCTAGAACTCTCTGGTTTTGTAATCAAATGGATAATAATAGATGTATGTTTTGCATTTTTGCAGATTTTATCATTTTTCGTGCTGATTGCATACTTTTAGGCATAAATAAAATAAATTTTGTCGAAAAATACGTGTCTAACTTTTCAAATTAAATTATTTTCTGAGATCGGAAGATATCGGAGGATGTAATTACATTATCCGAATAAGAAAGAATGCTTCTTAAAATAAAAAAAATCCAGGAACATACTTTCACATACTTTTTAGATATTTTCCTCTTTGTTTTGCCAAATTTTCAGATTTTTAATTTAGAAAAATATTTTGAATTAAAAGTGAAGTAAAAGCCTACGCTTTGCAAATTTTGAGAAAACATTAAAAACGAAAATGGCTACATCATTTCCTATTCTTTATTGAAAGTTTAAGCAACTTCTTGGTAACCATATATTAAAAAATTTTTTTTTTACTCAATAGACTAAAAAACAGAAAATATGAGTTTTAATTTGTTTGTGAAAAAAGTTTCAACTTGGAGCCGCTTTTGCACAGACACTAATTGATTTTTTGCACAGATTTTTTTGGGTTTTCTTAGTTAGAGTTTTTTCTGTCAAATGACATCAAAATCGTTAAATTCTGAGACCATAAATTTTTTGAATTTTGTCTATGGAACGAATCACTGTGCATTGTACTATACCCATGGGGGATAGGGAAGGAACATGAGAGTAATATCTCATATTTCACCCGTTTTTTTGAAATGCGTATGCAACACTGTCTTTCCAACATATGTTACAGCATACATTTCAAGCGGATGGGGAAAGGGAGGGGGAGGGGACCTACAGTTTAACGCCTAATCCGAACGGCGATTGGCAGTTTTTCGTTCACACTTGGAGGTTTTGCCATTGCCTGCCAAGAGCGCACTTGTGCGATTCTCATAATTCTCATTCCCTTCATGTGGATAGCGATAGAAGTAGACGAGTTTTTCACCAGCCCGAGCCAGGAATCGAACCTGGTATGAGTAGCCAGCGCGCTACCCGCTGGACTATCGAGGCCGACTAAATGAGTAGATATAGTATAGGCAGAGATATAGTAGATAGACAGACTTAGACGACCGGTATTGCTGTAACCATTCATGATGGGTTCATCATTTCATTGTGCGGGAGTTTAGTTTTAATTTGTTTATTTTGAATTTATAACTAAAATAATTAAACACAAGAAACAGTTTTTAAAAACAATTTTTTAATAACACAGCGCAACAAAAAAACACTTTTTTTCTGTTGCATGGAGTTTTTCTACTGTTTCTTACTAATTTGGGTGCGCTGATTCCGAATCTACCCTCCGATTTTTTCTAGCAGCTCTAGTTTGTGAGATATAGGTACCCTGTCATTTTTTCAGTTTTTCCTCTACTTTTTCCATATTTTCGATCGTAGTTTCTAAACAAAAAAACCGATTGACATGATTTTCACCTTATCGCATTAACAACACCGCACGGCTTCTTTTCCGATGCAACTTATTTTTATAAATGTTAAAATGCCGCGGTAATTGGACCTCAAAGTTGGAAAAAATTGAATTTTAAGGCGTTTTCTTTGATGCTCAAAAACATACAAAGTTTTTGTAAAACAATTAACGAGTTAGGTGTATAATGAAAGCCGACACATCAAGCAATACAACACAGCTAAATTATTTGGCGGAATACACACTCGCATCGAAATAACAGGAAAAATGTACCATCGCGATTTTCATCACTTTTCATACTTTTTCCTTAAAAAATTAGGGGCCTGAAAATATGCAAAGTTTTTAATTTGTTTTTGTTTCGAGAAATTCAAAATCTTTTTGGTTTTTGCTTGTACTCCAAACTATAAATGGAACATATAAAAGAGCATATTTTGAGGCTCCAAATTTTTTAAGGAAAAAGTATGAAAAGAGATGAAAATCGCTATGGTACAGTTTTGTTATTATTTCGATGCGAATGTGTATTCCGCCAAATAATTTGGCTGTGTTGTCTTGCTTGATGTTTCTTCTTAAGATATTCATATACTTCGAAACTTGATTTATGAAACAACTGTACAATTTTGGCCATAAGAAAAAACGCCTTGAAATTCAATATTTTCTTACTTTGAAACCTTATTACCACGCCCATTTAGAACGCATAAAATTGATTAATATCAGGAAAGATGGCGTGAAATGTTGTAAGTGCAACGATATGAAAATCATGTCGATAGGATTATTGGTTAAAAAATAACATTCGAAAACGAGAAAAAAGCCGAGGAAAATTCGAAAAAGTGACACGCCCATTTTTCGCAAAAACTGTTACATAAAAACGGAGTATGGTTTTGAAAACAGCGTGGAAAAACGATTCAGATTCATGTAAAAAACTCCATGCAACAGACATGCTGTTGTGCAGTGTAATGTTACAAAAATAAAAATACACTTATGTAAATAATTTCACAGTTCAGTTTTTAATAATATGAATCAAATTAAAGGTACAGTTAGTTTTATAATTTCTCAGTTCTAATTTTCAGTATATTTTGTTCAGTATTTTATTTGATGTCATCACGTAGTAAATCTTAAAAAAAGTTTTCAGCTTGGAAACGCAGTTGACAATTGTCAACTGTCATCTGAATATTTACCGCCCATAATCTCAACTTCAGCTCTAGTGACATTTTTTATTAAGCGTATGAATGCTTAGCAACAAAATTGTCATCAATCAGTCTGTCAGTAAATGTACATATATATATATATATATATATATTTTGTTTTTCAATGGACATCTTTCGAATCATAGCCGCTCAACTAGCTGCTTTAGTTCTCAATTATTTTTAAAGCAAAATTTTAGAATAAAAAAATGTACAAATCGATTAATGCCATAATGTTTGTTTTTAACAGGAAATACGAAATAAGATGTTGTTGAATATTAAATTTCTAAAATGTTGTTATGATATTTTTCAAAAGTACTTACTTAGTTGTTTGAGAAGGTACTCGTAATATCTATATATATAAAAATCAAATAAATTTCGTATGTGTTCTATAGACTCCCAAACCACCAGACCTATTTTAATAAAATATTACGTGTGTGTTTACGGGCACCGTGTGGAAGGTTCTTAGCATAGGGGGCGTGGCATTATTCAAGGGGGCGTGGCACCGCCCATACAACTCAATTCTTTAATATTGAATATCTTCAGAATTATAAGTCGTATAGCATTGAAATTTGGTACAGTGTCATGGCGTAAACATGTTGTTCGACCGGTAAAATTTAATGGGCGTTGGACAAGGGGCGTGGCACTTTTTAAATTCCGGTGTAACTTTCGAACTATAGCGTTCACATCAGTGAAACTCGGTACAAACTAACGATTTGGTCGTGTCCTTCGACAGGGAGAATAGGGTGGGTTTTTGACAAGGGGGCGTGGCGCCGCCCATACAAGCCAACTTTTTAATACGGAATATCTTCGGAATTATAAGTCGTATAGCATTGAAATTTGGTACAGTGTCATGGCGTAAACGTGTCTTTCCAGAAATAAAATTTAATGGGCTTTGGAAAGGGGCGTGGCACTTTTTAAATTCCGGTGTAACTTTCGAACTATAGCGTTCACATCAGTGAAACTCGGTACAAACTAACGATTTGGTCGTGTCCTTCGACAGGGAGAATAGGGTGGGTTTTTGACAAGGGGGCGTGGCGCCGCCCATACAAGCCAACTTTTTAATACGGAATATCTTCGGAATTATAAGTCGTATAGCATTGAAATTTGGAACAGTGTCATGGCGTAAACGTGTCTTTCCAGAAATAAAATTTAATGGGCTTTGGAAAGGGGCGTGGCACTTTTTAAATTCCGGTGTAGCTTTTGAACTATAGCATTCACATCAATGACACTCGGTATAAACTTATTATTTAGTCGTGTCCTTCGGCAGGGGGAATAGGGTTTATTTTAGACAAGGGGGCGTGGCACCGTCCATACAACCCAAATTGTTGATTAGAAATATCTTCAGAATTATAGGTCGCTCAGTATTGAAATTTGGAACATTGTCATTATGTAAGCATGTCATTCGACTGGTAAAATTTAATGGGCGTTGGACAAGGGGCGTGGAACTTTTTAAATTCCGGTGTTACTTTTGAACTATAGCATTCACATCAACGACACTTGGTACAAAGTAACGATTTGGTCATGTCCTTCGGCATTGGGAATAGGGTGTATTTTGGACAAGGAGGCGTGGCACCGCCCATACAACCCAACTTTTTGATATGGAATATCTTCGGAATTATAAGTCGCTCAGCATTGAAATTTGGAACAGTGTCATGGCGTAAACGTGTCTTTCCACAAATAAAATTTAATGGGTTTTGGAAAGGGGCGTGGCACTTTTTAAATTCCGGTGTAGCTTTTGAACTATAGCATTCTCATGAATGACACTCGGTATAAACTTATTATTTAGTCGTGTCCTTTGGCAGGGTGAATAGGGTGGATTTTGGACAACGGGGCGGGGCACCACTCATGCAACTCAAATTTTTAATATGGAATAATTTCGGAATTATAAGTCATACAACACTAAAATTTAGTACCCTGTCGTCTCATACATGAGTCATTCTAATGATAAGATTTGATGGGCGTCAGACAAGGGGCGTGGCGCATTGTTTGTGACCCAAATATTTTGCTGAACTTTGAGTGGCACAGCAATGAAACTAAGTACGAACCTACCATTTTCCCTTCCGAAAGACGGGATGGTGCGGGTATTGAACAAGGGGGCTTGGAACCGCCCATATAACTTAAATCTATATATATATACAAGAAAGTGACTGTATGTGAGTTACGGCATCACACACAAACGGACCGTTTCGGCGAGACGAAGTTTGCCGGGTCAGCTAGTTTATTATAATAACAACGAGCTTAGATTTGTCTGAGAAGATTTGTATCCCAAGATTCCAATTTTTATATCCAGATTTCACTACTCATTGATTCTACACAGTGGAACTTTTTCAAAACATCGATTCATATTGTTAGCAATGGAAAGGTACATTCTTAACTGACTGGAATGACTGAATGGAAACCAAAATATCGCGCTCAAAGTGACAGTGTGTTTGTGGCATCGGTCGAAAAACGAACAAAGAGCAAATATTGAGTTCTGTTTTAAGCTCGGTAAATCCTTTACTGAGACGCATAACTTGCTGAAACAAGTTTATAGCGATAATTGTCTATCCCGTACCAGAGTGTATGAGTGGTATAAGCGGTTCCAGGAAGGTCGTGAAGACATTCAGGACGACGAACATCCCAGGTCCTTCGAATACAGTGGTTCGAAGTCAAAAGTGAAGACAATGTTGATTTGTTTGTACGATTCGGAGGGTATTATTCATCGTGAATTCGTTCCAGCTGGTCAAACGATTACTGCTGTGTTTTATCTTGGTGTTATGAAGCGTTTGCTCAGTCGTATACGTCGTGTGCGGCCACAATACCGTGAAAAAGGGGAGCTGGCGTTTGTTGCATGATAATGCCCCGTCTCATCGATCGAACTAGATCACGGATTTTTTGATTAAAAATTCCATTTTAACCATCAACCATTCACCGTACTCGCCGGAT
Source organism: Melieria omissa (assembly GCA_963971225.1). NCBI lineage: Eukaryota > Metazoa > Arthropoda > Insecta > Diptera > Ulidiidae > Melieria > Melieria omissa. The sequence continues at coordinate 68,661,618 of OZ020267.1, read as the reverse complement.
TTCGCTACGTGCGACTTTTACTTGTTCTCCAAATTCCACTTGCCTATGAAAGGACAACATTATGCCGACGTAGAGGCCATCCAAAGAGCGACGACCGACATACTAAAGTCGATGGATAAAAATTATCTCAAAAACTCATTCGATATGTTAATTGATCGTGCAAAACGTTGTATTGATGCGGAAGGAGACTATTTTGAATAAAATAAATTACATTTGCCGGAATATTGAGTTTTTATCTTTATGTTGAAAAAGTTCCGTTTTCCATGGGACACACTGTGTATGTCATTATTTTACAGAACAATAACAGTATTTTATTTTTTCCAATATATATCGCAGGCTGTAGGCTTGTTCTCGACTTCAGTAGTCATTTGCTTCTAAGTAGTTCAGTTTCAGTTTTAGCTATCCAAATGTGAGAAGAAGCCATACAAATAAACTTATGAAAGGTTCATTCATCAGGCACTCTGGCTTCGTAGATCGTTGTATATATTTTAGGTTTGGGAAATAGAATGAAAGCAAAAAAAGTAGTGGGAGATAGATATAAGAAAATAGATAAATAAGAACAGATCCGGGCTATTTGTTCTCCCATGCAAATTTTCTGGCGGTGATCGGCTACTTTTGTTCATCTGTTCAAATTTCTTGGACTTTTTTTTAATGAAATTCATTAAATTTTATGAAAGAGACTTTAATGATGTCTAAAGCTAACATTTTCTGGACTTTTTGTAAATGAATTTCCGGAGATCACACGAGGAAAAAGACGTCATAATGACGGAATCCAATGTGTAGGCGGAACATACGCAGAGATATTCAGAGGTGTCGCAGAAACCGAGTCGGAATTGCCTTGTTGCCGGAATTGAAAATCAATTCCGGTTTCAAATGGTGTCATGAAAACTGCTCGGTTTTGCCTCATTTCGAACAAAAACAAAACCGATTTTCGAATCAGCTGTTATGTCAAATGAAATATTTTGCTCAAAACAAGAAAATAAATTAACAACAATATGAGTTCCGGCGTTTTGGTGTTTTTGTTATTTGAGGAAAAGTGCTCCTTGAAGTTGAAAAGGAAAATCCTTAGGGACCATAGCAATCCTTTGGAGCTACCTGAATCGGTGTAAGTGCTAACTTGATTCTTGTTGCGCTTGCTTACCAATTTAGCTTATTTATTTCTCAGATTTATATCCCACTACCGTCTCAACAAGAAGGCATTTTTGCCAGTGTTGGATGCAGTGGAGCCGCATTTGGGTGCGTCATCGATCCCATCTTCACGAAATATCAGCCAGCACACTGAAAAAATCACAGTTTCATAAATCTGCACAAAATTCTCTTATCGGTTTGATTCCAATAACCAAACCGATTAAGTCATGGCCTACGACACCTAAAACAGATTCAAAATCGATTCGAAAATGAAATCGATAAAATTGAAATGCACGACACCGAAATGAAATGTTTGTCAGTTTTGACACTGATTCCGACAACGATTGGATTCCACGACACCCCTGATTGTCTCTATTGTCTACTTCCTCTAGGCAGGAAGTGCAAGTTGTCCAGCTACTGAATAATAGTTGAAATTCAATTAGAAATCTTTACGATTCTCTCCACATTATCCGCTTTTAACTCTTGTAGTGTAAGCGCATCAGTACGACGGTCTCTCAGCTTACACGTAGACACGTAGTCACTGCTTAATTGGTGGGTACCCGAAATGGTTAGGAGTGCAACATTTTGTCGGGGTTGTGGTTCAAATGAGGAATCGGTCTTTATCTCATGTGTCTATGCGCTTCCCTTGTCAGAACTAGGTTTAAGTTGTTTGACTCTCCATTCCCTATCAGCCTGACCGAGCTATCTTTACTGTGTATCTGAAAGGTTTCTAACGGGATTCAAAACGGAATTCTTGGGATTCTCAGCGCGGTCAAAATTGTGAAATCACAATGAGTCACCTAGGCATGGAAAAAACATCGCACACGCACAACAAAAGTGACACAACTCAAAATTTTTGATTTTTCAGGAAACACAAAAAACTGTTTTTGAGCTAAATAAACATTTTTTGTAAATAACGTATAGACCGTTCAGTAGAAAATCCTTACAGATTATGCTTTATGATAAGTTGCAAGAATTTTTTTTTTTTATTTTACACTAGAAAATCCAAAATTTTGAGTTGTGACTGTTTTGATGATATTTTAATTCAATAATTACCGAATTATTTCAAGTTATGCCACTTTTTCTGAATTTAATAATTATAAATAACAGTTAAATAGTTGAAAAAAAATTTTCAAAATTCATAATTAATTTTAATAATTAAGAATATATACAAAAATTCTCAGAATTTTGCTTAAAATTAACTTTAAAAAAGTGTATTTCGTCAAAAGTGACACACTTTGAGTTAGGACTCTTTTGCATTGAGCTGCAGCGATCAAATAGCATCAAACTTCTGACATGAAAAGAGACCTAGCTGTGTTTTTGCAGCAGTTAACAACAACAAAATATAGTGAGTTTTTGCTGATTGGTAGATATATGCATTGTGCACAGTATTAACACATAAACCCGAAAATTAAGAATTTTGAGTTGTGTCACTTTTGTAGTGCGTGTGCGATATGCTTTCATGCAGAACGCTCACAGTCCAACCTAACCTAATCTAATCTCCTTTAAGAAATCGTATCCATACAAGTCTACAATAACAATTTCTCATCTCCTGCTAATAACGGCTTGTATGTTCCATCATATCGGAATAGTTATGTCAATCAGCATCTAAGGGCAATAAATTTGCTAAGCCTACATGGCAGCATTTTTAAGGGTTTTCGAACGGCAAACTTGAAGCCTTTTCTTAGACAATTATTTTGAATAATAGTTAAAATTCAATTGATGATCTCAATTATTATTCTGTCCTCATTTGCCACTAGTTACTGCTTCTAAAATCGTTCTAGAATTTAGTATCTGCTATTCACAGCAACATGACTCTTTCGCTACAATGAAAGTGTTAAGCTAATCGGAAACTAAGGAAGACTTAGTTAGTAGCTCCAAACTGTTTAGTTCCAGGAGCGAAACGCATTTATTAGGAGTTTCAAAGTTTTTCTTTAGACAATTGTTTCACAACTAAAGCAGCTAACGAAAAAAAAATTGTTCTCTATTTGGATTTCACTGGGTCGAAATTATGGCCAACGATAACTGTCTCTATGACATTAGCCAACATATTTTGTTTGAGTTTGTTCACTAAGCAGTTTTGTTATCTTTGATTCTTATTTTCTCTTTAACTGTTCTCTTTTTTCTTTTATTTTGCATTTTTTTCAAAAACATACATTTATACATTTGGCTAATAAATCAAATCAAAATAAACGTAAAACGTAATCACTGAGCAAACTATTTTGAGTTCATAAAAATCCGCATTTTGCTTAAATTATAGTTAAAAAAATATGTCCACATTATATGCAAAGATTCAGCAAAGAATTTTTTTTTATAATACAAAAAAATTAAAAATCACTCAGGGTTTCCAACAGTTCTCAGTGTCTTTTGTTGAATATATAAATATTTTATATCTATTTGACCTCAGACCTGCATACATTTACACACAATTCCAGTTGCAGTTGCAAAGTTGTCTAATAGAAATTGTAATCAAGAAAATTACAAATAATTTATTTGACCTTAAGTCCAGTTTTCTAAATTTAAAGCACAAACTTAAACAAACACTGTCGAGTATTAATTTCGAACAGTGTAAATTTATTCAACCCTTATTTGCTCTATTTGAATTTTTAATCCCAATTACGAGAACAAAAAACTTTGAACACTGTAAAATTCGGAACGAGAAAAAGTTCAGAAACGCCATGCGAAAACGTCTACGAAAAAACCTGTCTGCATTTTTTCCATAATTAACGAAAGCATCTCAACTGCTGCAGACGAGAGGCATACCGACACATCGTTTCGAATAAATAAAATGCATCAACAACAACAAGACACTTGTAAAAAGGCACAACAACGAATCAGCGCACAACGTGGAATATCTAAAAAAACAACACAACGCGAAGAGCAACAAAAAGCGGAGGGCGTGTGCGAATTGAATTTAATTTAAATGATAACAAAACGAAAGAAGTTGGGTGAGATTTCAGTGTCGCGGAAGGGGGAGGGTGCTGGCAGCACGAGTGCACGAGCGAGTGAGCGATAAAATTCAGTGGCAAATAAAAAAGTGCGTTAGATAAAAAAGCAACAACAATGAAAATTAAATTCAAACACGCCCACAATGCACAACAACAGCAACAACTTGGGAAGAGCTCTGCGAGTAACACGAGATGGGAGTCGAGTGGAAGTGGGAAGCGGAGACGACTGCATTCGCAGTGAGCGTATACATAGTTGGATGAGAGCGCAAGTGAGCGCAAGAGAGCACGAAATTTGTTGCCGAAATTCAGTGATGCGAGAAAGTTCACACTTTTGAGTTTCACTCAAATTGTGCTCGAAACTCAAAATTGTCCTGCAAACATGCTTTTGAAGCTTCGTTTTATGGCGCTCGCTGCAAGGATATGTGTACAATTTTTTCATTGCATATAAATGTGCGTTTGGCGCTGTGTGTGTAGTAAGTAGGTGCGTGTTTGTTGTAGTCAAAAAAGGGTTGTGTCTTTGGTGCTATAAAATGTTGATGCAAAAAGCCATTCGAAGGCTTTTTGTCGTTGTAAATTTGATTTTTTTTGCTTGAAATGTTGAAAAGGTCCTGTGAAAGCAAAAACAAATAATTACACATATAGTTAATATTTGCATGTGTAGAAGACATCGAAGCTTTTTATGAACTTTTGTGCATTTGGCTATTTGTTTTTATTGGGCGTATAGAAATTTGTGAAGGGACAGAGGAAGTCGAGTGAGTACGAGTAATCAACAGGTTGGCGGCATTGGGTTTTCATAGTCTGAAGATTGATAGCTGAAATAAGTATATTTTATTTAAAAAGTACTAAAGTAGTGAAGTATTAAATTTTGTATGTCCTAAACTAATAAAGTTAGAAGGACCAAATTCAAAGATGTGTTAGTGCACATATTAATCCTTAAGATATATTTTTTTCAAAATATACTATTGGAAATTTCTAAGGATATTGAAGGATACAATTTTAAAAGGACATTTTCAATACCTCATCGTCTGTTTGCACCAAAACATTGAATTTTCTAAGATTCTAAGGAGTTTTCTCTTTCATTTGATACCCATATTGTTATTCTACAATGCGCTCAATTTTTAAAATATTTTTTTGAAATAAAAATGTCCTTGAAATTTCAAAGTCCTTTTAAAAATAATCCTTACGTCAGAGAGAAAAACTAAAAACGCAGTTTTACTATGATACATTTGGCCCTCAGTTTTTTGAGTGTACCGATTTGTTGTTTTGAAATTTTTTGATTTTTGTCGCACGGTTAATTCTAGAACGTTAATTCTGTTAGTTGTTAGTAGTCCGATTATATAATGTGTGATACAGCTCTAAGTAGTCAAAGAGACAATTACGGCAAATCTCTGGATGTGGTTCGGAGTTGAATAATGTAAAGGCAGTTAGCTCCAGCTTATTCAACAAGAATGAACCAGAAGATAGTTTTAGCCGGTAAGACTACAAGCATGTTGATGAATACGAGGTCATCATCATGTTCATGAAGTTGTAGTTTATTAAGTAGAAAACACACAAAATTTTTGTTACTGCACAATTTGAAGACACACGGTGCAAATACCTTAATTCTACGGCACGTTTGGTTAATCTCCAAGAATGCATTGACCTTGAACTTACAGCTTGTGATTCTAACATTTCTAAACTTGAACAACAACCATTATACTTCGACTTGATGGAAACTTTTGACATTGATTTTCACCAGAGTTAAGGGTTAAGTCTTTTACAATATCTTTATTATTGTCGATCGAAAAGTAATCCATGTTTTAGATTAGTAGGTATATAGTGGTTACTCGGAGAGCAGCTTACACATGTCCTAAAGGTCCATTGTGATACAACAGCAATTCAAACTAAGTTTTCCTAATTCACTGACCGAGTTTGAGCTTCTAATGAAGCTAAGAAAACGTAAATAGTTTAATCAGCCAGAACCCTTGGTTTTTTAGTTTTTTGACAGCGTAAAGGATCTTTGGGAAATCGCGAAATCTTTCTATCAGCTAGAACCCTTGGTTTGTTGGCTTTTTGGCATCGTAAAGAATCTTTGAGAAATCGTGGGATCTTTCACCTAGCAAGGCCCTATGATTCCAAAGAGCTATGCTAAGACCCCTTATCTCCTACGCATCGATGGTCTGGATCTGGTCTGATCTCTTTAGAAAGTATCAGAAGATCCTTATTTAGACTGTAGCATTCTGTGGAGCTTTCTCGATAAATTTGGGCGCAGCACCAGATGCTCTGATGAATCTGCCTTCACTTGTAGTGTTTGTTCGAGGTGAGGCTCCCAAGGCTATCCGAAGATTGAAATCTAGTGATCAATGGTATGGTGGCGGTCTGACATTGGACAATGGTGCTGGCACAATATCGATCCTTCGATAATGTTTATACCCCTTGACTCTATGCCTTCAATCGTCGTACAAGAGAAATGGTATATGGTGTTGCTGCCTGAAGCTCACTCAATGGGCCCGGCTAGCACTGCTTTTAAATATTGACGGACAGCTCCAGAATGGTTCCGGCTGTCTACGTCGAATCAATTGGGGATCGAAGGTTCTAGGCTCACATGCTTCCGTGTTTCAGTGCATGCAATACTTGAGGCAATGAATTTTGTGGTGGAAAATCGGTGGAAATTCAGATCAATCTGTGTCTTTGGCGACAGCCAAGCTGCACTCATGACCTTGAATACCCTCCAATCAACTCCGTCTTGTTCAAGTTCGGTAAATCCCGGCTGAATTATGTCGACGCGAAGCACTTCTGTGTATTCTGTAAAAATTTGTTGATCCACAGAGGTTGAAGGTGGGCCACATTTTGAACAGATCTTAAATGGGAACTGACTTTATTTCAGGGTTCTCCAGTTTCTGTTGTAGGTAGATGTTGTTCAGCATTTCGTTCGCAGAGACAAGTCGTCTTAAAAATGACTGACTTCTGCTAGCTTGTGCAAACAAGTTTACCATTTTGTTCAACGCATTTTAGAGACGATTTGGCCAAGTCAATGCCGTGTTTACACAATGTCGCCAAATCCGTTGACATTGTCAATAGCAACAGTCGCATCTCAGTTCTTCTTCTTCTTCAGTGTTATTTGCTTCATTTTTGTTGCTCCCCTGACAATTTGCTGTAAGCACTAACCTTTACTTTATTGTATGAGATTTTGTTGTTGTTGTTGGTGTTGTGTTGATTTCTGCTATTTCCACTGTTCTGTGAAAAGACTGAAGACAAATTCCAAAGAAAATGGCGAAAAGGGAATATCGTATGGATTTATGGCAACAAGGAGAGCAACAAAAAAAGCGAGCGCCCGAGTTTATTATGAAAAAATATATCAACAAAGGAGTTGAACAAAAAAGTGAGCGACACAACAAAACAAAATCAAAACAAAACCGAAATGGAAAATGAAAAACACAAAATAAAAAACCGACAATAATACACAAGTAGCGAAAAAATACATCGCAAAAAAAAATTTAAAACGACGAAACAAAACAAATGATGAAAAAACATTACATGCTGAAGGATTTGCAGCAAGAAACGAGTTGACGCAGCGCTGACGTCGACGTCGACGTTCGCGTGACGCGTACGTCGACGCTGACGGCAACGTCAAATGTCGCGCTTCGTTTTTATTAACAAAAAAAAAATCAACAACAACAAGAAAACATAAAAATAAATAATAGCACAAAAAAATTGAAGGAAAAATAAAGAAAAGCAATGAAGAAGAAATTGCAATTGCAGTAAGAAAAAATTTGAACATAAAAATGGAAATAAAATAGCAAAGCGCCAGCTACAAACAGCAACAAAAACAACAACACTGAGCGTAGGTAATAGAAGTAGAAGTAGAAGAAGAAGAAGCAGAAGAAATGGTTTGCTGGTGCATTGGCGAAAAAAGTGGCAGTGAGCAATGGGCAGCAGAAATATCGGCGAATGTAGCAACCAAGCGGCAGCAATTGCGGGCAGGCGGGCAGCAGCGTTACGGTAATAAAAGTAGTGCGCGCGCTGAAGCTGGCGTTGGCTTTGGCCGTTGGCGTGAAGCGAGGAATAGCGGCGGCAGGAGCGAGCGGGCTGGTAGTGTGCTGCTGGCGGCATAGGGCAGTGTTTGGCTGTAAGTGAAATGGGCTAATATGGAAAAGGATTAGTTGGAATTTGTTGTTGTTGTAGTTTAGCTGATAAATTGAAAACATTTTTATAATAAATAACTATAAATTAAAATATATATGTAAATAAATAAATAAACAAATAAATAAAAAAACAAAGAAATAAATAAATAAATAAATAAATATAAAAAAATATAAATAAATGTAAATAAATAAAAAGGGTGAAATGAGTTACCTTGAATTTTTTGTTATCTATACTATTATATAAAAGCAAGTGTGACGTTTTTTGAGCCACAATCAGGCAAAAACCACTGAACCGATTTAGATGAAATAAGCACCAAAAATTTTTTTATCTGTGGGAATGGTACATAGGCTATATGAGAATGACCACGCCCCCTTCTTACGCCCACTATGGTAACAAAACCCATCTATGGTATGCTTTTGTAAGGCAATATGGTTATCAAACGATTCGGCGTATCATTGCGGAAAACATAGGCTATAATGTAATCGGCGACGCCCACTTTCCGTGCCCACTTAACTAACAAAACGAAGCTGCGGTACATGTCGGTAAATCAGTATTAATACCAAATTATTCCGTGTTTTGTTGATGTTAACATAGGATATAGAAGATTAACCACGCCTACCTAATACGCCTTCTCTCCACGATCACTATAATAACAAATCAGCCATGGTATATATGTCACAGCAATATGGTTGCCAAACGATTTAGCGATTCGATAGGGGGAATGGGGTGGGTTTCTGACAAGGGGGCGTGGCACCGCGCATACAACTTAAATTGTCAATATGGAATATCTTCGGAATGAGAAATCGGGCAGTATTAAAATTCGGTGCGGGGCCACCGTTTGATGTGTCGTTTCACTGGTAAAACTTTGTGAGCGTTGGACAAGGGGCGTGGCACTTTTTAAGCAACTCAAATGTTTTGAATAACTTTGGAACTACAAATCACACAGTTAAGAGATTTGGCACAAACTTACGATTTAGATGTGCCCTTCGACACTGGGAATGGAGTGGGTATCGGACGAGGAGGCTTGGCACTACCCATACAAACCAAGTTTTTAATATGAAATATCTTCGGAATTATAAATCGGCCAGCATTGAAATTTGATATAGCGTCATGGCTTAGACGTGTCGTTCAAGTGATTAAATTGTATCGTCGTTGGACAAGAGGCGTGGTACTTTTCAAGTGACCTTATTGTTTTCAACTTTGGAACTGCAAATCACATATCAAGATATTTCGCAGATACTTACGATTTCGACGTGCCCTTCGACAGGGAGAGTAGGTGGGTATTGGACGAGGGACATGGCATCGTCCATACAACCCAAATTTGTAATGTGGAATAGCTTCGGAACAATAAGTTGGAAAGCTTTGAAGTTTTGTATACCATCGTCCTATAGATGTGTCATTCTACTGGCAAAATTGTATGGGCATTGAACAAGGGGCGCGGCATATTTTGTGTGATTGAAATTTTCCGCGTAACTTTGGAACTGAAAATCGCATATCAATGAAACCGGGTCACACCCTTCGACTGGAGGAATGGATTAGGCAATACATAAAAGAGGCGTGGCATCGCCCATAGAGTGTAGTATGAAGAAACATGGTTTATTGGGCCCATTGACTTCAAGCTTGCGTGCAAAGCCGCAGGGCCCTACTAGTAAAAGATAAAAATAAATACATTTAGGTTGTGGCTAATGTTTTTTATAGTTTAACAGACAATTTAAACAACTAAATCACAGAAAATGATTAAAATGTAACTAAATAAAAAATAAAAAAATTATATTACAAAAAATTGCTTGAATATAACAACAAATAGCAACAACAATACAGTGTTGCTTCTGTAGGTGTGACTGTATTCGTTTTCAGTCATCTTCAGTTAAATCAGTCAAAGCATCTGGCTTGGGCCATATGATCCGCATTCACCCTACACTTGGCCGCGCTAAAAACTGCATATCGCTGCGTCGTAAATGGAACGATTTCAGTTTCAGCGGGAAACGTATAAACGGCATGCAAAAACAATAACACACACACACACATATATAAGAAAATCATAAAAATCGCAGCAGCGCCGGCGAAGAAGAATTGGCGCGCACTTTGCAACTCGCCGCTGATTTCCGCGTTTCTTTGGCAACGCCCGCGCCGCGCCCGAACACCCAAAGACAGCCGCATCGTCGACCAGCCAGTCGAACAACAACAGCATATGGTTTGCCTTTTTGCAATATCGCTATCGGTATCGATGTCGATGTCGCTGCTGCTGCCGCTGCCGGCTGCGACAATTGCGCCAATTCTGCGCCCTCAGCCCATCGCTCAGCAGCGCAGGGATAAAGTTATGCGCCAGCTTTACTATTTTCCCTTACACAAATACCCACACACATATAAAGTTGCATGTGTTTGTGTGTGTATTTATTTTTTCGCGAAAATATGTTTTTTGCTCTCTTCTTGTGCCGTTGCAATTTTTTTTTGTTTTCGCCGCTGACGTTTCCTTTGCTGCCAATTACATTCGTAACGCTGTTTGTTGTTTGTTTGCCGCTTGTATGTTGCTCACTTATTTGTGTTGATGGCGCTGCCGCTGCCGCTGCTGTCGTTGTCGTTGCCGATATTTTCCGCTGCTCCTTGGCATTGCTCGCATTAAACGTGCAACAGCATCGCTGGCCGAATTGCACTTGTCGCTGCAATGTTGTCAACATTTCTGTTTGCCTTTTTTGTTGCTGCCGTCCGCCCTCATTTTTTCATTCTTTCAAATATTTATTTATTTATTTTTTTGCGCTGCTGCTTCGAGCTCCCGGACGTCAGCCAGCCAGGCAGCGATGCGCTGGTTGCGCTGCGGCACTTTAGTTCAATTTCACTCATTCATGCAACATCCTTAGGAAGCGCGCGTTCGGTTGCTTCGCCATTTCTTTCAATTGCTGCACGGCGTGTGGCAGCAACGGACGTGTGCGGCGAGCGTCATATGTGTTTGTCGCGGTGACGCGGTGTCGGTTTCGCGTATGTGATGTAAGTAGAGAGCGCGAGGTCAGCAATGACAACGTTTATAACAGCAACGACAACAGCTGAAGCGAAAGCAACAACAACAACGAAAACAGCGACAGCAACAATTAAAACAGCAACAACAGCAGCTGAAGCAAATATAAACAGCGAGGCAGAGCGTAACGTAGCAGCCATTGCGAGTGGAGGGGAGGAGCACTGTAGCGATCGCACGCAGCCACAGTTGTGCAGCAACAATAAAATTGCAGTCACTGCCTTTGGCGCAATGGTTACTACAGCAAATGTTGTACGCACGAAAATGAAAATCGCACCACGTTCAATGAAATTCAATAACTATAATTATTACAACAACAGCAACAAAGAAATATGGACGCAATAAGAATGAAACAACAACAACCGCAACAAACAAATTGTCGTAGTAAAATGAAGTAAAGATAGTGAAGAAGAGAGAAAACGGAGAGAAGATGTAAGGGGGGAAAAAAAGGATATGTGAACAACAACAACAAGGACATATGAGCATAATATGAATGAAGCAACAATAAAAATGACATTGAAATTAAGTTAGTTAAAGAATGTAAAGATGACAAGAGAGAACAGGGAGAGGAGAAGTAAGGAGAATGGAACACAAAGATTAACAACAACAAAGTCATTTGTATAAAAGAAGTAGCAACAACGATGACACCAAAATTAAGTCAGTAAAAGGAAGTAAAAATGGCAAGAAAGAAAAGGCAGGGAAAAAGAAATGAGAATGGAGAATATAAGACCAACAACAACAAAGACATATGGTAAGAATTTAAAAGAAGCAACAACAAAGATGACATACAAATTAAGTCAGTTAAAGAATGTAAAGAAGACAAGAGAGAACAGGGAGACGAGAAGTATGGGGGAATGGAGAACAAAAAATCAACAACAACAAAGACATTTGCATAAAAGAAGCAGCAACAAAGATGACATAAAAATTGATTTTGTAAAAAAAAGAAATAAAATAGGTAAACCAAAGAGAAAGGAGGCAAAAAAAGCCAAGAAGAAAATAGGTAAAGAGAACAAGAAGAAAAACAATAATAATGGCAAAATAAAATAGTTAAAGTGAGTAAGAAGAAAACGCCTAAGAAAAATAAAATAAGCTAAGTAAGAATACAACAGTGAAACCAGCAAAAAGCACTGCTGTATTACAAAAACAACAATAGCACCAATAAATTCAAACAACAACAATAACGACACAAAACAACAAGAACACATTCGCCCATCAACAACAAGAATTTACTATCAGTATACAACAACAACAACAACAAAACCAACAATACATAAGAATAAATTGCCATCATTCTACGAAGTAAAAAACAACAACAATAATAATAACAACAACAACGACACGGAAGTATCCTTCGCAGTTTAATGTGCACAAGTAAAAAAAAAGGAAAATATCGTATGTTGTTGCTGCTTTTTGCCGCAACTGCTGCTGTTGATGTCCCTTGCAACATAAACGCAAACATACACACGCACAAACACTCATACATTCAAGCCGACATACACAACCATATGTGCACACACACACACATGCACACAGTCGCAGTTTCTTACCCAGCCGCCATTGTCGTTGGCGTGGCGCTTTTCTTATGGTGCAGCGTCAACGGCGGCCACCATGGCAGCGTCTTAAGGATATTGCAGCAGCACACATACACATACACAATACACATACACATATGTGCTTATACACACGTACGGATAGACAAACATCACTGCGCGCAACGTACGTTAAGCTGGTTGCTGCTGGGCAGGTGGAGTCGGCGGTGCGGGGGGAGTCGGGACGGAAGGGGCAGTGAAAGCGTTAGCAAGCGCAACAGAAAGCGAATTGCTCTGCATGAAAATGAAGAAAATAAAAAATACACAAGACAAAAAAATAAAGAAATACAAGCGAGGAAAAAATATGTGCAGCGCGCGGAGGGAAAAAAGGCGAATAAACGTACAAAAGAAAATCAATCTCCATGTGCGCCCCGCGCTCGCCGACATGGCGCCGCTTTTGCGCGCACAACGCTGCTGCTGCTGCTGTCGCTGACGCTGCCGTTGCTGTTGTTGTTGGTGTTGTCGTTTCGTATTTTTTTGTGTGAGTGCTGGCTTCAAGTAGTTATTGCTTTTTTGCGCAGCGTCGCTCCTGCTTTTTATCTTCTAAGAAATGCTGCAGTGCGGAAGCAGCAAAAATAAAGCAAAATACAACAACAACAATAGCAACAACCACAACAAATGAAATGGCAACAAATAAAAGCTGGAAAAAATAAAATAATAATAAGAAAAAATATATATGTATGTTTGAATGTAGCTACGTGTGTTTGTGTGAAAAAAGTATTAGGGGGGAGGAAAGGAAGCAGAACGGAGTGAAGCGAAGCAAAGGAGCGCAACACAACATGAACACACACGCACACGTACAAAGCGAAACGGCAGAGCAGTGCGCTGCGGCGGCGAACGTTACAGCAGCGTTGATGGCAACGGCAGCGGCGTTCGCGTCCGCGGCTGTTGCCGTTTTCAGTTGTTGCAAGAAACGGCAGGCACCAGCTCACATGGCTGCCAAACGCTGCGGCGGCAGTACGTGTGTGCCACAACTCGACCGAACGGCGCGTACACGGTCGCGTTCGCCTGCGCGATTTTCTTTAATTTGTCCGTCAGTGAAGCCGACAAGTCGACAACAACATTCAACTGTCAATGTTTAATAGGCAATTAAGCGAATTGCAAACACAGCCCAACGACAGCAACGCAACGTGGCAGCGACATTTGCATTTGTCTGCCATGTGACGTATACGCAACGTGGGCCGCCAGCACATGGGCAGCGCGTGCAGCGTGTCGTTGAAACCGAAAGTGACGGACGCCCAAGTGTTGACGCCCAAAGAGCAGTGTTCGGCTCTCCACTCCAAAGTGATTCGTTGCATTAATTGCTAAAAGTTGTTAAAAAAAAATAATTTTATTAATAAAAAAAAATTCAATAGAACCTGAAAATGTCGAGGCTACAATTCAATTTGTGCGCTTTTGTGTCGTTCGAGCTGCGCAATGCGTCGACTGTTGCGTTAGGTCAGTGCTACATAGTTTAGGCTGTCGGGCTGCCGTGTACATCGGGGCGTATGAGTGACGCGTTTCGTTTGCTCTGCTTTTGTGCTGCTCTTCTCTTGGCTTTTCTTTATTCGATACGCGCAGTTGTTGTTGTTTTTGTAAAAAGTGCGTGTTGTTTACATGTGTACACATTGCCGAAGTGTACACGTATGCTTGGCAGCATTCAAGTGTAGAGAATCTTTAAGCTGTTCGATGCGACATGACACACGTGTAAAACGCCGCACGAAGGAAAAGCTGCAATTATACGAAATGGATTTTGGTGCAATTTCATATGGATTTAGTGCAACATATGATGGAAACTGGGGCTTAATGGTTTTCAATATTATATATACATACACAATTTTTGTGGACTTGTTTACATTATTTCAAACAAGGAACTGAGTAGAAGAAGAAGAAACAAGTTAGACAGTCAACTAAACTATACTCATTAACCCTTAAAGTTAGGTACCAGTAAACTGTTGAATAGTTGAATTGGAGTTATTCATTTGAGGAATCAAGTTACGGTGAAAATAGTAATTTTGATTCGTTTATAAACTGTTAGAAATGTTTATGATCAGCGAACTCCTGTCGGCGCCCAGATTTCGGTTCATCTTCAAAGCTTCCTCAACTAAAACATTGCAACTATCTTTGATGCTGACTTATACTTCTTAACCCTTGACTATAAATTTTATAAATTTGTATGTATATATTTTTTTTCAACCTCTAACTCAAACATTTAAATTTTTATTAATTTTAGCATCAAATTTTAAAGACTTTTTATATGTTCCATTGTTGTTTGTTATGAACACTAACATTCTAGGCAAATAGTTAAATCAAATAAACCACTATCATGAAAATAGAACCAACGTACAATATTCACACATATACAAACGAAAATGAAAACGAAAGTTCCTAAAAAGTGCTGAAATGAAAAAACCACCAATCAAACAAACGACCAACTAATCAAACAAAATCAAATCAAATCACTGTAACGTTAACCAATATGAAAAAATATAAAATAAGAAAAGGCTTCTAAAAAATAAAAGTGAAGCCAAATTTTAACAACAAAAACCTTAAGGATATACAAAAAATGAAAACAAATTCCAAATAAAAAAGCAACCCAAAAGTTCCTACAACAAAGTGCAAAAAATGCTAAAATATTTGTAAGTTTTAAATACCAAACGAAAGCACAATGACAACGACAACAACAGCAACAACAACAACAACAAAACCACAACAACAACCAAAAAAAGTTATCATCACTCTAAAGAAAAAACGCAGTACGAGCGAATAAATCTAACCTAAAAATTTGGTCAGTTACAAATCACACGAAAAAGTACAAAAACCAACAACAAATCTGAATAAAAATTTTTTACAAACACGCATATACACGCTTTGTGAAAGTGTGAATGTGTTGGTGTGCGTTTTTGTTTTGGATTTGCGTCTGAGGCAGAATTGCAACGCACACACACACACACACACACATATACACAGACAGGCGGCGAGATGTGAACGCGCTAAATAAATCATAAAAAGTGGCGCAGCAACACTTTGCCAGCGGCATACAAAACCCAACAATACAACAACAACAGCAACAAAACGAACAAGAACCAAACCTCAACACAAAAGCAACAAAATTGTTAGCAGCAAAACGTTTCTAAACAAAAATAGCACCGATTTCAAGGTTATGTGGCGGCGCAAATAAATGTGTGGCACCAAAAAAATGCAAAACCCCTAGTAGTAAAAAAGAACAGCATCAGCAACAACAACTACTAAAACCATATCAGCGTGCAAACAAATGGCAACGAAATAAAAGCTCACAAAAACAAAAAACACACAAAAAAAAGAACTGTTGGAAAACTTTGCAAAACTGGCACAAACTGCACGCAAAAGAAATGAAAGCAACAACGCCAACGGAAACGGATGTGTGCAAAAGTTTCTGTCGCACGGGGGCGGACGGCAGCGTCAAAAAAGCGCTGCTGCTGCGGCAACAATAATAGAAAATAGAAAGCAATAGAAAAAGTGCCGCAAAACTTTGGCGACTTGATTTGGCGTTTTTTGTGCGCGACTCGAACGAAAGCGAAACTCGACGCTGATTGTGTGTGCGAGCCTATTGTTGTTGTTGCTGTGCAGGTGTTTTGCGTGAGCGGAAGTGTGGCGCTTCACACATCTTGCGGTCTACGGTTGAGTGTACTTTTAGGCGTTGAAATGACGCGGCCAACAAAGCAACAACGAGGAGTTGCAACCTGAATCGCATCGATTGGTGACAGACGCAGGCGTATTTGAAATTATGACTATGTCACCCAGCTCCTCGAATTCGTCAATGGCTTCCTGCGAGCGGCTGGTGGATGCGCCCGCAGCAAAGCTGGAGCAGCGCATGTTGCATGCCACACGGCTGCAACATGAGCGGCTACAGTGCAGCGCAGCTGCCTCGCCGCCTGCTGCCTTTCTCACGCCGGCCGACTTTTACAAGAGCCTCTTTGCCAGTGCTGTCATGCAGCAGAAGCAACAGCAACAACAACAACAACAATATGAACAACAAACGGCGCATGCGCAACGTTCGCCGCCGCACAGTTCGCCCGTTCGGCCGACAACACACTTTCCGCGCAATTTGTTCTTCTCCACGTCGGCTGCGGCAGCGGCTGCAGCCGCAGCGGTCGCTGTGGCCGCGGTGGATTCAGCAAAGCGTTGCAGCGGTGCACGCGAAGTGGCGGCGCAAGTTGACGAGGCGGCCGGTGGCGATTCGAATGGCAGCAACAGCAGCAGCAGTCATGTTAGTTGCGATTTCGTTGATCATTGATTTGTTAATTCATTGAATTGAATTGATATTTTCATACAATTAAAAATTTTTGAAATTATACAGTTGGAAAAAAGAAGGAAGGAAGAGTAGAAAAATAAAGAGTTAAGCTATAAATAATTTGGATTTGTTAATTGATTGAATTGCGTTGAAATTCTCTTTCAATTCAAATTCTTCAAATTATTCAGTTGAAAGAAGGAAGTTGAAGATTTTTTATTATTAGGAAAATTAAAGAGCTAAGCTATAAATAAGTTTGGGTTTTACTTTAAGTTTAATGAAATTGGTTTATTAATTTTTTATGCATACATGTTTTTTAAATTGTAAGCAAAGTGCATCTTCAAAATATGAATCAAACAGATATATTTAAAAAGTTGCTTTCTAGTTTCATCAATTTAACAGATTTAACTCGAATGTGCTTTTCTTTCGAATTTTCCAAAACCATTTATTATGAATTAATATGAAAATGACTGAAAACAAAATTTTTTCAGTGCCTGTTTAGTGTGACCATGTCACATTAGGCATTGCCGATTTAATTATAATTTATGTATTCAAATTTCATACATATTTCAAATCTAATCTAACCCAACTTTTCTTTAACTGTTTTTTAAGTGACTGTTTTGTATTAATGAAAACATTCTTCGCTTTCACCTCATTGCAGAAACCCACCAACTACGCATGGCCTATTGGCACGCCAGCAACAGCAACAGTAGCAACAACAACAGTAGCAGCAACTGCCGACCACCACAACACTTCGCTGTTGCCCACAACAACGGCCACTTCCGTGTCCGGCACACCCACGCCACCGGATAGCAATTTGGATTTGAATGCTGCGGCGCAGAACTACGAAAGTTCCATCAAGTCGACACCGCCGCCATCAGCGCCAGCACCGCCCACGTTGCACCAACAGCAACAGCAACAGCAGGGCTCATTGCCGCTGTCGCTGCCATCGCCGATAGAACGTCGAGCCGACAACGGCAATCACAAGACACACATCACGCATCAGCAGCAGCCGCAGCACCACCAACACCACCAACAACAGCAGCACCAACACCATCAGCAACAGCATCAGCACCAGCAACAGCAGCCACAGCTCAACCATCTGAATCACTTCAACCATCATCCGCACCATCCGCACGCGCACCACAGTCTGCTGCAGCAGAGTCCGCACAGTTCGCCGAACGGCGCCAGTGCAGCGGCCGCGGCGGCCGCAGTTGCCGCCACGATGCCCATTGGCGGCGTACAGGGCCAGAACCCCACGCAGGGGCTGGTGCACTGGATGAGCGCCGTCATGGCCGAACACATGACCGGCCAGACGCACCACGATCCGACCGCCGTGGGCATGCACTACATGTGGAACGGCAATGTCGACGTAAGTAGCCAAAACAGGGTTTTGGGTTGTTTGTGCGAAGTGTTGCTTTGTGTTATGAAAACAGGTTGAAGCGCGTCGTTTTCATTAGCGCCGAGTTGCAATGACAGCAAACAATAAAACAGCAGTTGGACAGTTTAACTACGACATTCGTTTTCTTGCGCCCAAGAAAATGACTGCAGAGCTATCATGGACATACATACAGACGCACTGCTCAGCAGCGAAATGTAAAGAAACTTCTAGAGCACATGTTTTGCTCCTGTCCGGGTATCTTAAGGCGAAGCCTAACCCGCTTAGGGGATTCGTTCGTCTCTGGGACACTAAGTCTTTGCTGAACTTCTCACGGATCACTTTAACTTAAATTCGCAACATTAAAGGGCTCTAACTGGTACCGTTAGGGACCCAAGAGTGTCTATGCGTGGCCTAGGTGGCCATGTAGCTTACCTGACCTGATTTTGAACGATTTCTATTGCGAAAATAGTGGAAATTTTGTTGATAGATATTTTTATATATGTACCATAACTCCACCTTGCAGCAGACCAATGCATGTTAGGGTTAAGAATCATATTAGACTTGTTTGGTAGCTTCTTCTTCAAGTCCGCTGGCAGCTTAGGAGGACTTGTGACATAAATCGAAGGGTATTCGTCATAACACAGAACGTTTGCTTAGGACATGTTCTACCAAAGACTATGGAAAACATTTTGTCATGAGGAAATTGTACTTAATTATCTTCCACTACTTTCTACTACTTAATTTCTACTTGTTCTCTGAGAAGATGTTCAACCAAAGACTATGAAAATCAATTTATTTTGAGGAAATTGTACTTAATTATCTTCCACTACCTTCTACTAGTTAATTTCTACTTGTTTCCCGAGAAGATGCTCTACCAAAGTCTATAGAAATCCATTTTTTTTTTTGAGAAAATAATACTTAACTATTTTCTACTACCTTTTACTACTTTCTACTACTTAATTTCTACTTGTTCCCTGAGAAGATGCTCTACCAAAGACTATGGAAAACACTTAGTTTTGAGGAAAGAGTACCTAACTATCTTCTAATATCTTCTACTACTTAATTTCTACTTGTTCCCCGAGAAGATGCTCTACCAAAGTCTATAGAAATCCGTTTTTTTTTGTGAGAAAATAATACTTAACTATTTTCTTCTACCTTCCAACATTTCATACTACCTTCTAATACATTCTACTACTAAATTTATACTTGTTTCCCTAGAAGATACAATATTCAACCAAAGACTATGGAAATCACCTTGTTTTGATGAAATAGTACTTAAATTTCTTTTTCTATCTTCTACTACTTTCTACTACTTAATTTCTACTTGTTCCCTGAGAAGATGTTCTACCAAAGACTATGGAATTCACTTTGTTTTGAAGAAATAGTACTCAACTATCTTCTACTACCTTTCACTACTTTCTACTACTTAATTTCTACTTGTTCCTATCTATCTATCTTCTATCCTCTACTTCCTTCTACTACTTTCTACTACTTGATTTCTACTTGTTCCCTGAGATGATGTTCTACCAAAGACTATGGAAATCAGTTTGTTTTGAGAAAATAGTACGTAACTATCTTCGACTACTTTCTACTACTTACTACTACATGTTTCCTCACAATCTTTGTTTCTGCCGCATCTGTAAATATTATTTGTCTAAAATTTAGCAAACAATTTCTAGTTGCCTTCATTTGCGCATAAATTTTCACCAACAAATTTGAGAATAAATTTTCACCAATAATATTTGTACAAACGTTAAAATAAATTCAGCATCAACTTTTACTATTTGTCACATAGTTATTTGTGCATTTTTTCCGTTCAACTTCGCAACGTGTAAAAATGTTAATTTCCCTCAAAACTTTAAAACAAAAATAAATTCTTGTTGCCCCTTTTTCTACACTTCCTTATTATTTTCTAGTCTGAATTTGTCTCTTTCCCTCTCTTCGTTTACTTAATGTTTTGCACAAAATTTGTACTCTTAACAACAACAACAACAAAAATACAAACAACAAAAGCAACACTGCTCCAACATCATTTCATCATTTAACTTTGAGTGCCGTTCGACGTGTCTCACTCCAAACGTTGGTAAAGGGTTAAAAACAAAATTCCCCTCACAAGTATTTTTTTTCTCATCTCTAATTTAATTTTTTCCATTATTATTACTTTCATTAAACTTAGTTGTTTACCCGCTTTGTGCGGCTGGTTCGTTGCTCGCGAATTTTTCTTTTTGTATTTTGCGTTGTTCTTCATTATTTTCGTGTGAAAGTGCAAATTAAGTAAATTAAGTGCAGAGAGTTAGATCAACTGTGGACGGTAGACAGAAAAAAATCAGCGAAAAAGAGCGCAAAAGTTTTATAAAACTTTAGCAAAAAAATATTGCAAAAAAACTGCATTGCATCTACGCCCCAAACCTCCAATTTAAGCAATGCGAACTTTTTTCCCACACTCACTTCTGTGCGCTCTTTCGTTGCGTGTCTGTTCTCTTGACTCGACGCTTCCTGACCCTCCGCAATTTAGCGGCTTCAGCGACCGGTGTTCGCGTAGGAGGGGGACGGCGTACTTTGAGTTGCCGCTTCGCCTTAACCTCACCACTCGCTACAGTCAATTCCATTTTTTTGTATTTCTCCACTCTCCGCCCACCCCCTGCAAATGCAACGCTTCAATCTTCATTTCGGCAGAGCGCTCACACTCGCCTGTCGCTTTGGCTCTCTTTCTCTTTGGCTCGGCGCTGGTTTTTTCTGCGGTGCGTGCTGCCCGGTTTTCTCCCTCGTGAGTCCTGTTTCGCCGACCGACAGTTTTCTTTTCAACTGTCCTTCACAGCTACTTCTGCGAGTCCTTCAAGATGTAAACAAGTTTTTCTGGCTTTGCTGCGGCGTGTTGGACTTGTTGTTGTTATTGTTGTTCTGACAGTGCGCTTTTTCTGCTTCGGCGATGGGTCGTTGTGCTGGCGCTGCCAACGAAAGGATTTTTCTCCTCGCATGTATTTCCCTGTATGTGTGTGTGTGTGTGTGTAGGTGTATGCGTGTTTCCGTGCTCTTGACGGCTGGCGTGCGCGGTTTTTACTCCATTTTTCGTTGTTGTTCGTGTTGTTTATTTTTGTTTTTCGAAATTATTGAGTTAAATGGAGATTGATTGTCTCCAAGGACAACTGGAGCATTGAAATTAAAAATGATGTGCATGTGCTGTGCCCCTTTTGCTTGGCTTTCGTGGTGTGCCCATTTCTAAATTATTTGATTTTTTTCGTCAGAAATTTGTTGTTGTTGTTGTTGTTGAGCTTTTAGCTTTAGAAAGAAACGCCGATTGAAAGCAACAACAACCAATAGACTTGGCTTGGACATTGTGAATTTTTCAGTACATCTAAAGTTAATTAATTTTCGTGCACAACAAGGAGAGAAGGCGGCGATGAAGCATAAATTGAAAACACAAACGACGAAAAAGTCAATTTAGCTGTTGATGAATAAGAAAAATAAAAGGAGAAATGAATGTGAAAAGGACGGAATGAATATTAATCAGATTTTGTTGCATGTCGCGTAGACGACCAACGAAAAATTTTAGTTAGCAGTTTGGAGAAGGGAGGAAAGTGGAAAATTAATGAACGAAGAATTTAATTAAGTAACTGAAGAATGACCCGATGAATTAATTTTATTAAGTAACAGCACTAAGTTTATTTGCTTTGACAATACAAATAATGTGTTGATTGAAGAAATACATTTAAAATTTAATTAGTGGAGTTTTTTTTCCTTTTAGAAAGGGGTTTCAGTTAAGATTTAAAAACGAAATGTTTAAATTAAAGTTAAAACATATTAGAGAGTTTTATTGCAAATTAAAAACTGTAATGTTAAGAATTCTTAATGGGAATTGTGTGAATTTTATGCGGAATTTATTTGAACTTGAGTTATTTTTTACTGCACAAGACCTGAAGTCATTCTTGATGGAAAATTCAATGCATGACCAACCATTAGAAACCAACAGATGAAGGTTTCTAATGTCAAACAATTTGAATTTTCAAATCACGAAATGTCCTTTCTCTTTCTCAGTCTGATTAGATGATTCAAAGAAGTAAAGGAAGGTTAGTAAATAAGGGTTAATCTTTACTCTCCCATTGGTCTGTGATGCCAACAAAACTTTCTTATTTGTATTAATGCGGATATAAGTAACTGAAGAAGGATATTCTGTATGAATATAAAGAAATATTTGGCTTTCTTTGTTTTACTTGATTAATTTTATTATGTTCCACTTAACTAAATAGAAAGAAGTCTTTAAAAAATCTTTAAAAATCTACCTTAGAAAGAAAATTTCATATACTCGGTCTGACAGACCGAATTTTGGGTTTTTATTACACAAAAATGTGTGTGTAACGAAAGATTAAATTATTGGGAAATGAGAAATAAGTAAGGAATTTCAGACTCAATTCCTGAGTCTTCAAGTTATCTGATAAAAAATCTGAAATAAGTAAACAGTAAAAAAAAAATTGAAAAAGAAAAAAACATTTAAAGAAAAATGAAATAAGTGAACAATACAGAAAAATAGAGAATTTCAAGCAGCGCTCAATTCCTGAGTCTTCAAGTTATCTGATAAAGAATCTGAAATAAGCAAACAATACCGAAAAATAGAGAATTTCGAATAGCGCTCAATTCCTGAGTCTTCAAGTTATCTGATAAAGAATCTGAAATAAGTGAACAATACAGAAAAATAGAGAATTTCAAGCAGCGCTCAATTCCTGAGTCTTCAAGTTATCTGATAAAGAATCTGAAATAAGCAAACAATACCGAAAAATAGAGAATTTCAAACAGCGCTCAATTCCTGAGTCTTCAAGTTATCTGATAATAGTTCCTAATGGCATTCAAAACTGTTCTCCCTTAAGGCTTGTTACTTGAATTGGGATATAAAAAGGTCTTAATTTCAGGTCGCGAGTGAGTGAGTGTTGCGCTTGCTGGGCTCTTCCGACAAAGGAATTGATTCGAAAGATGCTTCAGAACAAATTCCAGGAATTTTTCCTCTTTCCAGTATAACCATTTACGACTTCGACAGTTGATCGATTCTATAAAAAATTTATGAAATATTAGGTATTTTTCATGGCTAGTGTTTATCTATTGTCGACTCATGTGCATAGTATGGATTTACCTTATAAAAACAAGTAAACCCGAAAATCTCGGATCACATTCTCTGCTCCTTTTCTGCTATCTTGAGACAACTTTTGGCCGCCCTCAAATACTGAGATGGAAAAAATTTCAGTCCTAAGCTTCTTCTTCTTCTTCTTGACAGCCACGACAGCCCGATTACGAGACTAAGGCCTAGCTACCCGCAACCAACCGTGTTGTGCGTGCGAATTTTTTACAAAGTTGGAAGGGACCTACAGTTTTATGCCGATTCCGAACGGCGAGTTGGGTGCTTTTTCATAGGCAATTTTTACTCTCAGAGGTTTGCTTTTCTTTTTTTTTCGGTGTTAACGCAACGGAGTATTGAACTCGCAGAGTCTTGACTCGCAGCCCAATGCACTAGCCAGCTGAGCTACGGCGGCTGTCTTACTTCAGTCCTAAGCTAACCCTCTGTTATTCAGCCCCTTAAAATCTCATACCTACGCACCCTGAGTCTCCAAGGTCCATTTTGCATCTAAATTTAGAACTCTTGCAATAGTTGTGCGCTAACGTTCGATAGTCTTTGCGTTCTACATGCCCAAACCTAAATATTCAGCCCCAACCAAGTTATTACAGTTTAAAGTCAGATTTCTAAACTCAGATTAGACATTTGAGAATTTAAGATTCTACTTAAACTCACCAAAAACTCCTTCATTCTAAGAGATCACTTCTACGACTCATAAATTCATTTTCATTCGGTATAGCTGGGCACCAGTAGGGATCCTACGCCTCGCCAACAACACTGGTATTCTAAGAGATCACTACTATAACTCATAAATGCATTTCCATTTGTTGTCGTTAAGTTTTCAAAAGGAGCCCATGTGTAGCCCGTCGGTGGTCGGTGGTCGGGCTTAAGTCACTTAAATCAATCTCTGATACAAATAAGATTTTAGCGCTCGCTGAGACCCACTTTAAATGGTGTGAGATTAATTTTGATTACTTTATTTATATTAAACAGTTTCTGATAGAATGCAACATAAACTTTAACACAAAAACAACAACAGCAAACACTTTAGATAATTTTTAAAATTAAAATCGGATCGCTTTGACATTTATTCCAAGTGTCCAGGTGTCCATGATTAGATTTTAGGGTCCTGGCTTATGCGCAGAGTTTGTAAGATCTCATTCTTTCGCACTTCTTTTCCTCACTCCTTTTCTCTCACTTATTTTTATGTTGTCAAATAGATTTTCCATGGCTTCAACTGCAAATATTGTGTAAAAAATTATTTAAAAATTGAAACTAAATCACTTTCAAACATCTATAGTTTCTATTTTATTTATTTATTGAGTTACAGTCACTTCTTTTTTCTCACTTATTCATGTATTGTCGAATAGATTTTCCATTTTTATTTATTTATTGAGTTACAGTCACTTCTTTTTTCTCACTTATTTCTGTATTGTCGAATAGACTTTCCATGGCTTCAACTGCAATTAATTTTTAGAAAATTATTCCAAAACTATAATAAGCTCCAGTCACTTCTTTTCTCTCACTTTTCATGTGTTCGAATGGATTTTTCATGGCTTCAACTGCAAATAATTGTTAGTAAATTACTAAAGAACTGTAATAAGTTTCAATCACTTATTTTCTTTCACTTTAACTGCAAATCATTTTTAGCAAATTACTAAAAAAAAACTCAAACCTATATACATTTCCAACTTCAATAGTTTCTACTTCATTTCAAATAAACGTTTAATGCATTTAATTGCCCAAGCCACCTGACTTTTGATTAATATAAAATCTGACTTTTTTGAAAATCGCTCTGAATTGATTTGTTTACTGTTAGACAAAGCCACCGTCATACACACGAATATTTATATCAAATCGCTGAAATATGCTCACTTTAATATTGGAATTTGTGTAAAACGGCGCCAAATCGCCAACGTATTAAAGTCACTGCAATGGATTTTGGCTAAATTTCCAACTTTTCGTTTGGTGATTGGGGGAAAAAAATTCAAATTCTAACCTCAAACCAAACATGCATCCATTGGGCAAATGTTGGAACATTTGAAAGCGATTGTTGTTGTTGTTGCTCTGTGTTGGCGTTGGCGTTGGTATTTTCAACTTTTTATTTCGCCGCGATGCGGAAAAAATCAATAGAACCAGACGGGGAAAAAATGTTAGCGCGGCCAACAAAACCAACAAATAACAACAACAACAACAACAGTAGCATCAGCAGTAAAAGAGTAACATAAAGGAAGGAACTGAAAAAATCGACAAGAAATGAGAAAAAATTCTGCAGCCAAAGGAAAAAAAATGCTCACTTAAAAGCAGCATTAGAGAAGCGAGGGAGGTGGGGGTGGACGGCACACCGAATGAAAAAGTTTAAGGCACAAAGCAGCCGACAGCGCGTAGCCAATGTCGCAAGCAAGAAAGTGGGAGTGGAAATTGTGCACAGCAAAAACACAAAAAAGCAACAACAAACATCAACGAAGAAGCCACGAAATGAAGGAAAAAATGAAATGGCGAAAAAAGAACGCAAACGATGCGGGGAGAAAGTGTGGCGGCCAGGCGACAGCGGCAGCAGCACGCCGCACACTATGTAACCGTGTCGCACACAAACGCACTGCAACCCGGCCCGCTGCGGCCGGTCGGTGTGTTTGGTGCGCGCGCAAACGAGGCAGCGAAAAAATGTTTCCTAATTTTTTTATGTGCTTTGCTTTGCGCCTTTCGCTATGCAGCGCGCGCTGTGCTTTGCCGCAAACGACGGCGCCGGCCCCCTCGCGCCGCCGCTGCACGCTGGCCGAAGCGCCCAGTTTCGGGCTCGCGCGCCGGTCAGCGTCCAGCAGCAGAAGGGGTTAGTGGCGCAAAAAATCGACCAAAAGAAATGGCGAAAAAAAATTGCCGGCCGTGCAGTGTGCAGAGGGCGGGAAGGGGGTGCGACCGCTGTCGAAGGGGTTAAAAAATGTTTTGCATTTTTTCGTCATGTTTTGAAGTGATTTTTTTTTGTTTTGTTGGTGCCACCATTGCGCTCATGCCGCTGCAGTTTGTTGTTGTAGGCGAACTTGTGCCGTGACGGCGCAGTTTAGGTACATTTTGCTGTTGCAGTGGGGTGCGGCGTGCGCTGGTCAGCCTCGTTGCAGCAACTGCAAAACCCACAACAACAACAACAACAACAAAAAAGAACGCACCAAAAGACGCAAACAGCCAGAGAAGGTGTTAAGCAGCGAAGGCGCGCTGCATGGGCGGCACTGAGGGTGTTTATTGCGTTTGGTGTTGCTTTTGCCTCGCTGATGAATGATTTTTTCCCCATGTTCCTCATTTGCCCCGTTTTTTTAATTCCTTTCGTTTTTTTAGGAAATTTTTCCTGTGCAACATGCGTGCTTTGGTTTGAGGCAGAAGCGCAGACTTTGGTGCGGAATAGAATGCGGCAGCTTTGAGTAGCGTTAAATACACGAATGCTGCAACATCGCATCGACCCGCTGAAGTGCTAAAATACTTAAATGAAGTGTGGAACTGCTTCAAGATACACAGCCGACTCGAAGCGAATTTACAGTTTACAGCTCTCAAGAATTGTTAAAAGCTACAAATGATATTTTAAAAAGCATTCAGCTGGTTTTTTTATGTGCACTTTTGTGTAATCTCTGACCCTCTGTGGCAACACATTAAATTTGAGTATTTTTTATATGTTTTATATTTTTTTAAATCGGATTTTTGTATTTACATTGAATTTAAGCAGCTTTATGTGCATTTTTCGCATAACTGGTTTCTACCTAAACAACCTTAAAGTGGCAATATTCTTGTGAATATTGACAATAAGAGCTAAAAGATTGACAGCAATTATTAAAGAACAGCAATACTGGATCTTTTTTTAGACTACTTGCAACACACAGTGAATGTTTTTTCATAAATTATTGGGTTATCAATGCTTCGTAAGAGAGTCTTGGGCTCTAGACTCCATACCAAGCAGGTCTAGAGTCCGACCGATTAATTGGCATTGGCTTATATCGGCCACAAAAATTAGTTTCATCAATCAATCGGCATTGGCCAAAAAAGTGGAAATCAATCAAACACTAAATACATCTTTGGTTGCTCCAAGAGAAACCTAGATGATGCATTGAGGGTCTTTGTGATGACTAAGTTAAGAGGGCTTAAATCTTCTATCTCGAAATGAAATCAGTTCGAGCTTCTCATTTGGTTGTATTGATTAGGTCACTTATGTGTTGCCGAAAAAATCTGTTATCCAGTTGAGTTCTTCTTTTGGGGAATGCAGATCAACTTCACAGGTAGTGAAACACATTTTCGTTCTCTTTCATCTTCATTCAAATCCAGTAGAAGTAATTTAAAACCAAATTAACATAAGCTTTTTGCTTCAGCACACAATAAACAATGAGTCATGTGAAGACCAATCCTGGCTTTTAGCTGAAATATTTCTTTAAGAAATATTTATTTCTCTAGAGTGGTGATAGCTTCAACTTGGCGAGTAATGTAGCATTTCTACATAACAAAGAAATAAAATAGTACAACTGATTTCTATTCACCAGCAATGGCCCATTGAAATTTTCGCCGAAAAAAAGTGTCAACCACCAACTTCGAAGTCTTGCAAGTTTCAAGCCTTTACCTGCGTATTTCATTGGAGGTGTGATCAACCAACAAATTATATAAAGTACACATATGGGTTCGGATGTTATAAGGATGGACGGGGTCCATTCTCTTACCCTGCGTGATCTTATGAGATTCATTAAAGAATCCATGAACTTCGTGCAGAAAGACTTGTAGGCTCTATCCCTATCCTACTATTTTATTTCTTTCTCTCTATAAGCCCGACTCACTTTCCTCTATCAAGAGTTTTAAGCACAATGGACTACTGATTTATTGGGACAGAGCGCATTGATAGAGTGATTTACAATCAAAGTACTCGTAGTTCTCTGGTACTGGTGATTCTATTGGGGCTACAAATGTGTTTTCGGGTTTTTGAAACACTGAAGCCTTATGCAGAAAAATTGATACAATTTATGTTTTTCCAAACATTGTCCATTGTTACCTACCACATTTCTTATCTTTCAGGTAGCATTCGAATTCCATAAATTAAAAAAAGAATCCCTTGAATTTAGAGACCCAATTTTTGGCTTCTTCGCAAGAAGTGAAGTGCTGCTCGGTCAGACCATAAATAATCGACCGGAACAAGTGGTAGTCGAAAGGAGCAATGTCTGTTGAATATGGCAGGTGGGAAAAGACATCCCATTGAAGAGCCTTCAAAGTTTCCTTAGAGACTTTTGCAACATGTCACCGAGAATTTTGTCGAAAGTTGTGTTTTGCTGGCATAAAGGTTGACATGTTTAGAGCACTTAGAGAGTATGTTGTTTACATTTCAGTGAAATGATATGTTCCTACGGA